>CAESWR010000059.1:1138806-1163125 GCA_903171835.1 Mullus surmuletus | reverse complement strand
TAATCGGCCCCTATTAGCTCGAACCCGACACACCACAGCCACTGACCCTCTTAAGCAAAAACACTCTTTGATAAACCTTTTGTTTTGCTGATTCTAATGGGCAACCGGCGTCGCAAACCGCCGCCGTTTCATCTCCCATCAATCAGGATGTGATTGGATTTGGAAAAGATCAAACCGGGTTTGATCTCCAGCGGAGCAGCCGCAAACCCCCCTCCGCCTCTCACGCACCTTTTGAACGAGTTAACCGAAACGACGGCCTCTCCTTAAATAGATCCGCGGCAGATGTTACGTGCTAATAGGTCACTTTGCCGCACTTTGCAATCTGTCTTATTTTTTTAATGGATATTAGCAGATGAATATATATTGTCGGGATGTGGGCTCCTCTCCGCCCCGTCCCGCCGCTGCCATCTGCCACTTTAAAGCCATCATGTATAAGCAGCCCCTATGATCTCAGTCTGAGTGCCCCCCCCCCACACCCCCTCTCTGGGCAGACACACCCTCGTCTGCGGCACGCGGCGCACGTCAGCACTTAAAGTGGTCTTTTTTTGTGGCGTCTGAGTGGATTACTGCCACGCTGTGATTAGGGAGCCACGTGTAACCGGGGAGCGTTTAGAGGTGAAGTGCGGGGTGTCTGCCGCCCGCCGCATGTCCTCTCATGACTCCCCACCTCCGTCTTGACAGCATCAAAGACAGCAGCGCCGCACTTTATAACCCCTTAATTCCCACCATCAGATGTGTCCTTTAAATCCATCAGCATTCCAAACGTGCAGGCTGGAGTGAATAACACAGAAATTAAAGGTGGAATTAATGAGCGTAGACGCTTCCAGAAAGGTGTACCGTCGTTAAAGATCTAATTACGACCCGCCCGCGCTCCGTGGCGTGTTTATAAATGCCGAGGGAGGCCCTGTTGATCGAGATACCGGAGGAAAAAGAGCAGAGTGACTCTGAAATAGGTTCATTGTGGGGTCACGGCTGGCAGGCGCTCGCAAGAGCTGCTCGGCTGTGTGGTGCTGCAGAACAGTGATTGAAGAGGCGTTTCTAAGAGGGAAAAGTACAATACTGAGCAGCCATGCACATCTGGTGATGCGCTGATATTGGATGTCACTCTGACACATGATGCTACATCAGGCTAAGAAAAAAAAGGTGTAAAAGAGGAGTGGGGGCAGGGGGGGGGGGTGTTGGAGAAGCGCTGCAGTGCATGACCTCCTCGTTGTAGAGCTCGATGCACAACCGACGGGGTGAAAACAACAGGCGCCGTCGAGCAAAACAGTGGGGTCAGATGAGCAAGTGTTGGCAGCCGCCGGGCAGCTACATGCATGGCAGCGGACTGCGAGAGAGCAGCGGCGGTCTGCAGGTGAGACCCCCACAGTGAGGGGCTCTGCTGACCATACAGGGCCAGTTTATGGGCCATAACTCTGCTTAGAGTGAGGGGAATACAAAGCGGGATGGACATTGGCTTGCATGAAGCGGCAACAAGAAGCTTCATGTAACATTTATGGATTAAAGAAAAAAGGAAATTAAAAGTTTAAAAGCAATGGTTGTTTTTTTTTAATTCAAGTTTTTATTTGGTGCAAATCTGTCAATCAATGCTGCCTAATTATATTGGGGTTGGATACATGGAGAAAAAGTATCAATAGTACAGCGCTGCAAGAAGGTGTGGAAGTTTTTACAGAGAGGAAAAATTCATAGATAAATAAATCAATTAATTAAAAGGAATTAAATAATAATAGATTAATTCACTAGATCAAATCCTAAATGGTGTTGTGTAAAATAACCTTTAAAATTGAAAAAAAGAATAGTGACACCAAAAGCACTACAAAAAGCAGTGGGAGTTAACTTTGCTCTCAAAGTTGCTAACACTCAAACACAATTGCGAACACCACAGCACCAGTATACAGTAACACACCACAGTATAGAATGTCCACTAGTTCTGACAGATGATACCCCTCCACTCCCACTCCCACTGTCTGGCTGCCGCCGGAGACCGTCAGGGGAAAACTCCTCCACCCACCACCACCTTTGTTGCACTCAAATCTCCCGGCGATAACGTTTGAAACCATCCATCAGGAGAAGTGGGGCACGCATCATTTCTTATGATGATGATGATGATTGAGCGAGGTGTGTGTGTGTGTGTTGTGTCACCTGCGTCATGCGTCTGTCACGTGTGCAGTGTGTGTGTGTGTCTTTGGCCCACTTTCACGCCTCTTTTTTATTTTTTCTCAGAGGAGTTCAGATCAAAGTGCCACGCTCGTCTGCTCCGGCGAGGCCGCGCGCCGTGTTTTCTGGATTTAAATGGGTCACAACAAAACTGATCACAAATATCTCGCTTTGACAGGCTTATTAACGCTCTCTCTTTCTCCCCCTCTCCCCCTCTCTCTCTCGCCCGCCACACCAGCCTTCGTAGCTTCTCGAGCTCACAGCCACACGCTCGGCGCTCGCACTTGATGTCTCCCTCCTTTTGCCCGTGGCGAGATCGGAGGGTTTAGCTGTCACATTATTAAGATGAGAGGCTCTGGAAGCTTTTTAGCCCCAGCTCATCATATTTCAGCCGGAGAGCGCGGTGACAAGCGGCACAGATACCGAGAACGCCAGTGTGTCGGGGAAAGCAAAAGCATGCCCTTAAAAAAGGGGGCGAAAAAGAAAAACGCTGTGCTGTAAATGTGGCGAGCACATTGAAATGCAGGATAGTGTGTCAATATGTCACAGTAAAAGCAGGCGCGGAGGCTCGTGGCTCGTAATTTAAAGTAGGAGGATTCAGAACCGTACGTTTGGTGAGAAAGTCGTATTTTGAAGCACTTGGTTAAAAAGATTCAAACTTACCAATTTGTTAAACTAAGAAAGAAAATTGATATAATGCATGCAAATAGGTTCTGATTGCAGACCTTTGCAGTGATTTAATTGCACAGTTTTCCAATTATATTAATTGTGCAACTGTTGATTGAACAGGAAGTAAAAGCTATTGCACTCGTTTGATCCTCAAAGACACATTTTGCAGTTGAAAAGCGTGTTGAGGTGCTCGAGCTTTCACACAAAAAATGCAATTGAAATTTTGCTTAAATTCCGCCCCGTCCTTGCCCCCTCCGTGGCGTCCTCCTCTGACCTCTCTCCTGGCTCGCCGTCCTCCGTCACTCCGGGCTGTGGCATATGATCTCCTCCTCCTCCCTGCCCTTTCTTCCTTTCTTCTTTTCTCTCTCTCTCTCTCCCTCTCTCCTTTTGAGCCATCTGTCAATTCATCCCAGAGGTAAAAACGCTTTTCATCTCAAAACACAACACAACTTTCCCACTCACAGCGAGGGGAGGGTTTGACAGCCCGCAACACGCTCGCTGTAATCTCACACACACACACACACACATACACACACACACACAAGTGCACATGCTGAGGGTGCGTAAACACATTTGCTGGCATGTTGGTGTGTGTGAGGAGGCAGAGGAGAGACAGTGCAGCGCTTTGTCACCGCAGCAGCTGCCTTCTTAGCGTGAAGACACCGGCAAATATTATGCAGGGACGCCGTCAGGTTTTTGTTTGCAGCCTCAAACCCACTCGTCAGCGTTCAGTGTTGATTTGGTCTTTGCAAGGCTTCGTTATTGTGATTTAATGTTGCGATACGTTCTGTGTGTTTTTCAGTTTCTGTCCTGAAATTCTATCCTGATTTATTCTGGCGTACAGCAGCCAGACCGCCTTACTGGTGTCGGTTCAAGTGTTCATTTGAAATTCTTCCTGTCTTTCAGTACAAGCTGCAAATATGTGCCTTTTAGGTTTGTGTTATGTTGTGAGTACAAGTTAGAAGCTAAATTAGAAGCTAAAGGTTCAGGGCTCGGCAACTGGACTTTTAGTGAAGACGTTTCACCTCCCATGCAAAGCTTCTTCAGACAGCCAATCAGAACTAACTTTAGGCTCCTCAAGCAAATGTAAGGGATGACCAGGGTTGCTGAGAATATCAGTGTACCAGAAGCAAGATAAATACATTCGTAATAGGATTTGTTTCTGTCTTAGTTTACATAGAATTGCATATTTTCCAATGCATGTCTTGTTGCGGGGGGGGGTGGGGGGGGGGGGTAATGACGCTCATTTTCACTCCCGTAGGTTCAGAATCTGCACAAGATGTCGAGTTACCAGTTTCACCGCTCTAATCCGCGCACATTAATTGAATGTGTCGGGCGTCACGCGTGCGCTGCGCCCACGCTGATGGCTGCAGCTGTGCCGAATCGAGCAGAACCCACATCAGCTCCCACAAAGACGAAATTGTTCAATTGGGTGTTTCGGCTCTTTTGTCCGGCGAGGAGAAACGTTGGTACGGATCAGCGAGCACGGCAAAAAGTGGGAACGCTTCTGTTACGGAGGTGGAAAGCGCAAACGTGGGTGGATCTGCAGGTTTTGAGGGCGTTTGCACCGCGTGAGGAACAAACTTCAAACAGTGGCCCCTCTCTGACCCCCAGAGCTGATTGGAAAGTTTGGAGAGCAGAAACATCCGGATGCGTGTGAGGACGGGGGAAAGTGTCCGTCCTGAGCGTCTGATGGAACTCCTTAATGGTTTCACACATCCCCCCTCTCACGCTCTACACTCCCCTCGATTGAAACAACATTTAAAATGGTGTCGCCGGGTATCAAGGCTTTTACAGGCTTTTTAGGCGACTCCAGTGAAACCACTCATTGTAGCCAGACTGGCCCGGAGTGAAACCAGTGGCATTAATGCTGCACACATGGAGGTATCATTGGTGGGGGGATGTTGCGGCGGGGGGGGGGGGGGGGGACGCTAAAACGTGTCGCGGCTCCTCGAAGCGCGCATGAATTACGCATGATGAAGAAGAAGATGGTGAAGAGGAGGGTTTGTGACCTCTTGGCTGCCGTGACCATACTTGTGCATTTACCTCGAACGGCAACCTGGTTTTTCTACTTCGCTGCAAAGTAAGAAAGGAAAAAAAGGATAGAGCCACAAAGAAATGGATGGAGGCAAATTGAGGGTGAGAGAGGGAGTGTGTCGACTGAACCTGAGACACCAAATAGCTCTTTGCAGGGCTGAGTGTGTGCGGACGTGAGTGCCCTCAATCCACAGCTTTGCAGCCGTTAATACAATCCTGGCCTCCGTCATCCCTGAGGAGAAAGTCCAGTGAAAGTTTATGAATCCATCGCTTAAGACTTTTCCGTCTTCATTTTTTGCTCTAGTATTTACTTCCCGCACATCTCACCCTCCAATTATTCGCCGTTATCTGCCATTACTGTAATTGCACTCTTCAGTCCTGTCAATTATCTCCTTCAAAGAGGCTGTTTACAGACGACGATCGGCAAAATAAGACACCGTAAGATTTGGGGAAAGTTCTTCTTAATTTCATCTTCACTTGTCATTTTGGGATGTTTTACTAGGCAAAGCAATTTTTTAAGTGCTCTTACCAATAAGTTTATCCTTCCACTGACAAATCTGTTTTTTTGTGAAATTCTACCACTGAAGTGCTGAGATTTTTGAAGCTGTTTAGGGTCTGGTCACATCGTAAGAGAAAACTTTTTTGACCATTTACCATTTCTAGAGAATTTGTAATTGATGGCACTGTGACAAGAAAAAAATCCCTTTTATCGAAGAAACCTAAAAGCAGAGCCTGACTGAACTTTGATAGAAACATCAGTAACAAGAATGTGATAATAACAAAAATGTGTTCCTTTAAATGGTTAAAATGTTCCATTCGTTATCTGTCATTAGTGTCAGTCTGAGGTTTTTTCCATCTTTTTAGAATTATTTAGTGGAAAAAAGCTAATGTTATTGGCTTGGAAAAACAAAAATAATGAGGCCTCTATAATTAATTCAAATCCAAGAGTGTATCCTGTAATAGTAACATTTAAAAGTCAAAGTGCCATCCTCCGACAACACAACAGTCAGTATATGTGTTTAAAGCCCCAGATTTGAGTAACTCCTGCATCTGTGTTTGCTCACAACTTATTAGAGCGTCGGCTGACAGAAGAAGAACCAGCATGAATCAGATTTTTATTAGAATCTGCCCTGTTTATGCCATTTAATTGTCTGTCAGCCTCACCAACAGTAAATAAAGCAGCTTCAGGAGAGGAGGGACCCAGGTTTGTCGTGATCATGCAGGCCGCCGCCGTCGCTTGCAGCAGTTCTTATCGTTTCCCCGGCGCAGCTTTAGTATTCCTGGCTGCAGGTCGGCGGCTATCAGCCTGTGCACAGCGAGACACCTGTACTTCCCATAGCGCCTGACTCGGTTGAACACACAGTCAGCTACAAGTTGTGATTCCCTCGGCTTAAAATTCAGAAGCCAAAGAAACGTTTCTGAAGCATCATGTGTTGGATGTGGATGTTGTATTTCTTTTTTTCTCATTGCTTTACTTCAAAAAACAGAATGCGAGTCATGATGAATCACCCACATTCATGCTTACATCACCTGCTGCGTTTAGAAAAACTCAGAATAAGCCGTTTGTCTGCATACCTTTTCAGGCATTAAAGTGCTCGGCTGCTGTGTGATTGTGTCATAATTACATACCAGCCTTCACTATTACCCACAATAGCCCCCCACAGAGAAGAACCACATTGGATCCACCAGGAAGGCATGAAGCAGGAGGTCTTAACAACATCAATCTTGGCTTTACAGCCTGTTTGCACTAGAGGATTTATTCTGAACAAGCATTATTGTGTGTGTTTGTTTCCGTGTGTGTGTGCGCGTTCCCGCAAACAAATGATCACAGCATCACAGCAAACTGGTCGTCCTATAGGCAGCAACTGTAGTGACACTCAAACACCGGACTGTTGACTTTATATAATGTTGGAATAGCATTCTTGGCAGCCAGGTTGTTTGTATAAAGCAGGAGCTCAGCAAACACCACAGCGCGCGTGTGTGTGTGTGTGTTTGAGTGTGTGTACTTCTCAGATCCCACTCCGTGCGTTGAGTAAGCTGCTAAAATCCAGACGGAAAATATCACACGTCAATGTGGCCCAGGGGTACGCACACCTCCTTACTTCCTCTTAAAGAGCCTGCAATAATATTTACCCAGCATGCATCTGTGATGACAGGCCTCAAGCTACCACGCGGTGCTCAATGTAAACAGCAGGAGTCGGCGGGGAAAGATGCTGCGTGCCGCTGACGAGGGAGAAGCTGAGAGCGAAGGATTGATGTAAAGAGACGCAGGGTTATCAGAGCGAGGAGAGGGTTTGTCAGAGAGCTTTACTGTCACTGCGTGTGTGTTAATCACTGATGATGGCTTCATTAATTCAACTGTGTCAGAATCGCACTTTTTTCTGACTGACTCAGTCTGATTAGAGTGCAGAAATACCCAATTTGATCAATAATATTACATGAAATTGCTACAGTGAATAAATAGAATAACAATATTATGATTATGATTATGATTATTATTATTGGTAGCAGTAGTATCATTATTACCAATAACAATAATCTGTGTGTGTAGGCCTGAGCCCCCTCTCTGGTAGGGGGTCAGGCAGGTTCGGCCTGGAGTGTTTGCGGTCAGTGTTGACACTCCAGGCTTTGCTCAGACGACTGTATTGAAGATGTCCTTTATGGTGGGCAGGCTCTGTGATCGGTCGAGCCGTCTGGACCCCCCCGCCGCCGAGCCTGGGCGAGCCAGGCCCGCCCACTGCGCATTGACAGAAGGTAGCGAGAGCCCTCTTATGTAGATCGACCCCCCTCCGTCTCCCGAGGAGTGTGTGTGTGTGAGCTGTTTCAGATGAGGGGAGATGCTTCCAAGAGCGTCCACGTCTCCAAGGCTCTGATCCAGTGTTGCCTTAGGTACAACATCTCGGCTCCTTATCAATAATGCACAGAAGTTGATGACCCTGAACTGCAGGAGGCCTGACAATCCGACATCATCATATCTCTGCAGCAGCTTTTTGTCTACACTATAAAGTCAGGCTACAGCAGCAAGTCTGTGTCAGTTAAACAGAGTCAGACCATCTCATTTGCATCAAGTTGATCCTTCCGTCACACTCGCGGCTTCACGCTGACCATGTCAAAGCACCGGTTTGGGTGCAACAGATGAGAATGTGAGCAGATGGACCGTGAGAGCGGCATTGTGGGAAAAAGCCTATCATCTTCAGCTGTAAAAGCCAGAGAGCTCACCACCAAGGCATTGATTTTAACCAGAATATTATCTCAGTCTAATCCATCATATCATGCTCTTGTATAAATATCTCACTCCTTCCAAATAACACCCTAATTAAGAAAATAATCAATTAACATTAATGATTTTCAAATCAAAGCTAAACAAGGGAATCTACTTCAAAGGCTAATTCATTTTTTAAAAAGCACAACTGAAAAGTAAGTAAGCATTTAATTACAAAGAACTATTAAAAAATGCAAACTATAATCCCTCGGTGTGTAGATCTATACTAATTATTGATCGATTAAACCTTTCTAAATAAAAGTTTAGTGGAGTTTTAATGAAAACTAGTGTGAGGAAATGTTTTTTTTTTTACTCCAGAAAACTTTAAATGAGTCACTTTAAGATTATTTCCAGTGTTACGCTTCCGTTTCTCCTTCATCACGATGAATCTCTGAGCAGACCTCTCGGAAAATGATTTTTTTTTTCCCCCTGCCCTTTTGTCAGAAGAGAAGTTCATTAGTGGGTGAAGTGGGCTTGAGAAAGATGGCTGCTGAGATAATTCAATTTCTTTGATTGAGTTCATCCGTTTACAATCACATCGAACTCATTAATACTTCCTATTTTCTTTTCACTCTCTTAATTGCTGCGTGATGTGTTATGTTATGCGCCGCTCCTACACACCCGGCTGGATGCGGTGTGTGTACTCGCATCACCGGGTATTGTTGCTCTCCGAACCCCCCGCTGTGCCGCTGGGGCGTCCCCGACCGTGCAACACGACTGTTGCATTTTTCATACCATCAGTGAGCAGCTGTCAGCGCCGTCGGATCACATTCCACATTACGTATGGATCAGTCAATTAGCAGCAAAGTCACGCAGTTCTGCATTTTAATGACACAGGATGATTTGCCAGATGAACATGGATGTCGGAGGCATGTGGGCGGATATAAGATGGGGGTCAGAGCTGGTCGGGAATCACGCCCCCCCGTGTCTCTGCTGCCACTGTTTCTGCTGCAGTAATTGTGTAGTTATGCAGCAAAATGGACCTCTTTTTTCCCATCTACCTCATTACAGAGGCAGTTTAATCTCAGCGAAAATGTAAGCCAGGAAAAAGAAAAAAGAAAAAGGACGTATGAGTGAAATTGAATTGAAATCAAGTCGATTGCCCAGGTGATATCCTGCTGCAAGTTTTTCAACAAAGCCCCGGTGGAATGAAATTGGAATGAAATAGCTTTTTATAAATATTCCCCCAACCGTGCCCGCTTTTATTCCACTCCTCTTTTTTTTTACCCGCGTAATACATTTTCTTTTATGTGTTTTACAAGTTTCCATTAAAGGCTTCCCAGTCTGTAACAATGCACCGCTTCAAGGCAGTCTAACAGAGAGCGGTTATCACCTCAGCAGACAGTCGGAAACATCTCTAATTACCACTGTATTACAGCGGAGAGGAGTCAGACTAATCACACACGCTGCTGAGAAATCCTTTCTGTGGGACTTGACATCCCCTTATCCTGCCCCGTCTTTATTTTACAATGATAGAGGCGCCAGGAACATGGGAGTGTGTGTGTGTGTGTGTGTGTGTTCTCCGAAAGCAGGTGTTTTGATTATTGCAGGTGTCTTCTTCTCATAGCGCTCCGATCTCTAACCTGTGTTCAGAATGCTTTTATTTTTGAAAGGGTTTTGTTCTCGTCGAAATGCACACACTGATCAAACTTTTATGCGGGAAACTGTTGTGTGTGTCATTGCAGCGTGTGATTCTTGCAAAAAATGTGAATTATTTAAACACGCAGCTGGTTTCCTTTGACCCGCCGCCGTTGTGTTTTGTAGTCCGCCCACACACTCCAGCAGGTACAAATTAAGCACTAACTGTAGCTGTCAGATTAACGAGGTTAAGTAGAATTTTAAAAGGAGCGTAAATTGGAACGTTAACTTCCACTGCCAGTTTTATTTAGAGTGCTTTCGGCAGCTCCCGGATTACATCGCTACCTTCTTCCTTGTTACTTTGACAACTAACTTCTGCATCCTGTTTACAGTGTGAAGGTGACTGATCAGTTGGTGTGCCGCATAACCCAGAAACAGTCATTATAGTGAGCATTAGTGTCAGGAGTGATTACGAACCAGAGTGCTGATGGTATCCATGGTTTTGCTTTCAATCTTGAATCTCTCCAAGTGTAAATACCATTAAGTCAGACGTTGAAAAATGGCACCAAGTTGCTTCTCAACAATGTATATAAATGCACAATAAGGGGAATTAATGTTTCTTCATCTTTTATTTCGTGAAAGGCATTATTTCTATGAACGTGCTCTGAAATTCAATTCAAAAAAGCAGAAATAAACAGCAGAGGAAGCGAGTGTAACCATGGAAATAAACTGTAAATACAGATGGGGCTGCTGCGCTCTGCTCTGCCAGCTCTCCCACGCTGCGGCGGAAGCCAAACGCCAACCTTATTTTGGGATGTGAACCTGCTTTCTACCCGTCGCTGCCGCTCTAAATTGTGCTCCGACTGAAGCGACCCTAATGTACACTCACTCCCAGAATTCGCCATTTCAACCCAAAGCTCATTATGCTCATTCACCAGAATCCTGCTGGCTCTTGTGGACAGCGTTTCCTCTTGGCCACTTCGCTGTGTGTTCTTGCTTGTGTTTGTATGAGTGTGTGCATGTCCTCTACCGTCACGTGCGTCTTTCCTTCCCCAACCCCGGGCGCGGCCCAGGCTCTCAGGAGTCATCCCCTGGAAAGGCATGACAGAGCCCCAGTGTTTGGAAATGGCTGCGCTGGCAGCGATAAGCAGTTCAAAGAAGAGAGCGCATTAATGTAATTGGCTGCCAGCAGCACATTGGCCTCGTCGTCTCATATCCACACGCGGTAACACACACTCACCATGCGGATTATTGGAGGGGAGTGTGTGTGCATGTGCAGTGGAAGGGAGAGGATGGAGGATGACAGAACGGGGGGAGAGAGAGGAGGATGAAGGGAAGGGCAGATAGAGGGAGGGACGGAGGGGGGAGGAGGGGGAGGAGTCGGGGTCCTCATTGTGTCCCTCATTAATCCGTGGGAGGCTCAGGGAGGCTGCGAGATGAGATGAGAGGTGTCAGAGTTAAATGTCAGGTCTGGAAGGGACATGAAGCCAACACACACACACACACAAACACACACACACACACACACACACACACAGAGGTGGAGAGGGACAAATCCTCAGCCTTCAGCCTCCTATTATCCCTTCAACTTCTCCTTGCCTCCTCACTCCTTAACTCCACTGTCTCTCTGCTAGTCGCCCCCCCCCCCCTCCACCCCCCACTACCCCTCTTCCTCAATTTTCCACCCATTACACCCAAATTACTGGTGTCACAGCAAATTGAATAGTTGCAACCTGACGGCAGCGTTTCCGCTGACTAGCCGCCGCCTCACCTACTGCAGCCCCGGCTGTTTCCTTCAGCTAATTTGCCAGTCTGTGTGATGGCGGGCGCGGAGGAGAACGCCGGGTGGCTTCCTGCGCTCTTATGTAATGTTTTCACCAAAGGCTGCGAGACGCTTTGAAGTAGAGACGCTCGCCCTTGTATTTCAAACATTCTCCTCTTCTGTGGCTCCCAGAGTTTTCTCTGAAAACGCTTCTCACCCCCACTTTCTATTTATTTTCCTCTTTTGCCGCCGCTCCGAGTTAAAATCTTCTCATTTGACTGCCGGCTCCGTCACCTTCTGATGTCGTGGTGTCTTTTTCCTTTTTTTTTTCTCCCCGCCTGTCAATAACGAGAGATGATGATGCAAAACATGGCGCAGATAGACAGCCAGCAAAAAGAAGCAAAAACAACGATTCAATTTAAATTTATTTTTTCAATTATACAATGCATTAAGATTTGAATTCCAGCTTGTCAGATAACATTTATTGATATAACAAGGCCAGCACACTTGTGTGAGCAGCGCTTCATTCATTTTTTTTCCAATGAAAAGTTCTTTGCATGGAACATAATATTGATGATATTTTCAGCAAGTACAATATCTGTGGGCACAAAAATATTGCAGAATCTGAAACCTTGGGAGAAAATGGGGAGATTGTTCCAAATATAAAAACTTATTACACAAGAGAAAGTTCTCCAAGAGTTTAATCACATTTTCAAAACTTTTAAAATGTTGCCATCAACTCCCCATTGGTGACCAAACCATGAACCCTCTCATTGCTGACGGAGCTTCCGTTGTGCTTCTCCACAGGTCAACCCTTCAAGCTGGACCCGAAAACGGCCCACAAGAAGCTGCGTCTGTCCAACGACTGTCTGACCATGGAGAAGGACGAGAGCTCGCTGAAGAAGAGCCACACCCCCGAGCGCTTCAGCGGCACGGGCTCCTACGGCGCCGCGGGGAACGTCTTCATTGACAGTGGCTGCCACTACTGGGAGGTGCTGCTGGGAGCGTCCACGTGGTGAGACACACACACGCAGACACACACATGCATGTTGGCGCATTATATAAGCCTGCAAGGAGACTTGGTAAACTGAAATATCTTTCTTTTGGGAGTTTAAATCTAGGCTGTTATGCAAGCCCCCCCCACACACACTCTGTATACTCTTATCCTAATTATATTCTTCTCACTAATTGGCTCTGAAGTAGACCTCTTCATGCAGGAAAGACCCAAAGGGCCTCTGCCTATCTGGTGTGTCCTCAGCGTGAAGTAGCTTGACTGTGCGGGTAAAGTCATTAAGGAGGACACCGGTTTCACATCACTAATGCATTCCAAAATGTTCCCTCCCCGCAGGTATGCCATCGGCGTGGCTTACAAATCAGCCCCCAAAAACGAGTGGAGCGGCAAGAACTCGTCCTCCTGGGTGTTCTCGCGCTGCAACAACAACTTCATGGTGCGCCACGACGGCAAGGAGATGCTGGTGGAGGCCAGCCTGCAGCTGCGGCGGCTGGGTGTCCTGCTGGACTACGACAACAACTCGCTGTCCTTCCACGACGCCATGAACTCCCAGCACATCCACACCTTCGAGATCTCCTTCCTGCTGCCCGTCGTGCCCACCTTCATGATCTGGAACAAGTCGGTCATGATACTCTCAGGGCTGCCCGTCCCCGACTTCGTCGACGGCATGGCTCCGGACCACCAGGAGCAGCAGCAGCAGATGGGCCTGTGCCGGCAAGAGTCGCCCTACCTGACCGGGATGAAGTCCTGCCACTGAGGAGAGGGTCTTCTAGGGGCTTTTGCCGAGTCCGTTCCTCACGACCGAGTTCTCCGGGGACTTTCTTACGGATGGAGAGAGTGTTGGAAATATGCACACCAGTCTGGAAGACTTCAGTCCTTTTAGTTTGTAGCCATTCGATGCTTTGCTAATCCATCAGCGAGCGAGAACATGGTCCGGCAGACCCCCTGCTGAGGAGGGGGTCTGTCAGTGGCTGAAGGAGCAGTTTCATTGGTCCTCCTTTTTTGGCTTTATTTCCTCCTTCTTTGACTTTAGGCAGAACATCAAAGAGGGAACGTCACAACGCGTGAGCAGCGACATTGTTTCCTTTCTCAAAAAGCCGCCGCAGAGCCGACAAAGCATGGCTGCATGCGTTCGATTACATGTAGATACGTCGCTCACACTCCGCTCGAGCGGCACGAAAACGTAGGTTTTTAAAAACACAAGCAAGACGCCGCCATGAAACCGCTATTTGAGCGCGCATTGGAGATAATGTCTAATGTCGCTGGTCACGTGTTGTGCATCTCCGGTCGTCCTCCTGTATTTGACCCCGCCGCAGGCCGCGACCCGCGGGAGCACCAACGTCGCCCCTAGATTACCCCAAAAAATCACTGGGGCTGAATCTGCGTCATGTGACTACTTGACTTGTACAATAAGAGGTTTATTGAACATTAGAAGACAAAAAAGTGTTATTTATGATGACAAAAAAAAAAGATGGTTTACTTTTATTATTAATCTCAGCATATTCATGATGCACTTTTTAATTAACACTATTTCCCCTCTAAGTGACAAAGTGGGCGGAGCTAAGAGCGAAGGGTAGCAGTGGGGAGAGGAAGCGACAGCAAGCAGGAGCGCTGGGTTTATTTTTGTCAATAATCTTTGGGTGTTTTTTAGTTTGTTTGTTTTTAATTCAAAGCACAGGTGATAAAGTAACAGCGCCAGCGACTTCCCTCCCCGCCTCTCTTCTTTACGCTCGGAGAAAGAACTCTGTTAAGATGATGTGATTTTTATTGCAGTCAAATCGGCAAACTAATTTAAAAAAATAGATGAATAAAAGTTCACTCTGACGATTCAGGGAAGGAGGGCTTTAACACTTTAACTTGCTGTCTGTCGCAACGTCATGGCATGATTGTGTTTTCCTCTGTGATTTGTTGACACACACACACACACACACACACACACCGACACGCGTCACGTTTCCTTTAGGTTCTGCCTTGTCGTGGTAAATGCATGAGACATCGTAGGATCCCACCGCCTCAACAAATCCTTTTTTTTGTTTCCCACCCGCACATCATGACTTTGACCTTGTCTTCTGTCACCCATCACAAAGAGTAGCTGGATCAGTTGTTTGTCTTTTTAGGGAGTAGGGGGGTTGGGGGAGGGGGGCATCTCTCTCTGAGTTGATATTCAGGTAGCAGCTGTGGTTCAGACAATCAAATATATTAGCGGATTTTTGCATACCCTCCCCCCCCCCGCTCCCACACATACCACCACCATCATCTTCATTCTCTCAGCAGGTTTGAGTCAAAGATTTTGAAATTCATGATCTCAGACGCTCACACGTCACGAACTGCCTGCTTTCGTTTTCTGCGATACACCCGTCCTGATTTGTTTGAGAGGCCTACTGGAGATAATCCGCTGGTCAGAGGCGACACGGTGGTTGAGGGGGAAGGTGTTTTTCCTGTCGGAGAGATTAGTGAGTGTTACCTGACTCGCAGATATCCGCCCCGTCTCGTTGACTAATGTCGGTCGCGGTGCTCCAAACCGCCACGTGTTGATTTGTGATCCGGACTGACAATCTCAACTCATCTGTGCAAGTGTGCTCGGCTGGGTCACTGCATGATTACGTGACCTCGCCGGAGGTTCATAACTCTTTTTCTTATCTCTATGATGGGGTTGTCAAGCTTCTCTTTTTTGTTGTTTTTTTTTGGGGGGGGGGTTTCTGCAGCAGAAAAAAAAGATAGGAACAAGGGCCGTTCATTCTCATGCATATCAAATAGTTTGCAGTGCTATTTCTTTGTTTGTGTCGCAAGTCAATGCAGTAAAATATATACGGTGAATGATTTTCAATAGCTACCAACTCCTTGTAGTGCAGTGTAATAATACCCTAGAAACAATGCAATAGATTCTCATTTTTTCCTTTTGGGTTTGTTTTCTCTTTTTCTTTTTTTTTTGCTTTGCTGTTTGTCTAACTTGGGAAATTATTTTTTACGACGCAACAGAAACACACACTCCTCTCCCTTTGGCATTTGGACTTTGATAAAATAGCACAAGAAGAGCGTTGCATCCGTGCGAGACTTTCTGTTTCCATAGATATCACAGAGATAATTTTAGCCAGAGAGGAATGTAAATCATAGGGGGAAATATATATTATATACAGTTGTATAATATACAAAAATATATATGAACCAATGTTATTTATGTGAATTTAAGTCAAATTAAAAGTCTGATCCCAACTGTGACGTAGTCCAGCTTGTTTCTTGTCTCTGTAAAGGATTCCTTACTTATTTATGTATAATATTCACTTCTATGTCTGATGCAGAATAATACACAGCTATGTTACACACTGGATCATTCTCTGTATCCCACAGTCTCCAAAGTAGGGATTAAATTATAACACATGATGCAAGTCAGACCTGCCCTGTTAATATAAAGAAGAGAAGAGAATATTCTGGTTTTAACAATCTGTAACCTGCACCTTCTCTTCTTACCACTGAAGAGGAAAGAAGCTGTTCTTCATGCACGCAGCCTCTAAACTCCTGTGTGTAATTTGGTTGCAGTTTCTTCCTAATGGAGCCTGAAGCTGTGAGGACGGACCGGAGTGTTGGAACGGCTGCCGGGACTGGCAGGTCACCCGGAGCTCAGGGTGGGCTCGCTCGGGCCCCTCTGCCCTCTCAGGCCTCATCTGTCAGCACTGGCACGGGTGTCTGCTTTACTACAACGCCGCCTCCGAGAATGGCACGCACCCACACTCGCGCGCCCCCGAGAGCGCGACCCATATGCTCGCTTATTTAGTAGCCCGTGTTCTCTGGGGGGGTTTGGAAAGTCTTGCAAAGTCATGAGGGAAACGAGTGATTCTCTCATTAGAGCCGGCAAGCTTAGTTACAGAGCTCATAAAGAGATCTTTGAAATGATAAACAGGAATTCGTTGGCGCTTCATGTACGAGTCGGTCCTGTGACCCGTCATCTTTCGTATCCCGAAGCAAAGCCATGAAATCATCTCAGCTGCAAGGTCGCTGTGCAGCAGCTGACCCTGCTGCTGCTGCTGCCGAAAAGATGAATGGCCTCCCTAAGGGATCAATAAGACCTCATAAACATACATCATACCTGCGACCTTGGATTGCTCGGACCGAATCATTAGAAATGTGACCCAGAGCAACAAAGGGGAAATATTACCACCTTTGGACTTGTGTACAAACAGTCCAAGGCTGTGAGCGCGCCGAGCTGTGAAGTGTGTTTTCTTCCAACAGCGATCTCCCCAAAACGCTGCACACTTTGACACTCGTAGAAAGGATGAAGGATCGCCATCGCCTTCAGCACGGAGATTGTTATTGAGGAGGGGGGATCTATCGTAATGTCAGATTGCTCAGCGTGTCATTGGACATTGCTCATATAATTAATGGGAGAGAGGTGCAACTTTGCCCAACATGCCGACTGACCGTGGTCCAGAGTCTCTGTGATGCTGCAATGCAGAGATTAATTTGACTTCAGGGCCCAAAGCAGCATCATTCCAGTGATGCTGAACCTCCCTGACCTGGTTCTTATTCTCTGTTCTGCGCTTCCATTGCTGAGATATACATATTTTGGCACCAAGTCTTGGTCCGCATCTCAAGAATGAAGGGTCATATAGAGTCAGGACTAGGGCTGGGTAGCGGTACTTGATACTTTTCAGGGATCGACCAAAACAACCCAGAACCAAGTCGTATCGAAACTGTGTCTGTCACTCGATACCTGCAATCAGTTGTTTTTGTACACAGATCTAGATTTAAAAAATACTGTTTCTATGGGTTTTCTAGGGTTTGAGCCAATCACCACAAACATAATTTGAGCACTCAAAATGTATTTGTGTAAAAATGTTTTGAATGGGGAGGAGTGGTGATATTTGCAAAACTGATTGCTTTCTATTCACATGATTAATATTGAATGAAGTAACAAAAAGTATCAAATGAGTTGGTACCAGTATTATTGTAACGGTACTGGTATAGGTATTGGTATCGAAATGTTTTAAACAATACCCAGCCCTAGTCAGAACCAAGCTCATTCAACTCCTGGCAACCAAAAAACACACATACAAGACTTTGTCCCAAATCTCTAGCACATACCGTTCTCCTAACACTAAACCTTTATTTTGAAATTAGGGTTTCTCTTTGCCTGGTCATAATGGAAAACGCTAGAGATGTGAAAGCATTGTCAAGTTTTCAGAGCCGCAGAACATGCACTTTGCCCCTATTACAGCCTGTTTCTACGATGGTCCACTCTACATTATTCAGTTTTCTGAACCCCACTGACCATGGCTCCTGAACAGAAAACAATAGAGGTAGCCGGGAGCTTAATGTGTTTTTAGAATTTAAATAATACATCTGACTGCATGTACAGATTTACCAGTACATGCACATAACGCATGCATGGTTGCCAACTTACCATGTTGACAGGAGACGTTTGCGTTCAGGTCGCCAGCTCGTGACTGAGATGCAAATCTTATCCAAAACAAGAAGAAAACCTCAAAGCCTCTTCCTCCGAGCCCACCCACACACCCACACCACACAAACACACGTCACACTGCTGACAGCTGAGACACTCCCACACATGACACATATTGTGGTCAACTCGGTTGTGACTCAGTGCTGCATCTCCTGTGTGATGATTTTTAAGAAAACATATTTGCCCCAATATGAGACATTGATATTTTTCCTACAACGCTTTTGATTGGAACAGATAATGATAATTAAAAAGCTGCTCTAACCTGTAGTGATATTGGTGTGAGGTATAGCCAGTCCCAACTTCCGTGAGCCCAGCAGACTGATGTGGTGAGACGAACTTAATTATATAGAACTTTATCATGCGCAGAGGTTAATCAAAGCACTTCACAGGCAGAAGATCAGAAAGATAAAAAATAATTTAAAAGATAAAGCCTTTAGAATAATAAAAGTTTGAAACAGGTTTGATTAATGTACTGGTAGGTTTGTCACTAGTTGAGCTTCAAACTTAAAACAGCTTAAATACTTTATTGGCTACAGGTTGGCAGCTGATTCAGCACACTGGCTAAAAATCATTGCACCACATTAAGGTTGAACTTGAGGGGGAAAAACCCTCTCTTTGCACTCACCAAACATCTCTGCTATATATTTTGGGCCCAGAGACCTTTAATGGCTTTAAGACAATTAGCAGCAGCAGCAGCTTGAACTCAATTATTCATGTAACTGGAAGCCAGTGCACAGATGTAAGAACCTGAGAAATCTTTACTTCTCAGTGGCTGCTGTGTTCCAAGAGCAGCAAAATGTTGAACTTTGTCCACAGCCAAAGAGAAAAGCAACATAATTTACCTCTAAAACATAATGACTAAAGTGACTCAGACTGGAAGGCAGAGGGCAAAATAACATCCCATTACCTTCTCAGGGCCATGATTCAAGCAGCTGCACCCCTGTAAATTAAAAAAGAAAAAAGTATTAAAAGGTGGGTTGTTTTAAAGAAACCAGAGGCTATTTTCTGATTTATTTGGCAGGCCTCTGCAGTTTAACTCCATCCAGCCCGGCGGTTTGGCCGTGATCGGAGGAGCCTTTCAGGTTAATGACGGATGAAGCCGGCTGCTGGGCGGGATGCTCGACCCGTCTCCGTTGGCTCACTCTGCTAGCCATCTCGCAGAGCAACGCTGTCAGAGCAAGCCATAATTACATTTCTAATTGCAGAATAATTAGGACTCCCCGTGTAGCTCGTTAAGTCATTTGTCACCAAAGCCTCTAATGTGGCATAAAACAACTCCCTAATTATACCGAAGGAAAAGTCTACATGCTGGTTTCACCTCCACCTCACACCCACACTTCACCCCACATGGTACCACATCCAAATATCTCACCTCTTGGTGTTATTATTATTACTATCATTATTATTGTTATTATAAAGCTAAATGTTTGTTCTTTCTGGATTTTCTGGCTTCAAAGTGTAGACTATGCCGCCTTTCTTGCCACCTTTTTAAAATATCTATATCATTTCTCATATCAACCTCATATATATGAGGTTTTATGCATGAGAAATATAAATTGAAATGATGCTTTTCCAGATGGTTCATTCAAGACAGTAAATTTTACAGCGCTGAAAAATAAACAACAAGGACATAACACTACCCCATTTAAATGCCATTGCGCTTTATTGAATTTACTCTCAATTAATCAATTTATGAATAAGTTGTATAACCCGTTAACCTTGGTCGTTAGCTTCCCATAGGCATATTTTGTTACTTAGTCGTCCATCACTTTTTCTTTGCAACAAGGCCGGCTTTCCATTTGTTTCTGTCATTAGTATTCAAATCACAGCGGCCCCTCGCAAAATCCAGCCCGATTTGTCATCAGCTGTAGACGACCATCTGTGTGGATCTGCGAGGTGTCGCCGCTGTTAAAGTCTGTGAGAGCAACAAATGCACAGCTGGATGTAATGAACTGCAAATCTGCAACGCGCTCCCTGGTCGCGTGTCACCAACACACACCTGCTCCGACTGCGCCTACCTGCCCCGAGTGTAGTGATATCCTGACCCAAAAGAAAGAAAAAAAACAGCCTCATTTCATTACCATCTGCTCCAGAGGAAGACGGGCACTTTATTTAAATCTGTTTGAATTAGAAGCTGATCTGTTTGTGTATAGGAGAGTGTGTGTGTGTGTGTGTGTGTGTGCGTGGGAGGGTGAGCGCGCCGATCCTGCTGTGTGTATGTGTGGGTGTGTGCACGTGTCTTGTAATAAGGTTGTTTTCCTCCGTTGCATCCATTTTCACCTATTTAACCTTTGCCTCAGGAAATTCTACAGAGAGTTTTGCTCCGTTTTCCATTTACCTCAAATACACAAAGCATAAAAACAACAGAAAACCCATCCGGCGATCATCGTACAGAAGAAGATCAAAGTGATAAAAGCGAGTTGCCGTCAGACCTGTTGAGGCTTTTGCCGTTTGCTAACTGAAGATGAATAAAACTGCCGTGGAGAAGAGAGCAAAGGCTTGGCTTCCCGCCTGCAGCTTGATGGAGGAGAGCTATGAACTCTGGGAAATGAGGATCTAAACAGGCTGTAGATCACCGAGCCCACTGGCTCCGTCTCTATCGGAGTCTGACTCTAACACCCCAGATACACACTTACACTCACACTGCGCACAGTCAATATCTAGATTAATCTCCAAGGGTGAAATCAATCAACCTGGCCTTTGGCGTCTCCGAGAGCCCCGACGGGTCCCCGGTGCTGCTGAACGACGGCGATGCGTCCACGTTCTTAGCAGAAATCTCACCTTTCCATCTTTCCCTATGGAGACGATGAAGGTGTCAGCTTCATCGACACATTATGGCCGTCTATGACACTTTGATGAACCCCCTTGGGAGTGTAGCTAAGGTGGTGTGTAGAAAACTCACTAAACCCGAAGGGATTGTCTTTTAAATCTTTTCAGACCAACAAAACATGAGAAGATGTGTTGGGAACTGACAAAAAACACTTCTTGCTTGCAGTCATTAGCATATCCTGCCTAACTGAGTAATGCGTCCAGTTAGCAAAAAACGTACTGACGGCAACAGTTTGTGTTGCTACGAGTCACATTAGCTTTGTTCATGTCCACTGCGTATAAAGGTGACCAGACGTCCCTGATTTCCGGGGACAGGTCCCGGTTAAGGCTGTCCCCGAAAATGTCCCTGATTTCAGTGTTTTATGCTTGAGAAATAAAATGTTGCGTGTTTACTACAACAGCACTTATTACGGTAGCCGATGTAGGAAGCAGGAAGCATGAGGGAGCATGACTAGAGCAACAGTTAATATGGTAGCCGGTCGCGCCTCCTTTAGAGAAGAAAAAGAAGAGCAGGCCGCGCTCGTCACAGTTACGGTCTGTAACGCTCCCTGTTTCTTCATTTTGTCTTGATAACTTTTAATTTATTTTTATCTCCGAGCTGGAAATGCCCCTGGATTTCATTTAAAAAATCTGGTCTCCTTAAAAAAGCAGATATAATAATATAAATAAAAATAAACCGTTAACACCATTTTAAATATCACCTTGGAGCGTGTTTTTGCGTTTGTAGCCATGGAGCTCGCTTGGTGACCAATGAAAACTGTCTTGCTAGCTGTTGATCATTCTGATCACGAGAGCAGCTTGAGCTTCTCATTTCTTCCTCTGGTCGTTCACGCCAGATTTATTGCTCTAAAACTCCTCAGCACTAAATCAGGAGCAAATTAGTGGCTCATAAACGGCCCTGAGGAGCAATAAAAAGATGAAATTGATGGATTGATGATCAGGGACTTTGGCAACTCAAACACCGTTGAACTGAGAGCTCATCATTGTTTTGACCTGTTTGATTTTAACGTCAAACTGGACTTTTACAGTGTTGTCCCATTAAATCAAACCACAGGGAAAAATGAAATAACATGAGAACTAATTATATTTTGAATGTAAAACAACGTTTAAGCTCCAATTCGATTAAGATTATAGGTCATCTATATTTGAAAAGGCTGGAACACCAACTATCGATGTCCATCCATGGCTTTGGAGTTTTGTCAAATCTACAAAATCAATTTGGAATGCATGGATTTGTAACAATGTGGATATTTGTTCTCAGGACAGTCTCCAAATTCAGGCGGTATTCGTAGAACCGGCTTTTATCTCAACCCGGGGGACTCATTGTCTGAAAAATGGCCAATACTATGGGAGGAGAGTCCGGTGGTTATCATGCCATTCGTGCCATGCAAAAACGGAAAAGCCCGACAGTGACAGAAAGACGATGCTCCTTTCGCTCAGCGCAGAGCTTCTCCTATCTATGCTACGATCGATCCACTGTCTTTGTCTGCGGCACAAAGGGGTGCAGGACTTCATCGGAGTCTCCTATTGGGTTCGCCGAGTGCCGCCGCTAATCAGAGTGTCTTATTCAGAGCCCTGGATGTGAGGCGCTGATGAGGCAGTCAAGGGTTTTCAGAGCTCGAGGCGGAGAAATTGCTCTCAGTTTATCTTTGTGACACACACAAAAAAAGAAAGCCTCGGAGCTGATTTTTCATGCATAGCTATGAGCCTTGTTTATAGGTGTGTCAAAACATCATCGTCTACAACACACCGCAATTTACAATCCTGCGTTTTTGTTTTAGTTGTCAAGGTTTGCCACACTGTTTTCATTAGAATATGTCAGATTGTAAGGTCTTTTTTTAAAGTGACGGATGCACAATGGGACGTATAAAAATGAGGCCTCTCTTTTTGTCCTCCTTAGCTGCATTCCTGGCCAAGTATTACAACATTTTATTTCAAGAGATGTCAGATTCCTCACTTTTACATTCTGCCGGTGCCACCATTTTATTTGAGACGCCTGTGGAGGATGAAGTTATTCAGCCTTCCATTCCACATCCTTTCGACAGCGCCGCAAATGTGCCTATGAGGCATTTAGTTGTGACCTCCACCTGCAGTATTTCTATCATTCCCAATTGGCACGCTTGTGGGTCCACTGATTAAAAAACACCTCCTTCTGACAAAGCGGGTTTCTGCTTGCAGTACAGTTTAGTTTGACGGTTAAGAATGAAGCCCTCCGTGAAGACCTGTTCCCACTGAGGAACAATCAACACAACATCAGTGATCTTTGAGCTTTGATTGATTAACTAGACCTGAGATAGGTCGCGATCAAAACTACACACACCTTGATCGTTTGGTGAAGTGAAGTTGACAGTGTCTGATCCGTGCAGAGGAGAATCCCCCAACTAGACGATTACCATTTAAATGAAGGTGCCTCCTCTCTCCTCCGCTGTTTAGTTATTATCAAGTCATCTTGACACTTGGATGCACCTCACGATATCATTAACGAGGTTTGAGGCACCCTGTAATGAGATCCTCCTGGCCATTCTAACACTAACATAGGAAGAATAAAAATCCAAATCTCTTTTTAGATTTTCTCTGTAGAAAATTAGTTGCCACTGTATTATTTTCCAGGCAAGACAAAACTACTTTAGGAGGCATCTCATTCCTGGATCCAAACAGGAAGTGGTTTCGGCATCTGGATGATATATTTGCTTCCAAATTGCACTTGACATTTCATCCCACTACAATAAGGTAAAGAGCTAATTGGTTTTAGAAGTCTGCAGAGGGACCTTAATCCACGCAGCACAGCGGGTGAGATCCTTGATTTACCTCAGGTCTTTAATGGAGGCTGGTTTTATTAGAGAGCAACCTTTATTTTTAATTCAATTTCCTCATCTTAATAAATATCCGTGCTCATAATTACTGCAAAATACACGCATTTATAGAATTGCCCCCGAAGCGGAGCATTTTGGCATCAGGCTTTAATTTGAGGTATTGGCTCGGCAACCTAAACAGAGAGTAAAATTGAAAGTTTAACGGCTGGAATCGAAACTTTTTCGTTGCCGCATTATCAATTTCTCTTTCTTTTTTAAATTCACGTATAGCGCCTTTAAAGCTGCATAGATTTCCCTCTCAGCTCGCCGGCGCCGCAATCAACAACCGCTCCGACAGCCTCGCCGACACAGCCAGCTGAACCGTGACCTTCTCCTGGCGCTGGGAACTTGTCGCAGAGGCGGAGAATTGCTCCAAGATCTAGATATTTGACGTGTGAGTTTTCTGTCTCCAAGATGTTTTGGCAGTACTTTAAATAAGAGTGGGGGGGGGGGTGTCTGCTTTTAAAATACATCTGCTTTGTGTTGACGGGGGAAGGCGTCCCAGCCGAGGAGCAATTCTGACCAGCTGCTTCCTTTTTTCGCACACGATGTGGATTTCCTCAAAGCACTTGGATTTAACAAATGCAAACACATGACAGTAACATTCACACATGAGTACATTCCCCTGCGTGCGAGGTGAGTGTAGAATTTGAATCACATTTACGACAGTCAATGCGACGGCCTTGCTTTTTTTTTTTTTTTT
>CAESWR010000059.1:1062032-1115393 GCA_903171835.1 Mullus surmuletus | reverse complement strand
GACATCATTCTGCTGAAAAACCACAAAAGTATACACACATACAGAAGTAGGAGTGACAAAGAGAGCTGTGGGCCAGCATGAGAGGGTGCAGGTTTGCAGTGGTCCCTCGAAAGTCCTCGAAATACTCAGGGACACCAAGGTTAAAGGTCTCTCAGTGCAGCACAGCAGCCCTGCAAGTTTATTAAAAGCACTTCTGCTGATAAAAACCAGTATTGCACATTCCCATGCAAAATATGTGATGATGCGTTCATGTGAAACTACAGTTTCTCTGCGTGCCGTTGCGGTCTTTGTCATGTTTCTAAAATATTTCTGAAAAGAGGAAGGATTTTTGAGCGCAGCTTCCGCTTCCTCAAACCTTGTGACTCTGCAAAGTTGGGTTCACTTCTCAAACGCTGACATCAGTCACCAACATCATAAGATCATATTGCGTACCATAGTAATAATGACATGATATCCGTCACTAACACGCATGTGGATCCCTGTGCAGCGTGTCAGCGGTATGGAAGCGCAGCAGACACACTGGAGGCTGTAAACTATAAAACACTAATGGTTTTCCCGGTGGAATGCTGAGTGACGGCTGCATGGCGCCGACTCTCCAGGATATTTGAATATTGTCCACTCAGTGAAAAAAAATAAACAAAGCAAGAGCAACCTTGGTGAACCTTTCTGTATTGGAATAAATGTTTGGTTTTTTTTAAACGTAGCACAGAGCTCGCCCAATCATGTTTTGTTTAACGTTACCATAGAAACAGTGTAAAGATAAGAATCTTCTTAAATCCTATTGATGCTGCAACTGTTTTACATGCTTTTATCTCTCTGCGGGTGGACTGTTGAAACAGCTTGTACTCATGTATCACATCAAAAAAACACTTAAAACCAACTTTCTTTTACTTTTGATTTCCCTCCTCCTTGTTGCAGACAATGCCTCGGATCCCGGCGTCTCCGCCAAACAGATCTGGATAGACGTGTCTCTGGAGGCTGGTCACTCTTGTCTTTCTTTTACCGACAACGGCAGCGGAATGACGCCCAACAAACTTCACAAGATGCTCAGGTAACACACACACACACACACACCCACACACACACATACTACATAGGAAATGCTCTTTGCAAATACTGTGACGTACCGTTTTCTAAGTGCCAACCACAGACTGTGAGTATACAGCCTGTTTCGACCACAGTGTGCACAATGCATAGCATATCTTCCTCTTACTTTATTCACACCTCTTTACCCCCAAAGACATGTGTCCCGGGGGGGGGGGGTTACATTAGAAGCTATTACTGTTTAAGGCTCTTGCTTGCTGGAGATTGAAGGATTGTTACTCAATGTCATGGTGATGAATAAGAAACTATTTTCAATTAATAGTTTATCCACAAATGAAGACAAATCTCGCTTCACGGACGTGCGTCTCCTTCCATTCCAGCTTTGGCTTCACCGATAAGGGCACGGGGAAGGCCAGCATGCAGGCCATCGGTGTGTACGGTAACGGTTTCAAGTCGGGCTCCATGCGCCTCGGCCGCGACGCGCTCATCTTCACCAAGAACGGCGGCTGCCAGACGGTGGGGATGCTGTCCCAGACCTACCTGGAGGCCATCAAGGCCCAGGCCGTTATCGTCCCCATCGTGCCCTTCAACCAGCAAACCAATATCCTCCATCAGGGCGAGAGAGCTGATTGCATCTTTGACGTCCTCAAACCAAAAAAACAGCACGAAATGCAAGCTTGTCTGTGTTCAGACCTTAACTCCCGCTGCTACAGTCTCTGGTGGTGACCGAGGACTCGGAGGCCAGCTTGGCAGCCATCCTACAGCATTCCATCATCACCTCCCAGGAGCAGATACAGTCCCAGTTTGACTCCATCACCTCCAAAAAAGGCACCAAGATATTAATCTGGAACACACGCAAGTAAGAATCTCGTGCTTCTTTAAGCTGAATATTACTGAACAGTGTATTTGTCCTTTACACACATTGAATGTGTGTTAGCTTGTGTTACATGCTGGCTGGAAGACCGGTGACTTCAGCAACTACAGCAACTTAATGATTTTTTTTTTCTCCACACGACTTTTTCATTTTGCTTCGGTATTAACCTGAAGGGCAAAAGATGGCAAACCGGAGCTGGACCTGGAAAGCGACGAGAGCGACATCCGCCTGCCGGAGATTCAGATTGAGGAGCTTAAGAGGAGCCTGAAGAGCAGCGGAGCCCTGAAAGCCGAGCAGAGCATCCCAGACTTACATTACAGTCTCAGGGTGAGTCGGGACGCAGTATCATTTGTGGATTTGTTTAAGACTAATCACAGTTTGAAGGTACTGTGAGTGGAAATATTCAGGAAAACTGATTCCATATATTTCCTACAGCCACTAGAGTCTGACTCCACTGCTAATTAATAACTTTCTGCAGTTTTTGACCAGCCGCCATAGATGAGTAAATTATTCAAAAGAAGAATTAACTTATGTGTGTGTGTGTGTGTGTGTGTGTGTGTGTCTGTGAGACTGGTTGCCATTGTTTTCATGCCACTTTCAAGAAGGAAAATACACAGTTATCCCTTTTAGACGGTTTAGATGGTTTAGTGTCCTAGTAGGGCTGTGTTTTTTGGTTGCCTTTCAAACCCGGCCCGCCGCTCTGTCGCAGGCGTACCTCAGCATTTTGTACCTGAAGCCGCGGACGCAGATCATACTGAGGGGGAAGAAGATTCTCGCCAGCCTGGTGTCGAAGAGGCTCATTCACATCGAGCATGACGTGTACAAACCGCATTTCAGTGTATCCTTTGGCTCACTAGCTACACTAAGTCGGTGTCTGACATATCATATTTAATCTTTTTATCCTTTCAACAACGTTAATGTTATATCTTGACTGGCATCTGTCAGAAAGAGAAGGTAAGGGTGACCTTTGGCCTCAACCGGAAAAACAAAGACTACTACGGCATCATGATGTACCACAAGAACCGGCTCATCAAGGCCTACGAAAAAGTGGGCTGCCAGCTGAAGGTAGACGAGTGTTAGGTGCACGCCGCCGGTGAAGCATGTTTACCGCCTCTGCTCTAATCCCGCTTCTCCCCCCAGACTTCGGGTCAGCGGGCCGGAGTCGGGGTCATCGGCGTGATTGAGTGTAACTTTCTGAAGCCGGCTCACAATAAGCAAGACTTTGAGTACACTAAAGAGTACAGGTAGTGTGTGTGGAGGGGCATGTTACAAAGCTACTACAAAAATTACTACTACTGATGATAATTAATGCAATTCTTCTATATTTTAGAAATAACTACGATGTGTATTCTTCCTCAGACTGACTCTCGGTGCTTTGGGCCTAAAACTCAATGATTACTGGAAAGAGCAGGCAGAGAAGAAGGCCAGGGAGCGCGAGTTTCATGCTCGCACTACAGAGGATGAAGATGAGGAGAGTCAAGACTCTGATGAGTAAGTATTAGCTCTATTTTTGGGTTAAATAACTGTGAAAAATAGATATTTCAGATACAGATATTCCATCAGATACGAACACCCAATGTTAGCAGTTAAAAAGAGAATTTTCCTTCATTATTCACCTGTCACTTTAAAAACCATGAGAAGGATAAATTACGCATGCATCGTGCCAGAACCTGTGAACTCCACCAAAAGTGAAATGGAGTAGAAGTTTCTCCAAAGCTTGACAGCAGAGTGTGGGATCGCTTTCACTTTGTCAACCTGCCGAGGCAAAGCACCTTGTTCACAGCCAAATGACCGGCAGCAGTCCTCTATCTCTGCGCTGGTTGAGTGAAATTCGATGAGATCAAATATTTCCCTGTTGTTGGTAGCCGTTTGAGTGACAGCCGTTGCTCTGCTGTTGCTGTGCAGGGCTCCCATGTGGCTGCAGTGTGAGGAGTGCCTGAAGTGGCGGAGTGTTCCTGCAGGTCATTACAGCGTCACTCCCGAGAGCTGGAACTGCAGCCAGAACCCCAACCCACGCTACAGGTGTTTCTCCTTTCCTGTCTCTAGCTCTGTATCCAACTCATAATTCAGCTCTGACTCCATCCAACTTCTTAAATGATAGCTAATTGTACTCTACTTTGACCTTTCACCTCCTTTCCTATGGTAACAATAAGTTTCTGTAATGGCCAGGAAAGTGAATTGTCTAATTTGTATAATGCAAAGCACCAAACCCATAACGCGTCACGTGCAGACCCAGCAACGTATGCGCCTCAGCCGTTGCATGTGTGGGCATGTGTGTGTTTGGGCTGTAACAGGAAGGACCCGCCCTCAACATGCGTATTTTCGTCTTTGCCTCTCAGAAGCTGCTCTTCACGAGAGGAAACAGAAGACAGCGAGGAGCTGCTCACACCCAGCTACCAGAAAAACCACAAGAAACAGTACATTTTCGCTGGACTTCTCAGTTCTCAATTTCATGTTCTGCCTGACGTTGACTGTGTTTGTGTGTGCGGAGGAGGGAGGTCGGGGGGCTCTAGGCCACCTTAGCACAACCTCACACCTCAACTCAACCACCCCCTCCTCTCCCCTTCTACCCCCCACCCACCTTGTCCCCCCACATGATTTTACTTTGCTGTTAGAGCAAAAAAACCAACCAATCAATTAAAAAAAATGAATGTGCGTAAACAATACCCATTATGAGGTTTTCACAGGTTGTAGGAGCTTGAGTCCGTGCCATTAGCAAAAACCCCCATATGGATAGAACCAGGAACCTCTTGCTCCTCTAGCAGTGTGTTAGACCACAATGCAACGGGGTCCTTCTAATAGGCTAGCTTTAAAATGTGTTGATATTTATTTTACATCAGGCAACGATCTAAAGCAGCCTTTCTCAAACTTTTTGGTTGGTGCTGGGGCCCCATTTATATTTGGCATTGNNCCCCCCCCGACCTACCTCATACTGTGTACTGTATAATAAGAACTTATTATTATTGTACATTCATGCCTCCGCCTCCCTGTAAGCTGTGAGTATCTTGTATGGATGCAGCTACAAAATAATACATCTGCTTACTTTTGAAAATATACAAAGCACAGTCGCATGATAGAGGCACAAACTCTCCACTAAAAACACACCAGCTCCTCTGTTACTGGTCTTGATGGGAACCATCAACTCTTTCTGGGTTTACGGTTCTGTTTATACAAACATTAACTATTTAATTACCAAGAGACGTAGGATGGATTTCAATCAGAAAAGTCTGCAGTGTTTTAACTAATTCTGCCTTTTACATTGAAAAATCTCTTCAATGATTATTTGCTACTATTAATTCTTTGATTTGTGTGTTTTGCGTGTAGCGAGAACCCGGGGACCAGAAAAAGGGAAAAATCACTGGAGGTATGAAGCTTTCCCACTAATAACTGCCCCACCATCAAGTTTTACTCCACCATTTATTTGATCATTTTGTCTGGTTCCTTTTTGTTGCAGCTGTGTGAGAAGCAGGACCAAGCCTTCAAACATCACAGCCTCTCACGCAGCTCCTCGGAGCCCAACCAGCCCACTGTCCGCTCCACACACACACACCAACACGCCGCCCGAGTCCGCAGCCAAGAGAAGGACACACGCGAGGATCCAAGTGGCTGGGACTGGCTAGTGAGTAACGACGAGGGGACGGACGGCGGAGCTGCGGTCACAAATAAAGAGGACAAAGCGTGCAGACGAGATGCAGATGAGCACACGGACAAAGCTCCTAAGACTCTGAGGTTTGAAGATAACGGCAAAACACAAGACTTAAGTTTGGAGTCTGTGCAGATAAACGGAGGGAGGAGAAACGCAGACCCTTTCAGGTGAGTTTTGAAAAAGGCGCAAAAAGAAGTCATTGAACATTAAATTTTCCTTCAAGTCTGGTGAGAAGATCATGAGATGCATGAATGCTTCTTTAATCTAGAAACGTACAGTTTATGGTGCTTATGTTTTGTTTTTGTTTTCAAGCCCAAAAAGGAAACTGGGATCAGCGTTTTATCGCGTGCAGAAAAGGCCGTGCCTGTGGACGAGCCAGCAGGCGGAGTCAGGGAACACAACAGAGGACTTACACCCCGAGAAACAAGCCAACATACCCGAGAGTTGGTCTCCAGAGAAGACCTGGCAGGATGGAGGCCACAGAGAAGTGGAGCAAATCACACCGACGGCGCTGGACTCCTGCCGAAGCAGCAGCAGTCCGCCGCCTCCAGAGGTGGCCGACCGCGAGGCCAGCGTGCAGAGGCTGGCCAAGCTGGAGAAGGAAGCCCAGAGTTTACGGAGCCTCCTCACTCTGGAAAACGCAGAGACAACGCCAGTCTCCACGACATCTCCCGAACGCTGGACCAGGCAGACTAAAGGACGGGCGGCAGCGGCAGCAGCAGCAACAAGAGATGTCGGCTGCCAGACCAGCGCACCCGAGGTCAGCAGAGCTTCAACCAAAACAATTTAGAGACCCATTCAAATATATTCTGTAAATAAGAGTCCATTAAGCCGGCCGGAAAGTGAATCTGAAAGTGAATCTGCAGGTTTAATCAACCCATTTCTTTTTAATATGATAACTTTGCGGCTTATATATTATCGATGATGCTTAAACATGTCATATGCTGAGATTTATATGCACAAACATGATGTATCAACAAAGTATTCTAGCTCTGTGGTGTGAAATGTTTCTAATGCACTGTAAAAAATGAATAGAGAATGGATCATACGGTAAAATCAGTGTTTAAGTGGCGTTTAAATGCAGGCGAATTGATTTAATAGTTGTAAAAATAGAACTCCACTCAGATTGCTGAACTCCAGCAGAGCAGCAGATAGTAAGTGACCTTCTCCTCTCCATCAGGGCGCCACTTTATCCAGCGGTCCTGCTTTGGCTCCGGAACACCAGGGGATGGTGATCCCGCACACCATGTATGGGTCCAACAGGTCCAAGAGGAACGAAAGCGAACATGACAGAATGAGCCGGATAAGAGACACGGACAGCGAGGGGTACGGGTGTGAAGACAGCAGGTGCGTGAAATCCAGATTGACTGACATTAAAGTAAAAAGGTTATTCTGTGTTTTACTTCTACTTATTCTATTGTTTTACTTTAATGTTTACCTCTCTCTCCGAGCAGATCCGTACAAGAGGACCTTCACAGCATCCGTAACAACGTGGTGGTGCTCCTCACCTCCCTCCTCCCCCAGCTGGACATGACCGGCATCAGTTTCGACACGCCTGATGTAGACAATATATTGCAGCAAATCATAGAGGTCAACTCGCTCAAACTATGATCGTGTTTGCACTATTGTGACATCAATGTCTGGATATTGGCCGGCAAAGATTAACTCAAAACAAAAAACAAAAAAAAGCTACATCCTCATTTATTAATTCACCATCAAAGCCTGTGAATTGTAGACCATGGCCTTATCTTTAAATATGTTTCTTACCATTTTTTACTGCGCTTCTCTTTTCATTTTCTTATTAATCATTGTTTGCTTGTGTTCTTCACTATTTAACTTTGGGGTTTTTTTTACTCATGATGAAATGCTTGTTCACAGAATTGTTCAAATATGCTTTATAAGCAGGACCTCTCACATTTGCATTAAAGATGACGCGAAAACAAATTGTTTGTTCACTTCTTTTATACCCACTCCAACACAAATGTCTCTTTTAGTTTCTCTTAATTGCCACCAGGTGGCAGTGAAATCGACGATGAGGGTTTTTGAACAAGCCTTCTAACTTTTTTCCACTACATCATTCAATCCAACCATTTTATAGTCAATAAACTAACAGTTTTCAATACAAGCAGCATGATAGAATTCATGTTAAACAAGATACTTTAATTTATGGAATATTCCTGCATCTGATTGTTCCGTTTTAATCTCCTACTATTTGTTTCATGTAGTAATGTTAGACAGACAATGTACACTTTGAGATCACGTGATAAAAAGTGCAATCTAAATATTTATTATTATTATCATTATTTCTTATGATATTTCTGTGGACCACCCATACACGTGGGCCCGGAGGTTCTTAACGCAGGTACCACATTCCGGTGGTGCCTGCAAACACAACCTGCAAACACAACCACGCATGTCGCATGTCGGTCATGTTTGTTCACTAATTGATGAGTTGTTCTGCAGACTTTGGCAGTAAAAGCCTTTTCTGTCAATATCTGTAAGAGCGTCCAAACCTGTGGACAGAATGGGCTAAATCTGGGGCTGGGAGATTGATATGAGGCCCTGGCTGTCTATCCAACATGATACTGCCAAGAATAGACAGGTGGTGTAAAATTCCAGCCATGTGCACTGAAATCCATAAGGGGGGATGGAGGAACATCAACCTCAACCACAGAGCAGCATCCACAGCTCATCGTATACTGGTGGCCTCTGAATCACAAAGGTCTCAATGTGCTGTAAGTCTGCTCACTCACACTCTCTCTCTTACACACTCACTTTTTTCCACCACGCAACTCCAGATTCCCTGTTCGCTCTCCCCCTCCCCACCCCCGCGGCCTTTAAATGGCGCAGCCGGCAGGAGGAGCAGCAGAGGCGGGTCAGAAGGCTGCTGAGACTCGGCACCACACAGACATGCAAGCGACCCCGAAGCTGCTGCTGCTCCTGCCGCCGCTGCTGCTGCTGTGCACCACCGGAGAGGCACAACAGCCCCCCAACGCCGCCGCCACGGCCCCCCCTGCCCCCCTCAAACAGTACTACATAGCTGCTGTGGAGATCGGATGGGACTACATCCACTGGGAAGATGGTGACGCAGAGTCAGAGCAAAGGTAAACGCATTTGTCTGTTTGTTTTATTTGAGCAAACTACCTTCACGCACTGCACACAAGTCTTGTTAGGTCACCCTGTCCCATGTAGTGATACATGATATGATATAATTGTGGTATTGTATTTCTTTGTATTTTATATTTTATTATTTGGTATAAAATCCATAAGAACTAAGAGCACTGTTTGATGATTTCAATTTGTTTATAGGCAGAAACTCAAAGATGTCCCACAAAAATACATCAAGGCGGTTTACAGGGAGTACACAGATGGCACGTACACTGTCCCCAAGCCAAGACCACCTTGGATAGGTAGGTTCAGAACATTTTCATTTGAAAGACAATAAGCTTTGTTTGACTTTAAGACCTGCAACTGAGTGAATAATTCAAAACATAACATTAAAGTATATAATAAGCATTAATTAATGCTTAATAAGCATCAATTAACAATTAATAAGCAAAATAGGACTATGTAAAGTGTTAATTAAAGCAAAATAATACAATTACTTGTGATCATAACAACATTTGACTTAAACTTTAAACTTAAAAAGTGTTATTAATGTTTATGAGCATCTTGTAATTCCTCATGCTTATCAATTGTTAATTGTTGCAATCAATTGAATCAATTGAAGCTTATTATGGTAACTTAATATAAAGTGTTACCAAAAGTTTTTTTTTGATACTTTGATTTGCAGGTTTAGGTTTTCTCTCAAGTTAACATGGCGTAATGTGTCTTGTGTGTGCAGGTATTCAAGGTCCGGTGATCCTCACCAAGGCAGGTGACAAAGTGGCGGTCCACTTCAAGAACCTGGCCTCGCAGCCCTACAGCATCAGCCCTGTGGGGATCACCTACTGGAAGCAGTCCGAAGGTATACTGAGATACTCTGAATGGAGGGAACACTTGTACTCTCATTCACAAATTGTCCGTGAGTCGGTAACATTCTGTTCTTCTTGCTCAAGGAGCGAGCAAAAATTTGACTCAGCTTCTGGAGGCAAAATCAGCCCAAGCACAGAGAACTAAAACATATTACACTCGATGAGAAATCTTGGTCGCACATCAATAGATTTGTTTTTTCCCTGAATTTAGGACTAGAAGAGAGAGGTCAAATAATTAAATTAATGTGGAGAGAGGTAACGAGCGCAGAGTACCATAAAAGATGCCTTATCCTTCTTTGGAAATTACCACGAACAACGGTTACCTTTATCTCCAGTGTGCAGATTTCATAGCCGCACGTTCGCGCCATCAGACTTTCCAGAGTCTCAGGATAAAACAAAGGCAGGAAAAATAAATTACATCTATCAAATTTCTAAGTACACAGTTAATTTACTCTAATAAATTGTTGAAATTTTTTGCTGCCTGGGGCGAGGAGGGTCAAATGTTAGTTCCTGTAAATATCTGAAGGCTTTCCTGCCACAGGATAGATTCTTACAATGGAGTTTATCACAAGCTGAAAAGCAGCATCAAAAGGTGAGAGAAAGGTTGCATTTACTAACTTGTGTTTGAACTAACTGTGACTGTGTTTCTCATTTTTTTAACCACCACCGAGGAGTCATGATGTGAGCTTTCTTTCCAGGAGCCGGCTATGATGACTCCACGGCAGGTCAGGAGAAGGATGATGATGCCGTCGCTCCGGGAGGATACTATGAGTATTTGTGGGACATCAGCGCCAAAGATGGCCCGACCACCAGCGACCCGGAATGCCTCACATACTCCTACTCATCTCAGGTGGACACGGTGCGGGACGCCAACTCAGGACTCATCGGTGCTCTGCTCGTCTGCAAATCAAGTTAGTGTGTGTAAATGCAAAAACATCTTCACAGCAGCAGTCATTTTCCCGATCACACATGAGGAAACCACATACAAATCCAGATACATTTAATTCACAGCATGTAAGGAGATTTGAGTAAAACTCTCTCTGATCAAAGTGATCAGAAAACACTTCCTGATCCATGTTTTTCCATTTATGTCTACCTGTTTGGCATCTGAGCCACAAAAGATATATATAGTTGAGATATAATACAGTACATACACAGAGGAGGTGTATGGGAGAAGTTTGCCTCAAAGTAATTCTTGTAGAAAGTCTGTTGATAGTTGTATCAAATTGGTTCAATTCACTTTTGTTAACATTGCACTTGGCAGAACAAATTTTAGATGAACTTCCCCCATTGTCTACTGAGACATTCCATAACGTGAACAGAGTGTTCCACTAATTCCAAGAATGTCTGTGTATTTGTAGCTGCCCTTTCTTGGTCACAACTCTCATTATATGTTGTGTATATGTCAGGTGCATTGACAGAAAAAGGTGAGAGGAGAAACCAAGCATTCGTCCTGCTGTTTGCGGTGTTTGATGAGTCCAAGAGTTGGTATGGGGAGATTGGTGAGAGAAGGAGAGAGAGGTTCCAAAAGAGAAACACTCTGAGGGAATACCACACCATCAATGGATATGTCAACTCTACATTGCCAGGTAATGAACCGCAGTGGGGAGTTTGTTCCATGAGATTGTTTTGCAGCGTGAAGTGCTGCTTAACCCTGTGCTCAATTGTATCAGTCTGCTCTGTATGTGGCCAACACAGGAATTTGCTCATTCTGTGTGTGTGTGTGTGTGTGTGTGTGTGTGTGTGTGTGTGTGTGTGTGTGCGTCTAGGTTTGACGATGTGCCAGGGCCGTAGTCATGTGTTTTGGCATCTGATTGGGATGGGCACAACCCCAGCAATCCACTCCATTCAGTTCCAGGATCATACTTTGCAGGTAATGCACTGACAAGTCGGACTAAAATCTACATAAATGAACATTTATTGGAAAATCTAAAATTCAAAATAAGCAAATTCATCATAATTGAATAGAATAATAAATGAATAGAGGTATGATCATAGAGGTATGATTAATCGCAATATAAATATAAGTGTCTTTTGTAAAACTTTTGTTTCCCAGGTGGTGAACCATCGAAAAGCCACCATGGAAGTGACCCCAATGACCTTCATCACAGCAGAGATGAAGCCTGCAACCTTGGGCCGCTTCCTCATCAGCTGTCAGATACATGCTCACCAACACGGTCAGAGAGCTACATTCCAGTCCATTTCTCCTGGAAATTTAAAAACAAAATAAAGGTTGCTGATTGCTGCTACTTCTCCTGCTATGTGAAGATGGCATGAGGGGTTTCTTCACCGTGGAGGACTGCCCGGAACCTCCTGACCTGCGTAATGCCAAACACGACGAAGGATACAGCGACCAAGACTATGACGATATGTACAACACCATAATCTACATGCCCAGGAAGCCGCAACTGCAGGTCAGAACCAGCAGGGGACAGCATTCAGTGACATTGGAGCACTACATCGCCGCTGAAGAGGTCACCTGGGACTACGCCCATCACCTGACACCCACAGACAGGTGGGACCACTGAGGAGAAGAAGTAAAGACAGTCAAAACAAAGCAGAAGGACAAAAGAAGCTAAACAATTCTTCTGTCTTTCTCCCATCAGTGAGCTCCACTCGGAGTATTTGCCTGCATCGCCGCATCACCTCGACTACAGGTATAAAAAGGTGGTGTATGTAGAATACACAGATGGGTCTTTTACTCAGAGGAAGAACCCTGACAGGACGCTGCTGGGTCCACTTCTGAAAGGGAAAGTCAGCGACCAGTTTCATGTAAGTCACTCAGGTCTGTTGTGAATGAGATGTTTGAGCTCAGTCTTACTCAAAGGAACATTAGTTGAATTTATTGAATTTTGCCTCCAGATTGTTTTCAAAAACCTGGCCAGTCACCCTTTTAACATCTACCCCATTGGCCTGACCAAGATCGAGCCACTGCAGAAATCCTCGAATGGTAAGCTCACTCATAGGCACACTGCAAAATGGTCTTATTACATAGAAAGATTAGAGGTTATTGATCTCAATCTCATGGTATAATTGCTGTAGTAACATCACAAATAACGTCTCCTATCCCACAGCTGCTGAGAAGGACCTGCGCTCGATGGGCGTGCCCCCCAACGGGACGTTTAGCTACAAATGGGAACTAACCACAGATGACGGGCCGCTGGAGGGGGACCAGCCATGTCTGACACAGCTGTATCAGAGCACCGTGTCACCAGAGAGGGACCTGGCCTCGGGGTTAGTGGGCACCCTGCTGATTTGCAGGTATGACGCCCTCGACGTCACAGGACGCCTGGTGAGAGGACACACCCCTTTATACATATCCCTTGTTGCCAGAATGCAAACACAATTCTTGGCTAATACATCTGGTGCCAGCTGTAATGTTGTCTCCTATCTTTTGTCGTCAAATCTCTACAGTTGGGCCCAGATCAAGAGTGGAATCTGACATTTGCCGTCTTTGACGAGAACAGGAGTTGGTATGCTGAAGAAAACTTTCGGAAATCCACCCAAGACTCAGTCAATACCACAAATCCAGAATTCTACAACTCCAATGTCATTTACAGTGAGTTCACTTCGGAGGGCACAGAGACACGTGATCAAACTGATTTCTGAAAAACAACCTGCATGTGATGACTCAGGTGTGAACGGCGTCATGTTCGGTGGACGCCAGTTCGTGATGTGTCAGACTGATGTCACCTACTGGCACGTGGCTAACGTGGGCACCCAGAGCGACTTCCTCTCCATTTACTTCACGGGGAACCTCTTTCAGGACAACGGCCTCTACAAGTCTGTCCTCACCCTCTTTCCAATGATGGGCATGACAGTTACCATGGAGATGGAGCTGAAGGGTAACAGAAATTTGGTTCTAAAAATATGCTCACTGGTTACATCATTTCAAATATTTTTAAAAAAGTGATAGGAGCAGGTATGTCCTAGGGTCTACCAGTAGTCTTGACCTCGTTGTTGGATTTATAAATGTGATTTTTTGATGACCTTCACATCTTCTCCATCAGGCGAGTGGGAGATAAGTGCATTCGACGGCAGCCTCAAGAGCCGTGGGATGAGCATTCACTACACCGTGCGATCTTGCGACAGTGATCTCCCACTTGTTGACCGCGATGAAGAGGATGAGGACATCTCCGACTACTTCGACAACTTCCTTGGACCACGGAGCAGTAGACCTCAGAATTTCACAGCGTTGGTGAAGGTTTGCAAGAAACTCCTTCCTAACAACAAGACTCAGACGGTGATTGTTCACAGTCAGAACGATACAAACAGCAGTGATAGTGGGACTGGCGACGAATACTTGGGATGTCAGCTGAAGAAGGTGAGGGTGATATCACAGGAGGGAGACAATGCAACCAGTGTGTCAGATGAAGGCATTCCAGATGACATCCTGACGAAAATAGAGAAAGATGGAAAATGGAAAGCGGCTCTGAATGAGAGTGAACCTGAAGAAGAAGGAGGTGGCAGGCAAAGAAGAGAGGCAGCTGCTGGAAACTGGACAGATGAAGGTTCTGGAGACACAAAAGACGGAGAAACTAAATTGGAAACCGAAGGGGAGGCTTCGGCAAATACGACAGACTCAGAGATGGAGTCCGAGAAGAAGGATACAATGCCAGAAGAGAAGAACATGACAAAGGACGGGGTTGAGGAAAACAATGAGATCTTGCTGGACAGACAGCCGCAGCTGATCACAAAGGTGTCACAAAGGGAGTCTCAAGAGATAGATCATAACTTTGTACACGCAAACCATATTGAGGCCGATCTGGAGGCGCAGACATTGGATCTGCTGGACCTGGATTCTAACTACACTGCTGTTGACTACAACGCAACCCAAATTGAATTTTCTGGAGAGTATGACGACTACAGCCAAGAGGTACCACTGTTTTTTCTCTCTGTGAAATTGCCTTTTTCCAAACACTCTCCTTTTACTTACCATTGATCACAATTCCATTGCAGGTGAACCTTACAACAAGAAATACATTGGCTACTGGTTTCTTGGATCCACGCTCCGGAAATAGATACCATCACTACTACATTGCCGCAGAGGAGATCACCTGGGACTATGGCATCAGAAAACCAGCGCAGCTGATCAAGCCAAGGTAGAGTTGTCATCTACACATATTTGGGCTTCATCAAACACCTCACCAGTCAACCATGTGACTTACTGAACAGTGACTTATGGAAACTGAAAATTAACACAAATGACACACAAATGTGAAATCTTTAGATGAGAAGGCATTTGTGTGCTGTAACATTTTGGAAAAGCGAGATGTTATTGAAACAACATTTGGAGTGTGGTCCAAGTATGTATGCAAAGCTAGGCTAAAACAAGCTAACCCACCCATAGCTCCCTCACCGCATACTGGATGTATTTATCTATGTGGATTTCTTACCCTAACAAGTCAAAATGTCCTTCAGGAACTTTTTCTTTATTTCAGGGTGAACTATCCCTTTACCTTTTATGCAGCCACAACATGCTAGCACTTCCTATTCAAAAAGGGGGCAACATGTATTTTGCATGTCAGTGTGTTCAAACCAGCCAAGGAAAAGCTAACTTTCTTAGCATTTACATCTCAAAAACTCACCAGAAATTAAATATTTTCCTATGCAAGATAACTGCTCCTTCATGCCACTCCGGAGTGAGATGGTTACGGATCAGTGTTTACATCGCACAGAATCTTTAAAAGCCAGTGTGACAAATCTAAATATCCACTCAACTTGTTTCCTTCAGAGAGATGCGTCGGGGGATGAGGAAGTTTCTGATGAGGTATAAAAAGGTGGTTTTTCGAGCCTACAAGGACAAAAACTTCCAAGAACCTGCTGGTAGAGGAGAGGTTGAGGAACACCTGGGGCTTATGGGGCCTTTAATCAGAGCAGAAGTCGGTGATGTTCTCACTGTGAGTGTTGCAGTCGTTAAATGCGTAAGGTGAACTAACAAGGCCCACTGTTCGTGTTTAGTGATCGTCATCCTCTGCTCCTGTCCTGCTTCAAGGTAATGTTCAAGAACAGGGCATCCAGGCCTTACTCCTTCCACCTGCAGGGAGTGTACGATCTCAGCCAGGGGGCCGGGGTTCCCCAAACTCCAAATGCTTTTGCTCCATCGGGGGCTCCAGGAGAGCCTGTGGACCCTGGGGAGGCCAGGACATATAACTGGAAAGTCACAAGAACGCAAGGCCCTACAGACAAAGAATTTGACTGCAAGGCTGGGGCCTACTACTCCACTGTGGACAAGGTGTGTGTGACCTTTATGAGAGTTGTGTTTGTCCATGTGTAGACATCAATGCTCACATGAAACGATGCAATTTGTTTTTTCCTTCATGAATGCCTGAAATTAATATATTCTATGTTCTTCTATGATTTTAGCCATTTGGAGTTTGACTTGTTATAGAATTAGATTTTAATTATACACTGTGCTATAAGGTTCAAATAGTATAAATCCTGTTATACTTTTTTATCTGTAAAACCACTGCTATTTGAGATAATAATGCATATATTTTGTGGGTGATGCTCCAGGAGAAAGACCTTCACTCGGGTCTGATCGGCCCACTCATCATCTGTAAGCCCAAGATTCCGTGGACAGGACAGCACACACATCAAAATGTCCAGGACTTCGCCCTCCTCTTCCACACCTTTGATGAAACCAAAAGCTGGTATCTGGAGGAGAACCTGAAGCAGTACTGCACACCACCCTGTTACGCCAACCCCGAGGACCCCTGGTACCACACCAGCAACAAGTTTGCAGGTAAGACACAACCAAAGATGATTGTGTGTTGGTCTTGGCCTTTGTGGTCCTTACACGTTTCTGAAAAACATTCATTTTTCTTCAAGCTATAAATGGATACGTGGCGGAGACACTTCCGGGTCTGCTGGTCCCGCAGCACCAGCTGGTCAGGTGGCACCTCCTGAATGTGGGCAGTGATGGAGAGTACCATGCTGTACACTTCCATGGTTTACCTTTCACCGTTCACATGGAGGCGGAGCATCGTATGGGCGTCTACAACCTCTTCCCAGGTGGATATATCCATCTAAATGTATTGTATCTTGATGTCTCAATGTCCAATAACTTGAGTATTTTTTATATTTACTTTCACCCCTCCAGGTGTGTTCGGCACAGTGGAGATGAGACCCCCCACAGTTGGCACGTGGCTGGTGGAGTGCACAGTGGGAGACCACCAGCTGGCTGGCATGAGGGCTAAACTACTGATCTATAACCCAGGTACGTGCATGTGCTCACAATTATTAATCAGACACAGAAACTAATAGATAAAAGGTCTGTTCATCCATCTTGGATGAAAACTAAAAATAAGTAAGGCAAACGTGAGAAGTGTCACACATAGTTCTATTGCAGTGTGAAACACTTTGCGCCGTTCTTCAGTGTGTCATCACACTGATGTCAAAGATTTTCCCACATTTTCGTCACAGTTGGGCAAACCTGTTGAGTTACAGATGTCAACATTTCCTGGTCCTGTGAGTTCCAGTTTTACATAGAAAAACAACATGGTTCAGTTACATGTTGCCTGTGAAGTTGAGACCTGAGCTTTCAATGGCTTTTTTTGTGCTCCCATGCAGAGTGCATCTTTCCTCTGGGAATGAAATCAGGGCGGATCCAAGACTCGCAAATCACAGCTTCAGATTATGTTGGTAAGTGGTTTGTTGTACACTTTCACCTAAAACAAACAAATCAAGAGGACCCCAAATACACCAGCTCCATCAAACTTTGCTCACTCTGAAACATTGTTCGTACCCGTGTGTAGGCAGTTGGGAGCCGAGGCTGGGGCGGCTGCATCAGTCTGGTTATATCAACGCCTGGATGGGCAGGAACCTGCAGTCGTGGTTACAGGTTAGCATGCAGCCTCGCTCTTTACACTTCATTACCCACAGTATGGGCAGCCTGCCTTATACGTGTCTGCAATCAATGTACAAACTGCGCATCGGTATTTATGTTATGTGTGTTTGTGCGTTTTCAGGTCGACCTCCTGAAGCCGATGCTGCTTCATGGCGTGCAGACGCAGGGCGTTAGGTCACACCTGAGGGACAAGTACATCTCTCTCTTCACTGTCTCCTACAGCCTAGACCAGGACAAATGGATCACTTACAGAGAAAACAACACTGTTGATATCAAGGTGGGTGAGATGTTGTACAGAAGAAACCAAATCGGACGACAGTTTTCAAGTTCAAGCCTGTTTTTAATTGTATCCTGAGAGTTGAGATAAGCATGATCCCTTGTGGCTTCTGTTTTAGATATTTGGCGGGAACTTGGAGAGCTCCAAGGTGAAAGAGAACCAGTTCCCTGTACCCTTTGTGGCTCAATACATCAGGATCCACCCATTCACCTTCATGCAGAGGCCGGCGCTACGACTGGAGCTGCTGGGCTGCGACCTCAACAGTGAGTTTTACTGGCAGTGAGCTTATCTTCATGTAACACCAAGACGTGAAAGTGCTGTGGATGACGTGTGTGTGTGTTTGTATGTGTGTGTGTGTCCAGGCTGCGCTTTCCCTCTTGGACTTCAGAAGAAACTGGTGAACGATGCATTCAAAGCCTCCTCCACTTATTCATTCATGCTGCGTAAGTGGAGTGCCAGCCTGGCCCGCCTCCACCAGGAGGGCAGCACCAACGCCTGGAGGCCTAGTGTGAGCACACAAACACACACACACACACGTTTCCACAATCTTCTAAAGGTGTAACTCAGTAATCTTTTATAGTATATACACTAATCTTTCTTTTTACCTTTTTCCTCCAACTTCCCTTTTACCTAATCCTATTCTCTCACTTCTCCTGTTATTTGCCATTCACAAACGGGAGTGCAAAGCCGAGTGATAGGAGCTTATCATTCTCACACTTCGCAGCACTGAGCAGTGGAGGTGTGGAAGTCCGTCTGTCACTCTCAAACTGTCATTAACGATCACATGCTGAACTTGTGAGCAGCCGGCGGCGGCCAACTATTATGCCAGCAAAAGGCAGCTTGACGTTCAAAGATGGCCTTCGGTGGGCCTTTCTCAGTAGCTGTGCTGCTTTTGTTGTTCCAGGAACACAAACCTCATCCAGGATACAAAGTATAAAGGAACAACCTTGAAACTCTTTTGTTATTTTATTAACGTTTGGTTTTTAAAAGCCGTCCAAGTGGCACTTGGCTTTCGTCTTTGTGCCATTTTGTCCCAAGGACTTCTGTAGGAAACGTGCAGCTGTTCCTTATCAGTAAAAACATATCAATCGCATATGATGGACGGGAGAATCAAAGTGGAGAAATATTCCCATGAGCCCACAGAGCATGGGATCTGCTTCCTCGCTGCCTCCATTTTGTTTACATCTGCGTGTTTTTCTTTTCACCCACAGACCAACAACCCTCACGAGTGGCTGCAGGTCAACCTTGGAGCCGTCAAGCGCATCACCGGCGTGGTGACACAGGGCGCCCACTCGATGCTGAAGCAGATGATGGTGACAGAGTTTTCGGTGACCTTCAGCCAGAACAACCAGTCGTGGAGCAGCGTGTTGGAGGAGAACTCCCATACAGAAAAGGTACACACGGGAGCACTTTTTTTTCCCCTCCATGCAATGACTAATGGGTTCTTTACTCATTTCTTTCATTGCCTCAGAGTTTCTCCACTGACTCACTCGACAGTAGGATCTCATTAACTTGTGTTCTAATGCGTCACCCTTCCCCTCGTCAGATCTTCATCGGAAACAGCGACCCGGACGAGGAAGTCCTGAACGTCTTTGATCCGCCACTGTTCGGCCGCTACCTGCGCATCCACCCGCGTGGCTGGATCAACGACATCGCCCTGCGCCTGGAGGTGCTGGGCTGCGACACACAGCAGTGGCCGTAACACACTTCTCGCTTTGTGGGAGTTTCGTTTACATCGTTGCCCTCCTGTCGGTCATTTGATCATTTCATCACAGTTTAGAAATAACGCTGCTCAGTATTTGTCTTCTTCACTGCAAAAAAAGGAGGTTTCTTGTCAGAACGTTGCAAACGATATCAGTTTAAAGCAAGAAACACAACCTGATTAATAGGTTTTGTCATACGCAAATGTTTTTTTAACTGCAAGGATGTAAACACAGACTTAATATTCTCTGCAAATATTACATATACTTACACACATGCGGTGTTTACTTCTCTTCAATTAAAAAAACACCCAGTGTGTTACTTGGCAGATGGTGCTTTATTTTAAGCTATTAAATAAAAAGGGGTGTGTCGCTGTTGGCATGAAATACCGCAAGTCGTTGAGGGATTTATGGACTTGTCTTTTGGGAAATGTAAATAGTTATGTTGAGAAAAGTTCTAATGCCAACTTTTATATAACCGTGACTGTCTTTCCTGACTTTAGCTCAGTCATTATAGGAAATAAGCTGTATTGTCAAGACATGATTTTAGGCTTTGGTATTTTCATATAAACACTCCTGAGCAGCAGCGTGTTTACCTTGGCAGGGTCCCGCCGCCTTCTGAATGTAAGCTGATGTAAATATTTCAGAAGCAGATCCATGTGCACTTTGAATGCTTGTTATATCTCTTTAAAATATTTGTATTAATGTACTTTTTCTGCTTTACTAGAGTTCATAAAAACGATAAAACCCAGAGAAACTGTTTGGCTTTGTGTGTCAAGTGTGTGAAATTACGATGCCCTCAAATACAGAAGTTAGATGTGTTTTCATCACTTTCAGCTCTCCTTTTAATTCACTTTTGATAAATATAAAAATAATTTTGCAAATCACTCTCAATCCAGCCTAAAACCACTGGCACATATTAAGAAATCATTCCTTCCTCCACCTGGTACACAGCTGATTGGTCAGTTCCTTCCAGGCTGGCACCCGTTATCGCCCTCTGAATTTGAACCAAATCACAATCTTCTGATTGTTTGCCGTTCTGTTCTTTGTGTCTTCCTTTCATTTTTCCCCCCTTCTTCCCCGCACATTATCTCTGTTCTTTCTTCGTTCCATGGCTCTGCTGTCCAAAACGTCCCTGAATTGTTGTTCTGGCTTATCCGCTCCCCGGCAGGCCCGACCCGGCAGCTGCCACAATCAGCCGCCGCCACTCCAGCATTGTTCCACCAGAAGTCAAATATGCCGTTGTATCAATCTGAGGAAACAAGAGGTGTGTAATCTCTGACTCTATAATGCGACGTGAAAACACGACCGGCATGTTTTGAAGCTCCGGCTGGCCTTTGTCACCTCATTATCGGTGCAGGAAGTTTCCGGGGCAGAGGGGGTGTGTTTCGTTTGGAGCTGGACAGGACGTGTGTTGGCAGAGACGCTTTATCTCTCGGGCAACAACAACGGCAGGTCTGTAATCTCGCAGGGAGACGGACCACCTGCTCCTCACTCGAAACAACCGAGTGTGGTGAGCGGAGGCCATGGCCTGCCGCCCGCATGGCCCCTATCAGCTGCAGGGATTGTGGGTAACCGTGAGAAAGGAGCAATGGCAACAAGCGTGGCACGGTCACAAACACGCAGGCTGATTCATAGGTCCAAAGGTCACAGCGTCAGGTTTGGGTCGGTCACTCATTAACTTTTGTACGATACTTTCAAACTTTCAACCCACTTATCGTCATGATGTAATTATTTTTCATTACTGAGTGATCTGTGGATTGTTTTAACTTCTTAGATGTCAAAATGGACCGAAACTCATGTATGATGCTAAACCAGAACGTATGTATAAAAAACCCAAAGAATCATATTTTTGAAGCCAAAATCTGCAATATAATCTTTCTACACATTTTTTTCAATTCTTTTATTGAAAACTTTCAAACTTTTGATGCAAGAAAAAAGTGTATATTCATTTCATCCATCGTGAAGTATTTAACTTTGCTGTATGTAGTGAAATATCAACGTAATTCTATTTATCAAAAACAAAACATCCTCTGCACGTCCACAGAAAGCATGCGCCGGTTCACAGAAAGTGTAGAAGTGAGGAAGTGTGTACTTGCGGTTTTGTGGTTAAGGAACACACAGTGTTTCCTTAGCTTCCTCTTTTTCATCCTTGTTTTCTTATTTTTGGTATTTTTGTGACAGTGTAGAAACCAACACAGCAAGAAAACAGAAATTGTGAGTTATTGATTTTGAAATGGTGGATTTAATTGCACAACTCAGTGTCAGTAATTGTCTGAGGAGGCGGAAGATCAGTGAGCAGCGCCTCCGAAGAAGCGACAGGAAACAAAACAGTGTGACCTGACATAACCACAAGAAGACTTCATCTGACCTTTTCTCGCTCTTTCGCTTCTTCTCTGTAACATTGGCACAGCACAGTCTGAAGAAGTGTGTGTGTCAAACTCTCTACCATCCTAAAACTTCTTATAGACACTGGAAACTTTTTGAGAAACAATATATACTTGAATAATGTCAGATCATTTTTCCCTTAAATTGATGAGGTTAGATAGAACTTTTTCTCATTAATCAGTGTCTTTTCATATTCTACATTTCAGTGGATTCCTATTGAGACATACATCAGTTTGCAGATCAAGGATCTCTGTTCTCTGAGGAACAGAGAGCGTCTCTGTTCAGAGGTATTTTCCTCGGGACGACAGAGTCATACAAGTTCACTGTATGGGCTCATAGGAAGATGGCCTTTACATTTCGCTTCTGCTGCCCTCAAGTGGGCAAAAACACTCAGTTCCAGATGTCTGGCCTCTCCTGAGTCGGACACAGAGACCACCAGCTCCTACAGAAACACTTTAATGTCACATCTCATCTGACTCAACAGTATGTTTGAGTAAACCACAGAAAAGGTGAAGGCATCTGCACTCATGGTGAGTCTGAATAAGAATGAGGGGGCTGTGTGTCATCGGATTTGAAAGTGTTTTTTCATTAAGGTATTTTTAAAGTTATCTATGAGTTGGTCTTGGTGAATCACAGTTATTAGAGAATTTGTTTTTAGTGAAATCAGGGGGTTCCTGTGAATGTTTTCTGGGTTAATCACTAGTTATGGACTCCAGGGACTTTATGAGCTCAGATTCCAGGAGCATTTCGCCATCTGCCTCAGACATGAGGGGGAGGAGGGACCTCTGCTGGACACATCACAGTATTACACAAGTTGGGATGTCTGCTGTTCAGCATGACTCTTTAAAAACCCCAAAACACAGTTGCCTACACCAGACAAATGCGACCTTGCCCAATCATGCAGCGGCCACACAGGCAGATTTTTATTAAACCTGGTGGACGTCAAGAAATTTGCAAACTTCCATCTTGTGCTCATACAACTCAGATACAACTCAGGCAGATTTCCTACAGTTTGTTTGGTGCACTCAAACAACTCAACCATCATGACAAAAGGTTCTTTTTGTGCCCTTACAAGAGCTAAGCGTCAGTTTTAAATGAGCTCAGAGATACTTTTTTGGTCTTCTTAAAAGCAGATCAGCCTGATTTAAGATGCATAACGGACTCTAAATACTCCCACATGAGTGCAGCACTTCACGGTCTTTTGACCCATCTCCCTATCTAGATGAACTTTAAATAAGAAGGAATGTCTTGTGAATTAACTTTTATTTCACTACTAAATAAGACAATCTTGTCACAAAAATAAGTGGTTGTGTTTGAGGTTTGGTTTATCATACAGCCATTAAATTCATTCAGTTCTCCAGTGCCTCTAGTTTTGAAAAGTTAAAATACAGCCTGGGGCTCGGGCTCAAGCAGTTATTTATTCTTTGCCTTGTGACATGAAAACAGTAGTCGCCTGTAAGTACATGAAGAGCTCTGCCTCTTGGAAATAATTCAGCGAAGCGTGATCTTGGCTGACTGTGGGAGTCATGGGAGGAGTTCATGCCTGAATGAGCCCGGCCATGTTGCCGTGGTGATAAAAAGTAGATCACACGTTTTTGAAGACACAGTGTGTACCTCTGGAGTTTGTAGCGTTGTGTCTTTGTGCATTCAAAAGGGGGGTATGGGGGGGCTGGGGGCTTAATCCGCATCAGGAATGCCTAGTTTTAGAGACTTCACTGTTCTACAATCTCAACCTGAGGACACAAACAAAACAGAGAGTTTGGATTTCATATTACGTCTTTATTGTTGGTTTAATAGAAAAAAAACGTGCCTCTTTTTGATACAGATTTAAAATTACTTTGACAAAAACACAAAAATTACAATTTTTTTCTAGCAGCTTGACTTAATTTCAGATCTTGTGACATCACTGGCCTTGTTAGAACATTTTGTAAAATAGCCAAAAGAAACACTTTATTAGAGTTGTATTCTTTTCTTTGATGAAAAAACAAAAAAATAAAGGGTGGTGGAGCTTGCAGAAGCAAAGAGCTCTAGGGTGCAGAAGGAGAGGCAATAGAGGTTAACTGCAGAGACCTTACTGGAGGTTAGAGGAGGAAAGTTTCACGGAGCGTCTGCACAGATATTTAAATATGAACGGCTGCGGGGATGCCTGGGCTCGCAGTTTTCCCATCGCCATGCAGAAACACAGATGAGCAAATATATCACCACCAAAAGTTAGAATATTTATGGATGTGGAATCATGAAGCACTCGGGCAGGAAATGAAAAGTATGCATGAATAATATACAGCCTTACAAGGTTTCTATGGAGCAGATAAAGGTTTATATATTATTCAGAGCTGAATTTTGGATGTTCAAAAACAAGGATTCCTTTAGAAAAAAAAACATGAAAGTGCAGTGATGATGTCGTGGCAACAACACTCCACTCGTGCTGGAAGTGATCTATGAGGTGTTGGACTTCCGCAGACGGTGGCTCAGCTTCATAATATACAAACCTTCGAAGATTGAGGTCAGAGGAACAGGAAAAAAATGGCACGTTTTCAGAGTAGAGTAACGATTTTTTAATTACTTTTTAAAGTTTTTTTATCTAAGGTTTTTAGCCACAGGAAAGTACGATCGGCTTGTTCTCTGGGGAATTGAGCAACAGCAAGACGTGTGACAACTCTAAGACAAAATAGCTGAGTAAACTATCGATTATTAAACTGATTACATTAGAATGAGACGTTACTTGTTGCTGCTTGTGTAAATATGTTGATTGATTGGTGGTTTAGCGGAAGCCTAAAGCGGAAGCGTTAGGTGCAGCCAGGTTTGCAGAGTGTGCCCGAGATGAAAAGAGGTTTTCATCATGTCACTTTAAGGGATAAAACACCCCCCCAAAAAAGGTAATTACATCAGAAAGGACAAAAATAAAATAAAACAAGTGGTAACATTAGTGATATAAAGTCGCATACACGGGTTCTATCTGAAGGTGCATCTTTTCTACAGCTTAGCTCCGGGTGCCACAGCGGCAGCAAGAGTTCTACATGTTCTTACTTCACAAAGTAAAGAAATGATCATTTTGGCAAAGCTGTGACACCCACTATCATTCTTCATTCACTCTACTCCTTCACTGTTACTCAGTGATTCATCTGATCTGGTACACAGAATTTTTTTTTTTTCCAGTCTACATCGAATCATATCACCAACAAATAAGAATCAGACCTGAAAACAGAAACCGTTTAAGGTTGATTAGAAACCTTTACAATGTATATATAGTACATGTGTTGATACATAAATGTCAGTTTCCTCTATTTTGAAGTTTACAGTCGAGTAATAAAGGATGAATCACTAGATTGTGAGCAGAAGCTGGTTTGAGGCTGAGCTAATATCGATTCAGGATAGACTATGATGACACTAAAAACAACAAGCAACAACTACAACAGTGATGGATAAAGTGTCACATAAAAGCAAAAAAACTACAAAAAAAACACAATAAAGCCTCGTGTCTAAATTGGCAAAAAGCTCTGATGCTGTTACATTTATAATGCAAACTCAGTAATGCTGCTCATTAACTGTTCAGACTGGTCTGATAAGGCAGATTTGTTTTCAACTTGAGGTTACTGCTGTGAGTCTTGCTTTTAGTCCTTGCCTCGCTATTGAAATATCTTTAAAAAAAAGTTTTAACATTGGTAGAAAGCTGCTAACTACTGTAACATACAGAACATATTTGACACATTAAAAAAAAGGGAGAAAAAAAATCAATGTTCACAGTTAAACAATAAAAACACTAAACAATTTCAATAAAACTGAGACAGATACGTTTTTTTGTGCATAGAAACACAACCAGCTTAATAGAGCTGCTGTTTAACCAAAAAAGGATGAGGGCATCCAATATGGCTGCCCGAGGTTAAAGTCCTCTATAGTCGTTTTTCACTCACTCCTTCATTTGCCAGATTGTGGGACTTACAAAGACACAGGCCTCCTGTTTGACAGCAGTGTGACTGGCAATATATTTTACAAAAGGTAGTAACACAATCTCACTTCCAGATATGTACTGCAGGTTAAAGCTTCTTTAATGTTTTTGTTTTTTTGATGTTGGCAGATGAAGTCATGACTGTAGGTTACTGAGGACAAGTAAGAATACAATATTAATGCGCTCCTGCAGTGTTAATGACACACGAGATAATCGCAGCTGATATTTGTTCCCAATGAATTTCCCCTCTTTAAAAAATTGCGTTAAGGAGTGATGATTTGTTTTGAAACGGACAGATTTCAGGATAAATATAACTTTTTACTGTGAGTAAAACTCTTGTTTTTTTCCTTTTTTTGGCATCGTTTGGTTTGAATATTAATGCACCTCGGTCAAACTAAAAGCTTTCATTTTTAACTCGATTTAAACTTTGCAAGGATCAATGCCGATGTCTCGTGAACCCTACGTCGGAGATATCAGGCTTTCACATTATGCATCCTCAATCTCCGACAGAGAGGAGGTGAGAAATAATCACAAGGTGATAAATATGGATAAAAATGAGCGTGTGAGGTTATGTAACGGAAGAATAAGTAACAGAGGGAATGGTGAGACTGCAAAAGATTACGAGGGCAAAATAAAACAAGAAGGATTGAAATCTCTAAGCACATCAACTGCTGAATGTATCGAAGTATGACATTTCCACACGTCTGTGGTACCTTAACAGACACAAAATGAGGTTTGGATGAACCGAGGTTGATTGAAAAGACCTGATTCCCACTGCAACGGCAAAAAAGCACGATGCAAGAGCGTCAACACGTATTCGACCGGGTTACTGAGGATTGATTGATCACTGAGGTAAAGGTGTGTATGTTTCCTACTCAGAATGGTTTGCCCTATGGCGTGACGCCCCCAAAACTACACTCAGCAGTGAGGTCCGTGTAGCTTCTAGGCCCTCAAGTGTTGATGGCAGTGAAAGCCGCAAACAGAACCGACGGAGGAACACCATTGTGAGTGAACGGCCACGGCATCTCCTTCTTTACTGGATCCCAACGGCTCGTCTGGTCTGCTGATGCGTTATGCATATAATAACCACAGAGTGTAACTCAAACAGTCGATTATTGCAGCTCTACTTCCCAACTGATCACTGAAGTTCGTTGTTCAAGAGGTCGTCTAACCTAAGAGTGCGGAGGTAAGTGGTCAACATTAACTGCTAACTGTCCTATCAAAGGAATATCTCAAAGAGGCTGTGCGAAATTTTCGTTTCATTATTGCAAACGGTGATTGGCGAGCGATGAGACTAACTGAAAAAGAGCAAATCAGCCCGATTGGATGGCCTGATGAGGGCAAGCGGCGTTTTTGGCGGCTTTAAACCTCAGTTCTGCCGCTCATCGATAGATTCTTGACGAATCTTCTTTCCTAATGCAAAGTTGCCGTACACACATACTCGCACGCACAAACACACAACCGCACGCATTCGAGCAGGAAAAAACAAGGTTCCACATAAAACAAATACAAAATGCCTTTTCAGAAGGTGAAGAAGTTCTAACAACAGTCGTCAGTCTTAGAAGTTAAGACTGCATGATTCTTTACACTACAAGTAAACAGTGTGCACGCTACGAAAAAGCTATTTGTCAGTTATATTTCAAAGCCATTACATACACAGTTTATGCGGGATCGTCTAGCACCCTGCTAAAACTCTGAAAGGCCCAAAAATACTGTATACTCAACCGTTTCGGGGAAAAGAAAAGAAAGCAGAAAGTTAAGGCGGCACAGACTCATGAGAAGACCTTGTGTGAGTTCATATGCTCACGAGACTCACCTCGACTAATGTTTTCACTGCATAAAGTCACAGACCTACATTAGTTTTCACAAATCTAACACTCTAGGTCGCAGGATGGCATCAAGAGTTCCGTTACTGCAACCTCTGAATCCCACTATAGCAGCCTGGTGAGGCAGCCGGAACTATTTTTCCAGGAAAACAAAAAAAACAAACAAATAAAAGGGTTTGGAAACAGAGTAGACGTTGGGTTATTTAGTCGGTGTAGTGCACGGTTGATTTGAGGTGACTGTGACTGATCTTTTAAGTACAATTGTCTGTTGCCTCCCGTGACATTTGCAGCAGATACCTGCCGCACGTTTCTCTTGCAGCTGTCACGGCGGAAAACATCGGCAGTAAAAGTGAGTGAGAGCAGATCGAAGCAGTGAAATTCCCTTCACTGATTCTTGATTTATCTTAACCAGAGGTGGGTGAAGTTCTGAACACCTGTTCTTGGCCTCTTATGCATTTCCAGAAATGTTACTAAAACAGGGAAATTATCGAATGTAAGTGCTAGCTTTCAATTGCCTTATTGTTAAAAGTCTTCTTTTTTTCTTTTTTTCACTTTTTATCCTCCATGTGCTTCAGTGAAGGAATAATACTACAACATTCCAATTCAAGGCAAACACTGTGCCTAACAGTACACCCACCACTAAGTTATCAAGTACAGATGCTTAAGTAACAAAATAATTGTACTTGGTTACAGTCCCCCTCTGCGTATAACTCTGTACTAAAAAATGTATTATAGAATCTAAAATCAAAGCATAGTATCATTTTATAGCCTCAAAATGCTAAAGTAGTAAGATAAACGCTGTGAAATCATAAACTACCACTATTGGGTTAAAATCTCTTCATTTCATTCCTCTTGGAGGTACGTGTTACGAAATAGTGCCCTCTGATAAAACGATCCCAGTTGAGACTGTGTTGTGCTTAACTTCCTTAATCGTTTCCATCGTCTCCACACCGATGTGTCCTCTTTTCATTTTCCCGACTAACCAGAGCGCCCTTTCCGATCTCTCTCTCTCTCTCTCTGTCTTTCTCACCGCTTCAAAGTAACAAACAGCCAACAAGGGTCCAGCGGGGTGAGAGGTTAAAGGTCAGCCAACAGGAAGTCCATGTATTCACAATACAGCACATGGAGACTGGAGAGCTTGGATCAAGAAGAGGGCAAACTAAGGATGAGAAAAGGTGCTGGTGGGCTGAATCCCTGGAAGAAAAAACACATCAGAGTGAGCAGAACAGATGTTTGTTGTCATGGTTTTGTGACAATTGCGTGTTACCTTTATACAGTGCGACTTTCAGATGTGTGTCTCTACGTCAGTGTAGCCAGGCAGAAAGTCTCCGTTGGAGCAGCTCTTGAGCTCCTCCGCCGTCTGGGCGCTGGGCAACATGTGAGCGGTTGTGGACGTTTCCTCTGGTGTCGCCGCCGCCTGGCCGTGCTGCATCCGGCGGTGTATCAGGGGCACGAAGAAAAGCACCGCGCCCCCAACAATGGGAGGAACCCCGGCCAAAGAGAAGGCCACCGTGTAGTTCCCAAAGTAATCATGAAGGAGACCTGAAGCAAATGAGGAACAAATGGTGTTATCTTGTCTGCCAACTTTTCTTAGCTTTGTAGAAAAGTTGGCAGACAAGATAACACCAACATGACCAACACACAAAAAGCATTACCATCAGCACCTGTAGTAACACCCTGCCCTAAAAAGTCAATTGAAACATGCATCTAAGTGATTAATAGGTAGGAAAATGTTTGGAATCATTCCAATATCAAGTGAGAGGGCCATAAAAAGCTACAAAATGGCTTAAACATAACGTGATTTGCATATCAAGAAATGCTAAGGTTGTTATTTCAGTTTCAATATGTACAGTATATCAAAAAAAGCTTTATTCCCGTGTATATTTCGGCCATTTTTTTGGCTCTTCACAGTGGCGTTTGCGCTCAACAATTCCACACATTTTTGTCCCTATTACTTATGTAAGACAGGAAAACGGGGGCCGGGTTTATAAATAACAGAATTACCCTTTACAGTGAAAATCAGCAGGAAGGTTGCGCTATCCGCTCAACATAGTATCCACACCATCTGCAGAATATACAGCATCCTAAATCTGTTTGCATGTACAATAAAGCAAATAAACTGAGCCTACAGGGACTGAGAAATGTCAACAAGTTTAACACGCCGCACCATATGTTTAATCTGCAGCAGTGTTTGTGACACGAGAGCAGAGGAAGGGCAGCACGCTCACATTGTTCCTGTTCTGAAAGTGTACAGACTGTACAGAACAACAACATTTTGATCTGTACAATCTGACAATAAGAAGCTCAGCTGGTTTCAATTTTTGACTTATAAAATAGCACTTCAACAGAAGATTTTGTGGTAAGATTATGTTGGTTTTTTTTACCTGGGCTCTATTGTCCAATGTGTTTGTGTCTAAATGAATAACAAGAACAAGAATTGTTGGAATCGATCCAAACGTTGAGAAAAACGGCCATAATCGCCAAAAAGCTATGAACGGCTACAGTGTAATCCAAATGTCTGCTGTCAAAGTACAACACTTTAAGTGCTTAGATTTACCACTAACACTCTGAAATGATATGTTTCTAACAATTGTGCCTTACAGGCTGTCTATTATAAAGGGTAGAGAAATGCAGCATTAGCCTACAAATTAAACCACAGCGAAGAGCATTACACTGCAAGGATTGGAGAACAACTTGCAGCAATGTTATATATATACATATATATATATATATATATGATTATCTTCCAGATTTAGTTTTTTCTGCAGTGAGTCATTTATCTGTCGATACCGACTGTATATAAATTAAAATATTATTCTACTCAATAGATGTTGTTTGCTCATGCCTCATTCTGGTATTTAGAGGTCAAATGGAGTGAACCATTTTGAAGGATTGTTGTGGGAGCGCTGGGATGTGACTTTGCGGTGAAAGCGAATGGTTTACATAGCTCATGGGTGCAATTGAGGGGCCCCACAACAGATTTTTTTTGGTGCCCCATAGAATTCAGTGCCAGCTCTGTTCTTAATTCAAACAATAGCTGTGGCATGTTTTTGTTTGTAGGAGATGATAGGAGTAATATCACGAGGTAATGGTAGGCAACAGTTATCAACAGCTGTACACCACATGATCGAATAATCTAGATCGACAATGTCCATCTGGACAAATACTATCCATCTTGATTATCATTTGGAGCAGACTGTTTTCTCATTTTGTTATATCTTATGAATGGTTTATCAAATGATATCCCTTTGCACAGAAAAGTGCACTCATGGCAACCCCAAGTCCAGCACATCATAAATCCCAATCTAAAACCTGACTACAGGTAACATCTGTAGTTAATAATCAGGAGAAAAATAGAAACCATATGGCACTATAGTGTACTATATGTCTGAATGCAGGACATCATGCACCACCACACATAATGCTATCATTTGTCCCTTTAAGTGGCATCCTGCATGCTCTGAATGGTATAAATCCCTTTCAGAAATAGGGACATGTAATTGCAATGCAATTTATTCCTCCCTCACAATTCTTTATTCTTCTATAAATGCAGCCCATTGCAGTCTCTGTGCAAACAATTTTTGCAACTAAATAGATGAATATTCCTCTGTGGGACCTGCTAAATGAGTAATTAATAGATCTTTTTACTGCCTTCTTCAATGAATTTCCTATTTCATGTGAAATTCAATCTGACATAGCGCATGCACCAATAGCAGAAGTGTAGAGTACTTAACGAGAGCCGAAGGAGGCTGGCAAGAAAGGGTACATTTGAGTCATCAAATTAATATGCTGCCCTTGGTGCTCTTATATTATACATATTAGACTGATGTTATTACTGTGGAGCGAGCAGCGGCTGGAGAGAAAAGGAGGCTAGGGAGATGTAGAGGCGGTTGAATGATGAGATATGACCCTGTGTGTGCTTCTTTTGCCTGGAGAAAAATCCTTAGAGACAGCCTACATTTGGCTGCGTGCCCATATCACCCTGATACAATCCAGTGTATAATGTATCCCGACGTGTGTTTGTCTCAACAGTGTGTTAAGGCGGCAAGATTTTTCTTCTTTGTTTGCAATACGACACCAAATGAAAATGCTATCATGACTTCAGTCCATAACAGCAAGGCTACAACTGGTGCAAATTCCATCGATGCACAGGGGTGCGAGGGGCCATTACAACTGCTTGCAGCGCTAGTTTTTAATGAAATTCCAGATGGAGGCAGCAGTCCTTGAGGTACATTTCCAGGAGAAAACAGAGTGTTTGGAAGTTTTGACACATCTGGGACTCACATTTTAGTCATGGGTGATGAATGGTGGAGAGATATTTCTACTGTACATGGATCCGCACACTAATCACTTCCTATTGACAATAATGTAGCGGGGGCTTTGCAGCAAAGGTGAAAATTTTCAGTGCATCTTATACTCTGCTTGTGGGCATTTTTTCATGTTTTTCCTTTCCTTAAAATCATGCACCCAGTTTTAACCAGATGTCTCTCACTCTGGATTTTACGACCAAGTGTGTTGGATTAAGAGGGAAAACACGACAAAAGAGAATCTCTCACCAGCGATGGGTGGTCCTGCTGTCATAGGAAGAGCCATGAGGCCCAGAAGGTAGCCTATAGCCTGTGAGGCCTGCATAGGCCCAACCAGCTCAAACGCTATGGGCGCCATCATGGTGAGGAAGCATCCGTCACAGAGTCCCAGGAACACACACACAACCACCAAGCCCTCAAACACAGAACACTGAGGGATCAGTATGGACATCAGGCCCAGAGCCATGAAGGATACCACCTAAAACAGAGAAGGAAAAACAGGTGGTTTTTAGGTGGTTTGGGTGATAGAAAACCGTTCAAACCAAACATAGTGAAGCAGCATTTAGCTGTTGTGCTGTAAACAGATGGAATAAGCTGTCAACAGAAGTGAAGTCAGCCCCAAGTTTGAATGTTTTAAAATCCAGGTTAACAACTATTCTTTTCTCTCATGCTTATGATTGAGCTCTTTTAAAGCACTGTAAAATCATTATATCTAATCTTTTTGCACTGTTTGTCCTTTTAGTAATTTTAGTGAGCTTTTTTTCTGTACGTTTTATACTTATCTAAAGCACATTGAGTTACCTTGTGTATGAAATGCGCTACATAAATAAAGCTGCCTTGCTTGCCTAGCCTACATTTTCAGCCATGTCTGGGTCTTGGCCACCCGGGTGACATTTATTCATGTGCGATATAAGGTAAGTCCTCACAAACTGACATTTTAGCCATGAATTCCATGTAGGATGTATAAGTTAAGACCAGAGGTTGAATTTGGCATGTGGCAAAATGGTTTATACGGAGTGTGGACCATCTAACTGCTCTCCAGACGCAGTATATTGATCACATTACTATTTGAACAGGCTCTCACACTGTTTTTTTAGTTGGCTTGCTTTGAAATACCTGCAACTCTTCTACTGGTTATGCTTACCTCAAGGTTGGTATCCTGCTTTTATTTGCAGAGATGGGTTGGAAAAATGTGTGATAAAATAAAGCATTACCTGACCAAGTAATCACAAAGGAAAATAATAATAATGATAAGAAGAGAATGTTTTAATAAGAAATTACTTTTGTTGCATATAAGCTGAGCTAAACAGAGCAAGGTCCATACCCAGAGTTTTTGGAGCTGCTGCAAAAGACCACAGAGCCTTAATGAGCTCATTGTGCGGTGTTACCTGATTTTCAATAGCACGTGTGCACTCTGGATAAAAGAAAGAACAAGCCTTTCAGACTCATAAAAGAGCCCAACACGGCAAGTGAGTTTCTTAATAGGGGACAAACTAAAAAGTAGCACACCACTATGAAAAAGCAATCTCTGCAAAGAGTAGATGGCGAAAAGTATCACTTATTTCACATGTACAAATGATGCGAATATCTTGTGTGTCACTGAAAAAAATCAATTCTTAGGGATTGTATACTGAATATTTCAAATTTCTACATTACACTATGGCTCAGAAGTAGCTGTGATGTCACAAATACCAACAGTTTTCACAGTTCGTTCAAGTTTTCACATCGAACGAACTCTGCATGAGTTTGTGTGGAAAACTTCAAAATCACGCAGTGCTAAGTAGTTAACACTAAGTGATTAGCACCCAAATATAGTAGGGCTTTTGTTTGTGGCGCTTGGTATGGACCACAGATATACGTGAACAAAAATTCCTGTCTGTTAGGCTCCAAAACTGCTCTGAGCTGCTGCGCTTTCTCCTCCTTCAGGACTGAATCATCCCTACTAATATCCAGCTGGGTGATTCTTCAGCGAATACAAAAGCCCCTTTTTATTCTGGTACTGAAAAGCGGGTGCAAATTAGGATCCGACTCATGTTTATCTGTTGCCTAATAAGTCATTAACAAGACCGCATCGACTTATTGTGACTGAAAACAACGTCTGCACTGCTCACCTTAAATAACCATTTCAACAGGAAATATGACATAAGCACTTGTTCAGAGTGCTGTGTGTGTGTACATGTGTGTAGTTACAGTTCTTCTATCAAATGGCAATGTTGCTGCAAAGACTTTTCATTTGAAATGTTTCGATAAACATAAGGGGAAATTAATAATATGGGGCCAAAAATAATGTTTTTTTATGAAAGGTAAAATGTGAGATTAAATGGAATATCAATATCCAGCACACCATCTTTATATCTTTGGACAACTAAAATCTCTCTGCCACTACTAATTTTCTAACCTGCATGTAGATTTTTTTAAGACCAGGAATGAGGTCCCCGATCTTGCCAAAAGTGAGGCGGCCCACCCCAGACGAAGCTCCAATGCACACAAGGAGAACCCACTCCTTCTCTGTCTCCTTGAACTGCTTCCCAACGAAGTTCATCTGAGACAAAAAAAAACAACAAACAAATGAAAAGAACATCACTTGGTGAGTTTTGGCCGTTTGTGGTCAGCATGGTGTGTGTTTGCCACAGAAGAAAACTACAGAGCGAGCTTGCAAAAAGCCGACAAAGATGTAACACAAACGGCTGCTGAACATTTTGCACACGTGTAATTATGTTCCATGTCTGAGAGGTGGGTGAATTCAGCACATGGGTGTGTGTTTCTGCTTTCACTAGAATGGAGGAATTGTCCATCTATAACCCCGGAGCCAAAGTCTTAGAATAACAAAATGTCTTCATCCACAGACTTTTGGAACAGCAGGACAGGAAGACCCAACGCATATAGGTCAGACCCTCCCACTCCCCTCAGCCCTGACCCCCCAAATCAGATCCAAAACATGAAACCACCCTCTGAAGTCTTTCCTGAAACATGCTGGTCCTTGTGAAATATTTGCTCTGCTTTGAAGGGTTCTACATTCATCAATGGCCATAGGATAGGCATGTTTAGGGATACAGAGAGGCCATACAGGAGAGGTTTCCTGAGGTGGTCAAGCCAATACAAAGACCGGGGCTGTGTTTGTATCTGGGCCTGGGCCTGAAACAACAGGCCTGACAGAGGGAGGCCAGAGCTGGAACATCCGACATCTGGATAGAGGGAGATCAACTTCACAGCTCTACGCTGCAGCTTTACACTTCATCCACATCCTTCACTATCTACTCATCTCACTATCAAAGTTGCTCATCAGTTTTTAAAGCACCTAAGCTAAAAAATGTCATCCTAACTATTATCTCCCTACCTACTCCACCAACCGCCCCCTCCGCTCATCCGACGAAAATCTCCTCTCTCTGCCCCCCCAAGACCAAGTACCGAACCTTGGGAGACAGAGCGTTCTCCATCGCAGCCCCCTCCCTCTGGTACAGTCTGCCCCAAACTCTCTGCGACGACCCCAACCTGGCCCACTTTAAAACGCTTCTTAAAACACACCTTTTTAAAACTGCTTTTGATGTTTAATTTCCTGCTTCTATGTTGTTTTTACTTCTAATTTTGACCTTCTGCTTTGTTACTGTTGTAAAGTGCCTTCGAGTTGTTTTTAAAGCGCTATATAAAATAAAGGTATTATCATCATTATTATTATCATTATGGAAAGAAACTTTACTCTCTGTGGACACATTCGACTTGCCGTTCAACTTGGAAGTTGATGGGTGCTTACAGCAGTGGTTAAACTATACATCGATAGGAGCAAGTCTGATATTCACTGTTCTGTATCCCTGCTGACATAGATTTTCCCCGAGGCCCACATTAGTTGGAACAGTACAGCTCTCTCATCAATCTCCCTCCCACCTCTGCCTCTTCGCATTTCCCAAGATTTTTGTCATCCACATGCTTGCACAACTCCCACTGAACGACAACCCCTGCGCCATGCTGTTTATGTAACCCGGTAATATCAATAAAGGGGTTATGAATGCAACATTTTTACGGTCACATTCCAAAAATACTTAAGCATGTTATGGTATGTATTGGATATTAAGTTATCTTTAAGCACAACTCGGATGAATGGGGAGTTTGTTAAGTATACAAGGTTTAGTGTGCGCACACAATCCCACATTAAGATCAAACACTTACAAACAAAATGTAACATAGCTGCCTAATTTCACAGTGGAGACACACATTAAAGGGGAAATTCGAGAAACTGTGATTGCTAAATTCTTTTTAGATTTTTTAGTCTTGAGCTTGAGTTGGAAAAAATACACAACATGCCTTATTTGTTAAAAAGCAAGACCCCGATTTGTTCTTACCAGATGGACGTACGGCACAAAGTAGCCCAGCACAGCTGTAGCAACTCCAAACGCCCACACCCGGTAAGTGACGATGCGAAATACACGTAGGTTAAAGTACTTCCTGACTCCAGCCATGGCCTTGCTCCACTTGCCCCCACTCTGAGGAGTGCCCCCTGGCTGGGTGTGGGATTCAGCAGGTCCGGGGCCCATACCCGGAGGTCCCATGCCTCCTCCAGCAGGCAGTAAAGGTTTGAATGTCAGCGCCAGCAGGGCCTGGACTAGCATGAAGATGCTGAGAACCTGGAAGGTCCTGCTGAGGCCATATGGTTCCACCACCTTTTTGAGCAAGACTGGGAGGCCCATGGAAAAGAGGCTGGCGCCTGCCGTCACCACACCATTAGCCAGCCCCAGGCGCTGGCGGAAGTAGTGGCCAAGGATGACCAACGAGGGCTGGAAGGCAAAGGAGGAGCCACAGCCAAACAATATGCCATACGTGAAATAACGAAGGCTCAGTGAGCTGCAAAAAGATGAAAAAAACACAAAGGACAATGTGGAGGAATGAATTAAATCATGGCATTGGAAATAACATCAGGGAAAAAAGATCATTTGTGGGATATAAACAGAAAATCATTATGGAATGATTTAATTACCATTTAAAGAGTGCAGGGAATAGCCTGAAGCCCTGGCTCTATACGTGGATATGCAGTTTTCATTGCACAGTACACTTCACTATAACTCTAGTGTGAAAACATGCCTTTGATTGTGGGAGAAAAGGCAACATGGTCATGGAAATTAAGTTAGGTCTGCGGCTGTTCTTGAGGGGAATGTTCACATCAGTGCTCTGAAAGTCTAAAAGGGATAATGCTAGCATGTTTCATGGTTATAAGGCTGACCATTTTCAATTTTGCTAATTAACCAAAGAACTAATGACTTAATTTGTGCCAGAACCACAAATGCCAGAAGTTGTGCAAATCTTTTATTGTTACTGTTGAGATCTCACCAAAATGAAAAGTCCTTGAATTAATTTTGTAAATTTCACGGCAATGACTTAAGGTTTCAATGAGGCTGAAGAAAACTATCCACCTCGAAACAGGAATCAGCGCGCACGTGGCTGAATATGCTAACATTACTTCTAGGAATATGAAGCTCGCCTGGATAAAGAAGTGTGAAAATGCCGAGATTAATAAAGATCTATTAAAAAAATTGAATCAAATCATTCAGTTATATGTACATATAGTTTCTGCACAGCTGCCACAAACTGTGAAGCATGACAGAAATGTTTTTTATGAGCCTGGGTGACTGAGACTGAATTAATTATCTTCATTTAAGTGCCTCACACTGAAAAGATTTGATTTGAGTGCTCTAATAAAAGTTGCATTCAGGCTGTGCGCCCTGGCTGATACAGCACTACAAGCTGTGCATTCTCCCTACCCCGACTGAGTGAAAAGCTTATCTGCCATGCAGTTTTCACAATTGATGCCTTTTACGAATGTGGCTTACTTTGCAAAGGATGAACTGAGCAGCCCTATGAATGCCAAAGATGCCCCACTGACGGCTGTCTTCCTGCAGCCAAAGCGGTCTGTAAACATGCTGACCACAGGTGAGCAGAAGAAGATCATCCCCATGGCCAGGGCCCCGACCCAGGCTGCATAGGAAGTGAAGAACAGAAAGAATTAAATATGAAAATTCCAGACACTATGTAAAACCATCAGCTAAACAGACAAAATATGCTCCATAAGGAAAAGTGGATTGTAAATCAACAGGATAAGATATTGTGCAATACTATTGGCATAAAAACAATGAGGAGAAACATATTCCATTTCCTCTGTGGGAACAATACAGTGACTCATTTTGACAGGTGTAACCTTTCAACATTTTCTACAGTTTTTTTAGCCAGTGTCCATATAATCTTTAGTCCTAATGGGTTTGCCTTAAAGCAGCTTTGTGGATTACATATGGTTAAAAAAGTGAAGCAATCGCCCTGTACAAACAGTACAACTTGAAATCAAGAGCAGGAAATGGCAATTACTGTCACTGGACGCATTTTTTTAAAAAACACACTTGACAACAATAACAGTTTTAAGACATGCCTTGTATACAAGTCAATAGGTTTGTTTTTGTTTTGTGTACATGAGCCACCTGTGATATCACTTGAGGCCTCAAAGGAAAAACATGTTTATTCTCGACTGAAATCACCTTCCAGGCATTTCATGGACCTGAAAAAACAAATACCCTCATCCCATGTTAATGATTTGCCTTAGACGCCTTTTATGAGCCAGACGGCACAAAAACCTTCATGGTCTGGAAAATCATGAACACTTTGGAATGCACTCTACTAGATTTCTCAGATTGGCTATAAATAAAAACGCGACTATTCATTATTGTGCCTTTACTTGCATCATGAATGTAAGGAACACTTAAGGATTTCTCATGGTGATTAAGCAGATCAAAAAAGTGGATCAAAGTGGATCCAGCCTGTGTTGGAACGTCCATCCAGGGTTAAAGCGTAACGAGCCAGAGTGATCCCACAGAGACACTGCGTACCCTGTAGTGCAAACAAACAAATCTGAGTCCAGTCTCCTGGGGAGCAAAGGTAGCTTTAATGTCTACCTTGGTCGTCTGGGTTGTGGGTCACACTGATCCAACAACTCTTTAGGAATCAGACCAAAGAGTCACCAACACGTATGAGACACATAAGTTCCAAGGCTCTATACAATACATGTGTACATATGCTGGAGCACATGTATACATATAGCAGCACGTATATATATACACTACAAAGTCACATTTTGTGTAGTTAAAGGGTGGAACAACATCTCAGCCTTCCTATGGTTTATTTATCCACATAGAACAAGAGAGTGGGGACCTTTTTTATGTCTACCTTATGAACTCAGCTGATGCCCCCCATTATTTTCCACCCATACCTTTGGAAGTTTCACAAGCACAACGCTGTCACATTGAGTCCTCACTAAACAACAGCTACTGTCACCTGGGCCACCTGACAAATTTTAGTCAAATATTTGCTTCACCTCTCATTCTCTCTACACATAACAGCAGTGGAAAATAGGCACTATGTATCTTTGCTGCCCAATGGTTTACATTATTTACCCAGTGGCCATTTCAACATGTCATAGCCAGATAAACAAATGTGGAATTGATCAAATTTGTCCTGCTTCCACAAGGGAATCAGAGGTATCCCAGTGAGACATGAACCATACTGCCCTTTCCCAAGAAAATGGAACCAAATGTATAATCAGTGTGCTTATAATTGTAGCTCTGACAAAGTGGCTACTGTGAAGCAGATTTACTGTGAATTGTCCTTTATATATTCAGTGCAGGGCATGTAGCATATGGAGGCCTTTAAATTCTGAAAACCACCGACCAGCTGTAGCAAGATTTTTTTTCTGACTCAATCAAAACCATTAAAGTTGTGGAATGTAAAACCAAAAGATGCTGAAAAACACTGTGAGTGTTAAGACTGTGATTTAAGTAATTTCTCATTGCAATGGTAGCTTAATCCATTGTTCATCTCTAAAAAGGAGTCATGTGGAGCTCCAAAAATTGTTCTTTTCTTTTTAAATCATTGTAATATATTTGTCCTGAGAGACAAAGGGCCTTTCCAGTATCAAAATAAGCTTAAGCATTAGAGTAATGGCTTTTGCATACAAAACAATTCATTCAAAAGAGTATCGACTTTGTCCAAATAATCCCTCTGGCGAGGGCTACTGTTCTGATGATAGATCATCAGCATACATATGTGAAGGTTACGTTGGCCTTGATGCTGGGTGCTAAGGGAACAGTCATGTTAGTCATTATATTACTCCTACAACTATGGCAACATCCCATTGCAGTGATAGATCATCCAAGGATTTAGTGCATTCAATAGCCCGCAGCCATGGCTCTGTACGCAAATACATAACATACTGTCGGAAATAAAACATGCAGCCCGACAACTTAAAGATGTGTATACACTCCCTTAAGGGTAATAACCTAAAACATGTGTGCAACCCAGAAACTGACAGAAGCAGGTCATTTTTAGTTTGCATCCTGGTCCTCATGCGCCTGCAATCTCAAAATTTAATGACCAAAGCCATAGCAGACTGCTCCACTGGAATCACTTTTGCTGTCATTGGTATTTCTACAGCTTCTCATGCTCTCCTCTTGCTTGGAGCTGCTGTCAGACCAATCAATCTATAAATCTATCACCAGCACCGCTTTCTGTTCCATTTCTATTACCACATGTCCAGCTGTTTCATCTGAGAGAGCCACAGGATTTCCACTGTCATTCTCAATCATGGACTGCGGTGTTTCCCATCTGTGTTTGAATGTATGCGGCTTCCGTCCATATCTTACACCCTTTTCTTTGCGGTTCATCCAAAAACTTTAGTATCTGGCACAACATAGGAAATATTTTGCAGTAAATCTCGTTGGTCAGCCTTTTCCGTAAAGTCTGGATCAAGCACTTCTTCTCTCTGTAGCATGTGCAGTGGTTTTATTCCAAATGCTTTTTTTTTTCCTTTCAGAACTGTGTGTTTTTGCTTCATGCTGTGTTGCCTCTTGGTGTGTTAATGCTTCCATAGCAACTTACAACGTTCATCAGAATGAGCGATAACAGCCACAGTGGCTGAACAAACAAGCATACCAAAACCTTGGTTTGAGAATAGAACATCCAATTTGCCATGATGCAAAGTAGAGCACAGAGAATGAAGGACAAAGATGAAAACCAAACAAGGATTACAGTGTCAAACTAAGATGCCTTGTCAGCTCATCTCGTTTCCTGGCTCAATATGTTCTATTACCATCATTAACTCCATATTATTTACCCAGCTTCCTTAGAAACAAGTCTCTCCTGAAGAATATTGTATGCGGGGAAGCAATGCCAATTCAGCTACCAGTATTACCAGCAGCACTCAATGGTTGTTATCATGTTTTGACAAATTATGTAATTCTTTTTTCTCAAGTCTTCCTGAACCAGTGTGTTGGATGATTACAGGTGAACTGAAAGTGCCGTGTGCATGCAACGCTAGTGTGCAAATCCAAAGAGCATTTCCTGCTTCAGAGAAAGGTACAATCAGTACAAAATATCAGCCTGCTCTCTTAACCACGTTCAAGCCGCAAAACTTCCATTTGCCCCTGTCCTGGCACAGGCGAAGGACTGTGAATAGGCCGAGTGGAGTGTACTCATTACTGACAATTACCCAGTGAGGGAGACTGAAGCCAAATGAAAAGATATGTGTGTGTGTGCGTGCGTGCGTGCGTTTAGTGAAGGAACTAAACATGCTTCTCGATCTATGTGACGGATGCAGTCTGACAACAAGAGAGAGGCAGTGTATAGTACCCATCTGCACAACACACAAACTTCTTGCAAAATGGAAAACACTGTTTGGATTTGTCATTGAATGTTTCCAGAGTGGGAGATGGGGTTCCCTAGCGGTTTTGGATAAGCTTAACAATCGGGAGTGAAGAAAATATAACGTGTTATTACATTAAAAGGGAGAATGAGACAGAATAGCCTACATATGCGTGATCTGGATGGGAGATGCTGGAGGTTTGGGTAATAATACTGTTTCCTGCTTTCCTTGAGTCAGGAACTAATAAAAGTCTCAAGATGAACCTTCTGTATGCATTTAGGCAAGTCTGGAGTTATGTCAAACATCAGCAGTCAGCGAGACTGACTGAAACGTTGAGTGTCTGAGCACATTCACGATTCCACAGCCAAGTAGGAATAAAGAGCAAGCAAGGAAATTTTTTAAGATCTTTGCAAAAGGGAGGGACTACAGTCTCAGACTTTCAAATCCCCTGTTCTTGAGTAATATTTGGATGATGTTTCCTCACCGTCAGCTCTGTGATTACATAGCTAGAACTGGACAGACATAAGCTCTTCACTCCAGAAAGTCCAAATTACGTTTACATCCAGTCTTGTCAGAGCAATTACTTCAACTCGGGGGATACAACTAGGAGGCAAAGACTAAGTGCTCAAACAATGGGGTTAAACTTTCAGCTTTAATCTACGGGTATTTACGAGCGAGTCAGGTGAATAGTGCAAAAACTTTTAGCCGTCTTACATATAAGCTACTTTACAGTTCGCAAAAACAATAAAGTTGCTTAAACCTTTACATAAGTAGAGTACATAGAAGGCGGGATTAATTTATATTTTCGGATGCTTTTAACGTTCCGAACGACTACAACAAAATGAAATTTTCCTCCGACATACAACCCCAGTGACAGAGATCTCTAACCCCAAGCTGACAGATGTCCCCTGTGTGAACCAGCACTGAGAGAAATCATTATTTTCCATTTCAAATCACACATGCATGGGTTTACAACTTCAAGAATCAAAAAGAAAATCGCTGTAACCTTTGTGTTTGTGACAATCAGTCCTCTGCATACACACACACTGGAGGGAAATATTCCATTAACTAAACAATGAAACCTATTCTGTTGGAAATGGTCTTGGGTACCCATGGTTAAAATAACAATAGCCGTGCCTGTTTTCGTAACATTAACGGAAAGGCCGAGTTGCATGACTATAGACTTGGTACGGAAGCTTGTTCCCTCAAGGCTGCATGTAATGGCCTTAGCAGGTGCGAGGGCTGGCCCTAATAATATGCTATGACGTACTTGGCAATTTGAGCTGAACGACGATGATACTAACAGCATCTTCGCCAATTCTGTTCCACCATGTCATAACCTTGGAGAATAGGAAAAAAATACAGCTTTGATGATTTGCATTTTGTACGCTGCACACCAACGGTTTGCTGTACTGAATCAACATCTGAGCACAGAATTTTTTAGCTGACAGCCCTTATCGGCCAAAGACCGCAGCAAAGAAGGATGTCAAAGAACAAGAAAAGATGTCTGCCATCACCAAGGAGTGCTTCAAAGGTTTTTCAAGCATTTGTTGTTTTTTAAAAAGGTACCCTCACTCTCTGCAGATGAACTGCATAAAATGTTTGCAATGGTACATTTAGAATTTCAATAACCTTGTTAGTTAGGCTGCAGATGGCTACTCTGGAGTATATCAAGTCAGGCTGCATCTGCAGAGGACTGCACACATCAAATTATTTGGGGGTGAGCCATGTGCTTTGTATTGGGTGACACTGGTCTTCAAAAAGCTCATCTCAGCGGTAGCAGAAATCCTTGGCTGTACCGCAAGTTGTTGCCCTGGCACCACTAATTTGCTATCCACAACTCCTGCTGATGTTCGCTTGTCATATCAAGCTCAAAGCCACATGTATTCTCTGCTAGGTAAACTGCTGTTGACGCAATAATACAAGAGGGTCGTATGAACAGACATTCAGAGGATATAGTATTTCACAGAGTGAGCAGACTATTGTGTGTGGGTGGTAGCATGATCTTTGTTCTGCTTCTAAACGATTGCCCGCTTTGCTTCTGATAAAAGATTTCTTGTGTTGCTTTCAAACGACAGTCTCGTTACACCACATCTGTTGAACAATAAAAACATTCTTTTAGGCTGCATCAGGGGTATATGTTCTGCAATGTAGCTTTTTGGCTTGACATGCATGGCAACCGTGCAGGTGCTACATATAGATATGTTAAACACGCCCTAATTACAGCAGACACATGACACCATTATGAAACAGGCAGTCTCAAGCTTATGCTGGTGGACTTGACAGAGAGTCTCAAAGTTGCTATATTTAAAATAAAACATTGTTCTGACTTGTGTAAAGTGCGTTGCAACGTGTCAATCATCAACTTCCCGCCTTCACAACAATATGCATTTTTGTCACACACAACCAATACGCATGTTTGGAACAAAGGGCAACGGTGTGAAAACACTAATATTAGAATGAGAGGGCCTTCAACCTGAAAGCAGCCTGCACCTCACTACGACCATCTGTGCGTACCTGCATATGAGTGTGCGGAGCGTCTTAAGAGTCTGATCTGACCTGAACTCATTCCCCTGCCCTCTGGAATGCCAAAAATGCCAGTGCTGCCTGATCTGCCAGCCTGGGATTTCCAACTGCCCCCGAGATGCTGGTGAGATCTGGGGCAACAGAGCTTCGATACAGCACTCAGCAGCAAGGTAATCGTCAGAGAGGTTTCAGCATGGCAACATTGACATCTGCTTGAGTGTAGGCTGAGACATTCTGTGCACTGAGTCACAGACTTCTATTCAAAGGTGATGAAACCATACAGACTCCTACAAACGACATGCCGTTCTTTATTATAAAGCGATATTCATTAATGTCTCTCAGCAACAGCATCAATTTGAAAATATATTTAAACATGTTATTTGACTTCATGTGAATTCCACAGAAAAGAAATAGGGCTGCAAATCATCAACATGTGGATATTTTTAGCTTGTATATTTCTCATCCAACATCACTGTAAAGAATTATGAGCTACACTTACAGCAACTAATGTGAACTCAAAACGTCAATTCATATTGCATCTTAGTTATATAATGGGATGTATGTCAGACAGGTTCACTTTGGACGCGACAGCAGAGATTCGGAGGTCGTTGCTCCCAGACACTGTGAAGAAGTCCCACACCGCCGATATGTTTTTTGGAATCACAGCTAGTTTTGCACCCTGTCACTATGTGACGTGACAGACAATCAAGTTTTTTTTTTATCTGTGTGGGACTTCTTCAAAGTGTCTGGGACAGATAAATCTTGACTTATTGGCAATCTGTGCAACACTACGGTACCTCGTGGGGGAGCATCATTGATGTTTTACCCTTGCATCTCTGTCAGTTTGGGGCATGGCAAAGATTGGTAAATGGCAAAATGCTTGAGAATACTTTTGTTGATAGTCGGTAAACAGTACATATATAGTAAATAAACAAGTTATTAAATAGCCATATTGCTCCATCATGTGATCAGATCGGTGATCGTGTTTTTTAACATCACTTTTTGGGGCCGATTACTGATCAGCCTACATTTCATGTATAATATATTGAGAAGACAAAACTGTGTCATCTCACAGTGTGTTGCCAAAGCCAGAGTTTCTCTGGACTACAAAGTGTAACTGGCTGCGTATATGCAAGAGGGAAGAGCTTGAATACTTGAAATTCCATTTTCAGTTTCATATGACTAAACGCCTGCTTTCCAACAAGACGTATAAGCTGTCTTATGGTATGTGTCTTTTAAAAACATAATGGAAAACTCATAAAGATTTGTAGTCCGTCCACTAGACACAGGATTTAGAGCAAAGGGAAAATCTCTGTCTGTGCCTGCTTCCGTCTGTGTTGGCGAATTACGATAGTTTTGTTTGTTTCTCCAAGCTGCTGTGATCTAAAAACAAAAATCGAAATATGTTAAAGCAGCGACATGTTAAACTACATGTCTCGACACAAATAGGACACAATGTGCTTGAAGTGGCATCCGTTTATTTCTCAGCCTTCTGAATAATTTGATTTCTTCTAGTGCAAATAGTCCTTTTCTTCAGTGTTTTTACCCACATTTCCAGTGTTGCCAACTCTGTTGCGGCAGAAACAGAGGTCTGAACTTCTCTCCCATGTACAGCCCCCTCACACACCCCCGCCCCGCCCTGCCCGATGTTAGAACATTTGCCTCCGTATATGAAAGCATCATTCACTGACTTCGAAGGAATGTTGCACCTTGACATCCTAGGGTCTTTATATGTGTGGCCCATGACAGGAACTGAAACCTTACAGTGCTGCTCCGTAATTATCCCAGCAAAACAACACCATCTGCAACTCATAACCTGCTCTCCTCTTCTTCATTACCTTTTTTCAAAAGATGGCCCAGATCCCTCACCTTGATTGTACAGAGCTATTTTGAAAATCTCTTGTTTACCCCTGAAGGCTTCGTAAATACCCATCTTTAACAAATAGAGACCTAATGGTAATCTCTAAAACAGATTTACCTAGTATGGCTATAGAGCGAATAAATCATACCGAGTTAAGTAAATGCAGTTGTGTGCGATATTACACAGATGTGACACAAAATTGCATGTTTGTCCTCGGGCTGCCGTGCCCTTCCACCGGGTTTTGTGAAATTCAACCCTGTACTTTTTGTGTAATCCTGCAAACAGACAGCCGGTCAAACCAGCAGAATTGAGTGAAAGCATAACCTCCTTGGCAGAGGTAATTACACCCCCGATCTTTCCTTATCACCGCTTAGAACTGTGACTATTGTAGTTAAGCTGCCCCCCTCTGCTTTATTCTGATTCGGAGGTTTGGAGGGCACGCCTTAGCCCACAAACTTAATCCCCTCACATATGAGAACACTGAACAACCCAGAATTGGATCCAAGGACTTGCTGGAAATCCCTAACAATCCTTAAAAAAAGAGGGGGGGGGTCACTGAATAAAAATACCTCACAGGGAACCGTTTTCCTTTCCAGATACGAGGAATTTTGTAGCGGATAGCAGCGGAGGGAGGGATTAATTTGTGGAACCGGAATCCTGGACCTCCCAGATTGGAACCGACACTAATTTGATTGGATCTGGCATCTCCTTTGTCGCTATCAAAATCAACGAATAAATGTTGCGTAATGTTTAATGATATTTGTTCAGTCATTGTTTTATTTCCCAGTGAAGACAGTCGTAAATCGCTCATTTGCCCATTTCCAATGCTTTATAAATCAGATTACACAAAAAGAGGTCACAGTTATGTGTATGTGGTGCAAGTCAGTGCAATTCTAAACCTCAGCAACAAGGAAGAAACTTGTAAAAGTTCCCAGGAAAACTATCTAATGCTTTGTTTTGACAGCTTGCACCTATGAATTGAGTAATGTGCTCCAGGCAGCTAGGAGTGGAGGTTAAATAAAACTAAATGTAGCATAGGATTGTTTGGCAAGGTAATATCAAATCAATACACAGATGCCATGTATTGATCCTCTGGTTATTGAACATGCAGGTTTGCATTACAACATTTACGAGGTTCTGTTTGTTAGTCTTTCTACTCGAAAATACAGAACGTTCTTTTAGACACGTAAGTTGAAGGTGAACAGAAGGAACAAATCACAACATGTCAACATCAATACTATGATACCGTGACTTATGTGTCTCATAGGGCCTTCGATGATTTCCACGCCAACAATTTCTCTGCTTCCAGACAACTCACATGTACCTTTTTACAGCCTTTTATGCTTTCATGCTCTGACGGTTTTATATCATACAAAACTCACCAGTAACATGATGCCTTCTCACACTGTTCCCAGACACAGCAATTTCCTTTACATGAATTAGAGATGACAACTCACCAGATGCCATTAAAGATATTAACCTGTAGTTACATAAACATCTAAATTGAGCCCAACCAAGTCTGAGCCTGTGGTATTGACATTCAAACAATGTTTCCCCTCTTCCTATGTTACGTTCTTCACGTTAGTAGCAGGGAGTTGAATTCACTCCAGGGAAAAGTCTTTGAACCTTAAAAGCATCCCACATGCCAACCTTTACTTATGCATCTGAATGTGCATCTTGACAGGCAGGTAGAAAACACACACACACACATGCGCGCACACACACACACACACCGAACACATAAGTGTTGTTTGCTACAACTCTGGTACAAAAAAAACTCCACTTGGACTAAAATTTGGCCCAGTCATTTTCCAACTTTTAGAATTTTAGAAGTGATGAAAAAGGTTCCTCCAGAACTTGTTTCGTAACTTGTTGATGTGATGTGAGCGAGAAGAATCTGATACTAACATCATGAAGAGGAGACAGACAACTTCCAGGAATGCAGTCTCCAGAGCTTCATTAAGCCTAAATTGGATGGAGACTTTGTGAAGTGATAGAATTTCAAGCTTCATTTGTCCACAACAATAACCGTGAGCTGAATAATGCAAGTTTCTCATTCACTAGTGTTGAAGCAGGAACAGGTTCAGAACGTCTTTGTTCCTTTGTTTTCAGACTTCATTACAAGTTAATCAACAGAAAGTGGGACTCGTTCCTTGAAAGCAGCAAAAGTGAGTGAAGTATTAATTTGGGTACGTGAAAATTGTTGAAAGTTTTAAAATAGTGTCCATTGCAATTGCTAAAAGTTACACAAAGAGGTCAAAGCTGGTCGAGACAGCAGCTTGACAGTGACACAAAATTCCTAGAAATTAAATCACAGCAAGTCCTTATGGACAATTTTCTAAATAGTATACATAGCAGCAATGTCCACAGTTTGACTAAAGAAGAAATGTTTGTCGTATCATTCTTTTCAGGAAGGCTTTCCTGTTTGTTTCTGCAGCAGTCCAAAAAGGGCTGGCTGTGGGGGGGGGGGTGCAATGTAAATAAATATGAAATATTTAAAATAATGTGGAACGTTATGTCAGAGGAAATATTTTAGTCGGCATTGTTCACTTCACAAGTTGACTGAAATGCATTTGGAAATTGTTAATGAACTTAGAGGTGTTAATAAACAACACGGCACCGAATCATTGTACCCCTGAATGGTGCAGCTTTGTTAGATATCAGTTGAAAACATGCAGACTGTGAGTACACTGACACATGTGTCAGTTAATACTATGCTTAGTGTGTCTCTTAAATACATGTTTAACCCACTTGAACTGACCCATATCTTTTTTCAGACCATGGTGTACATGCAGCAGTCTAAGCTACTATATATGTCCCAGTGACACATACAGTCGCCAGTGCATGACTACTTACATGAAGATGCACTTTGGTTTTGCCATACTATTGGTTGCTATGATGATTATTCACTGCAAGTGTAGTTTCTGCAAGTTCTGACCTCACCTGACTGCATGCATATGGGGTCAAAAATGCACATACTTACCCACTTTGAACTGAGAGGTCTTGTCATCTGGGTCTGCATGCTCCTTTACCAGCATCAAGTGCAAGATGCCGAAAGAGTTTTGAATCCCGAAGATCGACCCATTGCACCAGGTTGCTGCAAAAACCACCAGCCAGCCAAAACCGCCTTCGGGTGGGACGAATCCGCCACCATGGACGTGCCTCTCCACCTGGACCCCGGACTCGGATTCAGAAGCTGGGGAAGGGGGTTGCTTGCACCCGGCCTCCATCAGCTGCACGCTGCTGTCCTCCGGTGTCATTTTGCACTCGCTGCCCGCCGCGGGCTCGTCCTTTCTCGCCTCCGGTTCTTGGGGAGCATCCCTCTGCTCCATGTGAGGATCCGCAGCCGGCTGCTCCGTAGCGGACCCTCCGCTGTCGCTGGACGGCTGCGCCTGGTTGTCTAACCCGTTGATCCCCATGCTGTCTGGTCTGGTCGAGAGGTTACTGCGGGCTCTTGGCGAACATGCATGAGATATGGGTCACTGACATAAGAGCGTGGATCTGAACAGCAGACTTGATTGGTTTACTGTCAAAAATGTGCAGGGCTGACAGACGGACTTCTTACACGCTGCTCGTAGCACAAGTCTGAGTGTCAACTTCAGCGATTGAGCCGCAGCCCGCGGACGATACATGTGTCATTCCGGCGTGGACGTCCGGGAAAATCAGCGTGTGATCGCCCCCCCCCCTTTTCCTACTGTGGCGCCGTGTTTCTAGGAACAGCCTGCGTGTATTTACTTAAGTTGCTTTTCTTCGCTCGGTGCCAAGCGCGGATCATCAACCTGTGAAGCAGCGCCGATGCGCCTCGACAGCGTCTGGTCTGGTCCCGCCTCGCAGCCCGCACGCAGCCCGCCACATCCCCCGGCGCCAGAACAACTGCCCGGACGGTCCACCTCCTCTCATGTGAGATCTCCCCGCTGCGTGGACGCGAAAATAGGTAAGGCCCGTGTGGCTCCTGGGGGGGTGGAGGGGGGGGGGCTGCCTCGTCCCGACAGTGTCAACACGGCTCCGACCGTCATTCAACAGCTCGCCCCCGCCTCCCCCTCCACGGCGGATGGACGCTGGGAGCCAATGGCGGCGCGCCGTCAGCTTTGTGGGACGAGTCTCAGGCGTCGTGTGTTGTCGGATTCACGTAAAGAGCCGAAAATTCCCCCCGCTTCATCCTCGTATGACTCCGACGTTAACCTATTTTCCGCGTGTGCCCCGCAGCAGCAGCGGCAGCAGCAGCCGCGTCACTAAGCTAGCAGCCGCGGCGAGCCTCCGCGCTATATAGAGCGTGATAGCCGACCAACTTGTGGGACAGGTTTGAGGAATTAACCCGCGCATACATTCACCGCGGAGGGAGGGAGGGAGGCTGCCCGCCCGCCGTCGCTCTCCGTCGGCGAACCGTTAAACGACGCCGACATTTACACTCGACGTATTCGTGTCGTCCGCGGCGGTGCGCGAGCGGTGGGGGTGCGCGAGCGGCGCCGGCGGGAGCTAACGGCTAGCCGCGCGCTAACGTGACGAGGGAAATGTAAACAAACATGGCTATCGGCGGGATTGTCGCGAGCTGGGAGCGACACGCGTACTTGCACGCAGCCTCTCACACACGCCCCTGCCGATAGACACTGATAAGTCGCTGAGCCTTTTCAGTTCAGTCACTTTATACTGTCACTTTACTCTGTAGTGGAGTGCAGGCTATACATTATTGGCCCATTTGCAAACTTAATTTAGTACAATCTTCAATACTTAGTCCTGCATTGGAGCAAAATGACATAACTGCATGAAGTGGGTGTATCAAAAATGAAATAATAATGCTATTTGTATTAATCATATTGCATACTACACTTAAGTATTCTAAATATACCAATATATACATATATATTATCTGAACCAAGTATCTTCAAATGTGATTCAATTCCTAGCTTTGTGGACTTCCCAAAGAAAGGAAGAATTCTCAGCACACCACAGATGCGTCGGATGAAGGTGCCACCCTTTATCGAGTAACATAAAGTAGGCTCGTGCACACTGTTGCACTCTTAGAAATCTTAGAAATCTAAGGAACAACGTTTCGGGTCCGTCTGACCTTCATCAGGTTTATTTAAGGAACAATTTTTTGGGATCGAAACGTTGTTCCTTAAATAAAGATTTCTAAGAGTGCAACAGTGTGTATGAGCCTACTTTATATAGCTTTGTGGAGTGAAATTCTGTGGTTTGGTTCCAGGCCAACTGTTTTTCCTCTCTCTTTTGTGTGAAAGCCTAATTCGCCAAGCAACAAGTAACTTTAGCTCTTTAAAAGACACAGAGAAGAATTCTTGAGTAATATACCGAGTTTACATCCTCATTAAGGTATTCTGACTCTGAAGTGTGCATTTTTACAAAGATACAAAAGAAGCTTTCTCTTGTTTTGTTCTTGCATTCATCAATGAAGACAACAATAACAAACGTGCACCACTAAGGGGGGCTGCAGCTCTGTGTATGGGGTTGCTCAGCACACAATGACAAGAGTGAGGTTTGAATTTACCCAGTATTTTCATGCCTAGTTTTAAGGACTTTCAACAAGTTCAACGTATAACAGACCTTAACCCAACCAGTAATCACAGCTTCATTTTCGAGTAAGCCGACAAAACATGGCAAATGTTATTGTGTAACACATGAATAGGTCTTTTCCACAGAAGCTTTTCTGACATGTAACAACAAGAAGGACTCTTGCTGTAAGGGTTGAATAAAAACGATTCTATATCTGCTTTGGTATGTGAATTTAAAAAGTCGCAGCAGTAGACATTTTGACATGTAACACCCTGAACAGAACAATGTCAGTAACATGAATCAACGCTGTAGCCTTTTTAGATGTGCCAGTCTCCAATACATGTCCTCTTCATGACACCTTCATGGTCTCATGAGTAACACCTGTGCTTTTCCTTCAAACACTGTAAGAGGTTTACGTGTCTGCTTTGTAAAAGGAATGCTATGTGATGAGTGTTTTGTCTATTTATTGTACACCAAACCAAGGAGAATCTACACACCCTATCCTGGAAAATTTCAACCATGGAGGATTGGTCAGTGCCTTTGCTCACAGCTATGCACCTGATGTATAGATATAATCCACTTACTATGTAACTGCTTTATTTTATTGTGATTAATACAAATGACAGGTGTGGTGGGTTGTAAAGGTGGTTCAGAGGAAAATAAATGTACAGTGTAAATTCTGTTTGTTTTCTCTTGCACTCCAACAGTCAAAACATTGTTTAAATGCTGAACATGTAGGGGAGGCTGTTGTTTCAGAGAATGGGCAAGGTCTGTGGCCAGTTTGATTTAAAAAAATTAATTCGCTTTTGCTAGCACATATCTCTAAAAGAAGAGTTGTGTTATTCCACTGCTGCAAACCTGAAAAATAAGTAATAGGTATGCCTGGAGCCAGAGAATGATACAACATGATATTAAACCTACCCACCACACTATTGCCAAGCGATGACAGACAGTGTGCATCTCCCCGTCTCAACTGTTTTTACAGTTGACTTTTTTTAAGGTTCTGAACATATTTCAAAGTGAAAATTGAGCTCCCCTTTTTTTCCTACGCTAGCATAGATACTTTTCTTTCTTTCTTTCTTTAATTTAAACGGTCTGAACTGAAACTTTTAGTGAATGATACAAATTTGGACTATCCAAATTGTTTTGGCATTTTGGTTAATTTTCCATATTCTTGTCTTTCAATACTTTGTGGTTGGCATGAAAATGTTTTCAGTGTTTGGCAACATGCCACCCCCTACTTGTTTGGAATGCCAGATATGAATGCCTTTGACTGCTGGCACCATAAAATGGGCCTTTACTTACACTCCCTTGGAGGCAGAAGAAATGGGTAGTTGGTGCAGCTGGTTTCATTTATTTTTTCTGGGTATGTTAGAAGAAAGAGAATTAACATAATTAAGATTATTAGTGAACCAACTTGGATTCAAGACCTCTATCCTTATTGTCGACCCTAATACCTTGAGTTGTGTTTTTAAATGAAGTTGGTAGTGGCAAGTGTAACAGGATTTTAGCCCTTGTGTTGTCCTCCTCACTATCATGAGAATTCCCTATTAGCTTTTTTGTTTAAAGCTGTGTACTTCTTCAGACCACTCAATACCGTGCCAGAAGTTTGGGGTGTCCAGCAAAAATGGCATTCCCCCGTTGTTTCAGTGTACCATCAAAATTCCAAAGCTGTTGTTGGAATGGCTGCTTATTTGGGTTGTAACATCAACATTAAGGGTGATTCACATAGGCAGGGCGATTTTAACAAACTCAGGATGTTCAGGATGTTGTGTCTCTTTTGTCTCTCAACTTCACATTCCTAATAATCACACAATCATGAACTGGAAGAATCTGGAACTTCGTCGTTAGAGGGAGATGCAGCGTCATTACACGTCTGTTTCCAATTATCCGCTTTAAGGAACTACTAGAGTATGTTGCCCACTCTGACTCCAAAGTAAATTTTTCCTAAAAATAGAAGTTGAC
>CAESWR010000059.1:1034050-1048457 GCA_903171835.1 Mullus surmuletus | reverse complement strand
ACCAGCCAGTACAATGCAGCAACGCCACAGTCTTGTTGAATGTAGCCTGAACAATATCTAACCATCTTTACCGGCGCAGACAGAAGAACTTCCGGAGACTGGCGAGCACAGCAGAGTGGAAATGTGATCAAGTCTGCATTTTGAAAGAATGCTGGAACTATCTGGAAACTGTTCATGTCAAAATGAATACTTCTTTAGTTTGAGGCAAACAGCAGTGCTTGTTCTAAACGTGCTGGCAAATGAGATAGCTATTTGATTGAAGAGCAGACTTTGTTATTGTTCTTTCTGTGTAACATGAGATTTCATTGCCTCAAAACACTTTTCGTTCAGACAAGGGTTCAAGTTAGATGAAAGCACAAAGTGATTTGATGCCAGTATATTGATTTAATTTCTCGGTTTTACCCAAATGAATGAAAAGACAAATGTTTGATTTGATTCTGAGAGCTGAAAGCAAATAAATACAGTGGCAATTAGCGGACAGTCGCCGCTTTTATCTCCAAGGCGCTGAAGCCTGGCCTTTTGTTTCATGACCTAGTTTCCTTACACAGACATCACAGACTCGATGACGAAATCTGATACTTTGTTATGGACAAGCCAGAGCAGGTCACATTTGAGCTTTAAACGACTCATATCTGGAAATTTAATTGAAGCTTAATTATTCAGACAACAATAAATGGGCAAAAGCAGAGAGCTTTTGCCCATTTATTGTTGTCTGTATAATTGTTGTCTAATAATGAGTTATATGCTCTGTGTGATTAAGAAGATAACAGAAGGGAGGCAAGAGGAATTGCATGCGGTTTTGAAAATAGGAGTGTGAAAGGAAGAAATAATAGGTAATGTGTCAAGAAACAGTAAAGGTCATTGCGGAAGCACCTGCCAACTTTGCATTCACTTCAAACGAATTTTAAATGAGCTTCATGTAAATCAGGCAGCGTCTCCAAGGAAACAGCAACAATGTGACATAATGCTCTCAGATAGGGTTGAGGAGGGTTGCGGAGAAAGGTTGCAATAACTCATTGAAGGAAGATCTGGGAAACATCCATGTTTGTAAGGACGCAGGCACATGGCTTACTTAACAGCTGACATACTTTATACAGAATGGAGGAAGATTTGGGGTTTTTTTTATGTTAACAAATATACATTACTATGGGAGGAAGAATTGTGCTGGGTGGAGGACTTCATGACTGCAAATCAAATATAGGAGGCAGATTTGTGGTGGGAAGTGACTGCGTGCGGAGAGGCTGTTTATTTATTTTTTATTAATGATCAGTGATGTTGACATGAGCCTGCGGAGTCTTGGGAGAGGCAAGGTTTTTAGATTTGACTGTTCACATGGGCTTTTTTCTTGTCCATACAGTGGAAAAATGGTCCAAAATATGTGGGGTCTTTTGCTCATTAAACAGTTTACATAGGAATGACTCAGCCTGCACACGATTATGATGCAGTGGTCTGTGGTTCGGCCTATAAAAAGATCTTGTGCCATCGCCGCGAGCTCTGGAGGGAGGAATAACCCCGAGATATTAGGAGGGAACAGTAAATGATCAGCTCCTGGGAAAACCTCAGAACCACAGAGAACAACAAGCGACAAATAGCAAGGTGGGTTGACCTCAAACATGCAGGGGGTTTCGGGAATATCATAATAATGATAACAGAGATTATCACACTGGCTGCACATGACACCTCGAGGGGGAACATTGGGTCTCAGAATGGCATTTTCAGTCCATGTAACACGACTCAAACATCTGCCTTTTCATTCCCAGACGCAAAAGTGGTTTAAATGAAGCGTTGGCAAAGTCGTCTGGCGGTCGGCTCAGTGGAACCCAAGCTGATGAATAAATAAAGATATGCATCAATCTCTGCTTCTGTTCCAGGGATTTTCAACCACGGAATTTTTTTTGTTTTCTGCTCTGACCCCATTTGACCCACAGAGACTCTCACAGCCATGAACAAATCCCATCCAACCCCACTGATATCTGAGACTCAAGGATTAATAATTAACTGGAAATAAAAAATGGAATATGAGTTAACCCGTTTATGGGGTTTAGGATTATGGGTTATAGGATTATCTCGCTTAGTAGTATCTCTCATACCTTTTAATAGGTATGAGAGAGAGAAAAACATGAAAAGGAGAGTTTTAAATACTATTAAACACAGAGTCTTTGTTCAATGCTTCAGATGTTTCGTGTCATATTCATATTCATAATGACTGTCATTTCCACTCCGAACCGCGAGGGGGCGGTAATGCGCTAGACACACCGGTCGCTGCTCGCCGATTAAACAAGGGAAAAAGGCAGAACCGGAAAACAGGCACCGAGTTTTTCGCGGCAAAATGGAACTGAGCTTCAATGTTTTCATGTCTTCCGAGCTCTGACATCTGACACCAAACCTAATTTCTGTCTCACGTTTGATAAAAACAGCGTTTGATCGCCGATTTTCGTCGCGATTGAGGAACCCAACGACAGTAAACAATGCCGCCGGTCGCCGCAGAGGAGCTGAAGTCAGAGCTGAAGGTGTTCGACATCCCCTGCTCAGACGACACCGTCCTGGATAAGAGTGAGTAGAGGATCTGACCCAGCTGACCTCCTCAGAGCATCCAGACCTTTGGATGTGTTGATCAATGAAAAAGGAGGACATCTTCCTTCACACGTGTATCAACAAACATCTCTTGTCTATGTGCAGTGGTGGAGCAGTGCATCTGTAACAGGATGCAGGTAGATGAGATGGTGCTGGAGTGGGTGGCGTACAGCACCACCAAGAACGGACTCAAACTCAGCCTGGGGAGCCTGGAGCAGTTTGAACACGAGGTGACCAAACTGTTCGACAGACAGAATAATCATGAATGTGTTTAATGTGGTTCCACATTAAGAGTGTGGCGTCTTTGTGCAGGTGCTCAACAAGAGGAGCAAGTCGAAACAAAGCCTCAGACGAGACGAAAGTCACAACAGAACGAGAGACATCCACTCACTACAGGACTTGTATCCTTCGCAGTCGACCTTTCCATGAAATGTCCTGCAAGTCTTTCTTAGAGTCGCGCACGCCTTCACATCACAGACCCTGACTCACCTTGTGTTCAGAATAAAAGCTGAGGAGGAGGAAGAGAATCTACTGGACTCCTACTCTACTCCTGCAAAGGTAACGTGTCACTTCTTCAACACATAAGATTGTCTCTACACTGGAAAACTAAAGGGCGCTCCTGAGCTGTGTTACTAAGTATGCAGCACTCTGCCTGGGTTCTTGTGCAGGGCTCTCAGAAGCGAGCACTGACCACTCCAGAACACCCTCAGTCCAAGAGGACTGCAGCTCTGTTGGCCAGTCCAAACCTGCTGCTCTCTCCTGCCAGCTTCTCTCCCAGGTACTAGGTTCTGGCGTCAGCACAACAGCGTGACGTCGTCCTCTGACCGCGCTCACCAGCCTCCAGAGCTATGATGATCCACAGTTGCTGTTTGTCACACGGTGGCCAGACTGAATTTCTCTCAATCTGTGTTTTCAGCACAACTCCCTCACAGAAGTACAGTCAGCGCGGAGGGAAGGGGGAGGTGGTGGCCACGTTCGGAGCCGTGCAAGGCACCCGCTGGGCGGGCAGGAAAGCCCCCACTGCGGGAGTCCAGCTGGAGCTGCTGGAAGGGCCGGAGGACAGCCTCCGCTGCAGCTACAAGTACATGTTCCAGAGGCTGCGCGACATTCGAAACGGTAAGAACACACACAGTTTTTCATAACTCCACTAGAAACTACTAAAAGTTTTATGGAGGCATACAGACTTATTCATGTTTCCACATTGCACCTTCCTCAGTGTTGACCGACAAGATTGATGAGCTTGGAGAGGGTCTCCGGTCTCATTTCAACATCGAAGAGTTTTCCCCTGTTTCTCTGCCAGCTCAGGTACATTGATGTTGAAATAACTGCAGAGATTTTGTATAATTAAATATATATTACTTGCATGTGAAACGTGGTGTTTTTGTGTCTTGCGCTGCAGGACGTCATCACCGTAGTTGGTCAGGTGTGCTGCGACAGTAACGGAAAGCTGAACGCACAGTCGGTGCTGTTGGAGGCGGGCCCGGAGCAAGGCGGTCAGCAAGTAGCCGTCGACGTGTCGGAGCTGAAAGAGTACTCGCTGTTTCCGGGTCAGGTGGGCATAAGGAAACCAACACTTGACACTCCTGATTTCACACACTGGAACTGGTGGTTTTCTCCTTTGCCTGCGCACTGAGTGTGTGTGCAGCAGGTTATATGGCCACCGAGAGTAACAGAGCTTGCCATGGACCTGGTCTGAAGGCTCAGCCAGCGTCTGACCGAGAACTCTGACAGTAACCAACCCCCCCCCCCATTGAACAAACATGCACCCCTTTGTACATTTTGCAGATGGAAACGTTCTGACCTCTCCTCTTCCTCTCAGGTGGTGGTGATGGAGGGCATGAACACGACAGGCAGGAAACTGGTGGCTTCTAAACTCTATGACGGAGTCCCTCTTCCGTTCTATTCATCTGAAGTGAAAATGGAGACTGATGAAGGTTAGAAGTGACAAATGAATGAATAACTGTTTCCAAAGAACGTTTTGCCTCCTGTCACATCATCTATCATACAAATTCCAGAGCCATTGAACATACTCGTGGCCTGCGGACCGTACACCCCCTCGAACAGCCTGACCTTCGACCCTCTCCTGGACCTAATCAATGTCATCGTCCGGGATCGTCCTGACGTCTGCCTGCTGGTAAATCTCCCCCTTTGCTGCATCACATTCTATAACTACCGTGTTTATGTCAGCCTGTCAAGTAAGTGTTGCTGTCTGCTCATCTCCACTCCAGCTGGGACCATTCGTTGACTCCAAACATGAGCAGATTGAGGTAAATTCAACAGCCTGCGTCTTCCTCCAAGAAAGGAACTAACATTGATGGAACACTTTTTTACTATTGGGCTCTTCACATCCAAAACAAATCATGACCATCTGGTGACCATCCCAACAGAAAGGCCAGGTGACGGAGACCTTCGACGCCATCTTCTCAAGATGTATTGAAAGCATCGTTGATGGCACCAAAAGGTTTGTGTCATGTGTTTTTAAAAAGTCGTCCTCATTTTTACTTTGAGGTGGTGGAAGTGGTGAGCGTCTGTCTTAAATCGCAAGATGTTTTTATTCTTCCCAGCGTTGGTTGTCACCTGGTGTTCGTTCCATCCCTGAGAGACGTCCACCATCACTTCATCTACCCACAGCCCCCCTTCACGGTGCCAACCCTCAGCAAAGAGCAGGCCCAGGTCAGACTCGAGTCGCCTTACGCCCACCTTTGTCTGTCACCAGTTCTCCTGCAGACCCTCAGCCCCAATAACCTTTGTAGGGAATCATACATTCACAAATCTTCACCGGTCTCATGTATCTGCCTCTTAACATTCAGCGCGTGACCCTGGTCCCCGACCCCTGCACCTTGCTTATCGATGGTGTGACCTTTGGCCTGACATCCACCGACATCTTGTTCCACATGGGGGCGGAGGAGATCAGCTGGTGAGTCCGAGTGCAGGAACCTTGCTGTTGTCTTTGCATCTCATCGTGCATCTCCTGGCAAATATTTCCAGTGGAGTTGCTGTTGAAATGACTCTGTTTCATGTTTCAGCGGTACTGGATCAGACAGATTCTCCCGCATACTAAAGCATATGCTGACCCAGAGGAGGTAGGAGCAGGAAGCAGCATCTCAATTCGTCCTTTCCTCAAGTTGCTCAACATTAAGCACTCTTTCATTTGAACTTGCAGTTACTACCCGCTCTACCCGCCTGTCGAAGACGTGAACATGGACTATGAGAAGTTCCAGAGCTTTGGGCAGATGGCGCTCACCCCCGACGTCCTCATCATTCCGTCTGAGCTGCGCTACTTTGTGAAGGTACAACTGTGAACTGCTGAAATGTCAGTGTGTACTAGTGTTGTAGTACTCAAGATTAGTCTTGGTCTCGAGACCGGTCTCAAGACCATTTTTTAGGGTCTTGGTCTTGTCTCGGAATCAAAGTTATTTTCACTCGGTCTTGTCTCGGTCTTGGACTGAGCGGACTCTGGTTTTTTGAACGAGACTGGTCGAGACCACCACTGATAGGCCTTTTGTCCATGCCTTACTGATAAGAGTGAAAAAGGACCCTCTCAAAAACAAAAGCAAACAAATTAAAAAGAAGAATCACATTTTAATGTTTTGTTATGATTTTCCTTAAATATATTTGGTCATGGTTTTGTCTCGGTCTCGACCTCCAAAAGTCTTGGTCTTGTCTCGGTCTCGGTACTCCCTGGTCTCGGTAATGTCTTGGTCTCGGTTGGTGCGGTCTTGACTACAACACTAGTGTGTACAACTCCTTTTTGCTTTTTGTATTATGATTTTTATTAACCCCGTCATTGTTTTCCCACAGGATGTGATCGGCTGCGTGTGTGTCAATCCCGGGCGTCTCACCAAAGGCCAGGTGGGCGGGACCTACGGCAGGCTGCTGATTCAGCGCAGTGCCACTTCAGATGACCAGAAAAGAACCAGTCCCTGTTTGGCTGCTCAGGTGGTGAAGATCTAATGGAAACAAGCAGCATTCTTCCTGCCAAGAAGCTTTAAATACTTCACTTTCCTGGCCTGCTCATGTATGATATGTAAAAAAAACAAAAAAGACCTCAGCTGTCATGTTAAGTAGCTGAGACCATTAATTAATTTTTATACAACAAATATTCTGATGAGCAGTTATGCACTGTGGTTGATGTTTTGACATTGAAGACTGGTCGTACAGCAGCAATAAACTGTCCCTCGTTCTACTGTTTGTGAGTGTTGTTCTTTGGAACACTACTAATCTCCTTTATTGGTACCATTGATTGTGATTGGTTGAAAATCTGCTGTAAAATTTGAAGTTTCACAACAAAAATAACCAACAGTAGATTTCTGTAGGCAAAGGTAGACTTGTGCTTTCAGTTTCATATTAAGAGCTCACATTCAGTCATAAAAATTGTCAAACTCATCCGAGTCGCTCTGTTGATCCATGTGCGCTGACGGGTCTTTTTCCACTTGAAAAATCTCCACAGTGTCGCAAATAGCTGGAAAAAAGTGACATCAATCAGAATCAAAATGCACAAAGGCGATTATTTGTCATGTGAAGATAGTGAGGACACTACCTTCGGGTTTGTCTTTGGTTTTCTGCTCTTCTTTCCTAAAAGATATGATTTTGAATTGTTATATTTCAGATTGTGTGTGAGTGTTTCTAATTGTTGAAAAGCCCTCTCACCTGGTTTCATTCACTGGTTTTTGAGGTGCAAGGAGCTCCTCAATATCTTCACCAAAATCTTTGGAGTCTTCATCTTCATCTGATGATCCAGCTTTACTCTGCTCCTCCTCCTCTTCGTCCTGAGAATCTTCCTCATGAATCACGTGCATCTTTCGTTGTCTAAGAATGGAACACGACATTTAGTTCACACCATCTGTGATTTTGAAGTGACCTTCATCTTTGTCTCACCTGCTCTCCTGTGGTACGATGATGCTGTCCTCAGAGTCTCGCTCCTCCTCTGGTTCTGCTGTTATGTCGCTCATCTGCTCTTTCTCCTCCTCCTCGTCTCCATCCTCCTCTTCCTCTGCCTCCTCCTCGTCATCTTCACTTTCCTCCTCTACTTTTTCTTCACTTCTGTCACTGTCACCCTCATCGTCTTCATTGTGAGAAAAACGGGAGTCCTTCGTGTTACTCAGCTTTTCGGCCTGCTCTTCCTGACCTTGCTGGTCTTCGTCAGACTGATCCTCCTCCCCTCCTGTTTCCTCCTCTTCCTCTGCTGTGTTCTTCCCAACAGATACCTCCTCTTCATCGTCCACATCTTTGTCTTGGTTCCCATCTTCATCAGCTTTTTCTTCTTCATCTCCCAGTTCTTTCTGATGCCCCTTTTGCTCTTCAACATCTCCCCCCTTCCTGCTTTGTTCAGAGCTGCTGCTCTCCTCTTCCTCCAGCTCAAACCCAAGTACATTTTCATGCTGTGAGCTTCCTGTTTCATCCTCAGGGGACCCCGACTCTTCCTTGCCCCTCTCTGATTTTTTATTCAATGCATTTTCACTCCTTGATTCCTCTGATGGACTCGCCGATTCCTCACCAGCAGACTGGCTCTCCTGATTGTGACTTTCTCCACCACTTCCCTCACTACTCTTGCTTTCCTTTGCCGCCTTCTCTGTCATCCGGGATTCATCAGCAACTTTCTTCTCCACCCTTCTTCTGCTCATGCTACTTTTCTCTGATGAGGTGTAACTTTGAGATGCTTTGGCCACTGTGCCCGACGCAATGACAATGGCACTAGAAGCCCTTGATGATCTGATGAGAAAAAAAATTACAGAGGTTTATTTCACGGATCATTTTGTCTAGGAGAGGAGACATGCAAATCTTAGCTTGAGAGGGATTTTACAGTGAGGTGGGGCCTTTCTACATTTTGTGTAGTTTGTCTCTTTTTCCTCTACATTTAGGATGTGTGTGCTGCCAACAAATGTAAATGGAAGGCCGCAATAAATGTCATTCCATCTTACTCCTGAGAGGCGCATCTTTCTCTCTCTGAGGAGGATCTCTGTGGTCTCCCTTTCTTCTTCTTCCTCTCTCTTCTGGCTCGGCTGGAATCCCGGCCACTCTCACTGCTGTCCGCCTGGCCACTGGACAGACGGACTATGCAAGGATGCACAAACGGACATGCGACTGATGTTAAACAGAGCATACACGGGTACTGACAGAAGATCGGTGCAAGTTAATCTGCAATATTTGCGGTTCTGACCTGGTTTAACATCCAGCTCCTGGTATTCGCTTCCACCGCCGCTCTCTCTCCGTGAGCTGTGTGTTGTGCTTGTCTCACTCCCCTCCCCGCCAGCATGGACCTCCACCCTCGCAGGAGGAGGTTCGCCCATGTAGAGATGACCCCACGGAGCTCCAGATCCTGAAGGCATCCCAGCTGCGCCTGATGCCCACGGACAGGTGTAGTCGGGCTGAGAAGAAGCCCAGCCAGGCGGGTTCTGCTTTGGCCAGAGGTGTTGTGTGCTGAGGTGCTGCAGCTGGCATGGATGAGGAGGCTGGAGGAAGGGTGGAGGGATTTGAGAAGCACTCTGAGGATGGTAGGGCGCTCTGACACGAAACCGAGCTTCTTGGGATTGAGACTGGGTCAGCCAAGACGAGTGTATGCAGGGAAATTGAGAGGTGTCATCATGGCTGTTGAGACTGTACACTTGAGGTGCCACAGCTTGCGGCTTTTTGTTTGGACCTGCAGATAGAGAGAAATTGGGTATGAGGTCAGTCGAGGAAATTAGTTTCCATTGTGTTTCCTTGACTGGGAAAATAGCTCAAAATACCTGCTATGAAAGAGGTGGACAGACCTTGTGAATGCGAAGGTTGAGCTAAAGAAGATGTTGCCTCTTGTTGTCCAGTATTTTCCAGATGCATCTTTAGATACTCCTCTGTCCTCTGCTCGGGAAATAAATTATTTTGGTCACACATTTGAATGAGTTTAAAAAGTGGAAAGACGCTCCAGGTACCTTCTTCTGAGCAGCTTGGGTTTTTTCCTTTAGTTGCTGCTCCCAGCGAGGGGAGCTCTCTTCCAGATATCGCTCGTATTCCATCTGCAGTGATCAAAGGTCATAATGTAACATCAGCTCTCTACATTAACAGTCCAATTTTCACTATGTATGTGCGTGGGCTTAACATCAGTATCTCTACCCGAATAGTTTTCATGGCAGCTGTGCGGGCCATCATGTCCCGCAATGACTCCTGAGCTTCTTCAAAATGATGCAGCAACTGCCTGTTGCGATGTTGGGCTGCACTCTCTCTGCCCTTCAGCTCCTGCCAGCGCTGTTGCAGATGCATCACCCTGCGACTGTGGGAAACAAATAGTGCAGGGAATAAAAACATGTACAGAAATCAAATCTAATTTATACACCTGTATTTCTATACATCATATTGGTTGTGTACTTACAGTCTCTGTGTTGAAAAATCACCTTGGAACATCACTGTTTTGGTGGAACTAAGAAAATGGGGGCATTTAATCGTAATAAATCTTCACACAATTACACAAATCCACAAAAAAAAAGACGTACATATGCAGAACATTCATGCAGAACAAAGGGTCTCACCTCCTTGTTGGACTGCGCGCTTTTCGATTTGTGAAAGTGTTGAAAGTGTCTCTGTTCGAGCCAGTCAGATGCCCAAGAGACAGTAAATTCTCCTTTGGTGTCGCCATGACGGCCTCTTTTCAGTAGATGGAGAGATTAACTGGGATTAAGACCTGTGCTGGGGGAGGGACCAGAGACTCCCTGTCAATCCTCGCATGGGCACAGTGATGAGTGTCAATACTTACAGGTAACCAGATGTTTATGAAGATGTTTTTCAGTTACTCTCACATAGAAAATAAAGACTGCTAAGATATTATATATTACGTATTAAACATGGTACAAAGTAAAACAAAGACATATTATACAAAAGAGCCTTGACATTTTATATAAAACACTACTGTACATGGTAATAATAGTAGTTATGCAATAATTACGGAATATAATCTTTTATATATCAGGTTTTGTCTATTTAAATGCACACTGATTTTTCGCATTGTCGTATCAGATACTTTAAAAGGTATATCTATTCAAGATATATATGAAATATTCATCTCAAATTATATCCAACTAAAGTAAGCACGACAAAGACTGCATTAAAGGTTCATGAGTGTGTCTAAAGGCAAACTGTTACAGCGGCAAATATTAGATCTTGTTTCACTTCGGAAATATTTTTATGAGACACCTGTCCCGAACCACTTAAACACGACTCATTAAATTTCAAATGACTAAAACGCAGCCTCGAGAGCATGTATTTTTCAATATAACAACATGTGACTCGCTTTTGGTGTTTTAACACGGCCGAGTGGATGATCTACTGCCGTTTGTCTCTTTGATCCATGTTTTCATTGGCATAATGAACACCATTTCCCATAAGCGTTAGCGGTTGATACGTCACTGCTCGACAGGAGACGCCTCTCGCTCCTCGAGACGGATGTAGTTGAGAGGAGCGACGTTTACAGACAATCTTTTACGTATTCCGTCCCTTCTTTTGCCGTTTTTTGTATCGAGGAGTGAAAAGATATTGTAACTGTAGTTTGTTCCGGGTTGACATCTGTCGGGAAGCCAATAGAACTGCTGAATTTCTTCAGCTAGCTGGTTGTTCCCCACAGTGCGTCGGTCAAACCAGTCCTTCCGCTCTTCCACAAACTACAGCCAGAGGTGGATGAGCAGCAGACATGACGAGTTTGGCCGGGAAAGTGTATTGCAGAGTGGAGAGACTGTGCCAGCATCTCCCCGTGTTCCTCAACACGTTCCTGGTCTTCTCCATCACCGGGGAGGTGAGCTACTTGGTGCTGGTCGAAGCTCCGCTGGAGGCGGAGCAGAAGAAGACGGAGTGGTCCGCCTGGTGGAAGGCGATCCACCTGCTGGCCCAGTACTTCATGCTGGGGAACATCTGCTGGAATGCCATGCTCTTCCTCCGAACCAGCCCTAGCATCAAGGGGGTGTTCCTGGGAGGGGAGGGCATGGGGCAGGGATGGAGGTAAGGATGAAAGGGATAAAACAGCAACTTTGTCATTGTGTATGGTTATTTATTCGGATTTGCCCTTTAACTATTTCCCTATGTTTGTTTGCTGAATGATAGGCTGCTCCTTAGCCATTAGGGAGGGAGGGCGTATGACTGCAGATAACCATATTTATGTGTTCCAATCCCTCAGGTACTGTTATACCTGCGAGACACACACTCCCCCACGTTGCTCCCACTGCTACGACTGCAAAGTGTGTGTGCTGCGACGGGACCACCACTGCGTGTTCTTCGGCCAGTGTGTGGGTTTCCGGAATTACCGCTACTTTCTGTGCTGCCTGCTGTTCATGTGGTCCGGGCTCCTGTATGCCACGCTGATGAACGCGGAGGTCTTTATTGTCATACTGAAAGAAGGCGTGACGGTGCACAGTGTCCTGCTGCTTCTGATACCCTGGATCATGCTAGTTTCAGGTACAAACTATATTTCTTTTCTTCTGATGTGAAATTAAGTCATCTCTGCATGCAATGTAATCAGTGACGCCTGTGTTTCCTTCCTCCCAGGCCAGGTCTCAGCACGTGCCTTCTCCTTTGCCTTCATCGCCGACACGTGCGTGGTGGGCTTCATGCTGGTCTCTGCTTTTTTCTTCTTCCACCTCTTCCTGCTGATTCGAGGACAAACCACCAGAGAGTGGTACTCGACTCGCCGACCCTACAACCTTGGACTGCGCGGAAACTTTCAGCACACCTTGGGCGATCGCTGGTATATCTGTTGGCTTAGCCCACTCATCCCATCACCTCTGCCAGGAGATGGGATCAACTTTCAAGTCACTGGATCGCTGGAACCCGCCCGGTAACAGCTGAACCCCACAGTTTTGTACAGGCCGTTTAGTGTCTTTACTTAAATGGTGATGGGTATTGTCGTCGGTGGCGGCGGTGAAGAAAATCACCTCGGTTCAATACGCTGTAGCTTGGAACTGAAGAATATTAAGTTGCGTGTTAAAGGTGTTGCTGGGTATAACCGTCTTTACCCGTGGTGGGACGAAGACATGGGTTTGCTAAACCTGAAAGTACACGAGTGAGGCTAGCCTCAGAAAACTTAAGACAGGTATACGTATTCTTTTGGAATACTGAGCACTGAAAATCAATGTTTAGGGAAACATTGACATGAAAAGAGAATGTATTTATTGATCTTGTCACTGTTATGATTTAACAGGCAATTATTAAACCACCCACTATCACTGACAATAATCTTATACTGGTCATCGCACTGAGTTTGGTGATGGAAACTACTTAGCTGCAAATCATCTTAATCCAAAGTTCAACAGTTATCAATCAAACCCTCTATGCGAATTTTTTGTAGTTTCTTGGACCATTACATGCCATTGCAAATAGCGTTTATTAGATATTGTTGCATCAACTGATTTATGATGTCACAGGGTAGCAGGCGCAGAAACTCGCCTACAATAGATTAAACAGAAGATGCACTTGTACCCGTTTACACATTCACATAGAGTAGTGAATGCAGTATTTGATACCTTGACCATGATCCCCTCCGTAAACAATCACATCTGCCAAGCTGTCATTCAAAGAGTAGTGGAGATCAAAGCTGAAGTGCAGAACACACTCACTCACATGTCTTGCAGCATTTCATGCCAGCTGGACATTTTACCTCATTAGAGCGTCTTTTTTTCACTTGGTTTCTTGCCTTAAAATTATGATTATTTGATACTCAGAACCTCCTTCTTATGTCTTGACACAAATATATATTACAACCAATGTTGTTTGGAAGTGTTGTTTTGCCACGTATCTGTGCCTATCCATTTGATATCTTGTTTTGCTTTTTAAACATGTTAATTCAGTCCAAATTGTTATATTTCCTCTACCACTGTGGGTTTTGCATGTTGTTCTGTATGCTGTGCTTTCGTTATTAAATCTGGGTTTCAAAATGGACTCTTGCTGTTCAAATCATTCCCAATGTGAAGCTGAGAAATTGGTGTAAAACCCACCCGCTCACACTGATCCACAAACAGTACATTGTTTTTAAGAATAACAATGAAACTTCCTGATTTGACTGCTTGCATTCAAAGATAACATGTAAGTCTATTGGGTGTGCTGTGTCTTAATATCAAAAAGAAAAAGGGACGAAATTAGTTTTGAAATTAGTTTTGCTGTCACTGCAAAAATGTAAACGAGCCTTTGAACTTGGGTTACTTTGTTGTTGATAAAAGTGGAGCATCATTTGAAAGAACCGGATGTGTCATTAGCTCGTAATGACAGGCTTTGGGAGGCGTCCGTGCATAGACATATGAAATACTGGCATGTGACGTCACCATAAATAGCCAATCGGCGTTCGGCTTTTCCCGGAAGTGAACACAGGCAGGTGCGCGGTCAGCAGAGGCCGCTGCTCGCCCAGAAATCAGCCTCTATCACTGCAGTAGTTTGCACCGACTTCCGAGTTGCGTCTTTTTTTGTGATAAATCGCATTTCAAACGTTTTCTCGTGACCGTCAACGTTTATCAATGTTAGCATTTTGATACTTTTCGAACCTGTTCCGGCGCACGGCTAGCTAGCTTGCTAACTAGCTAGTTTGCAAATTAGCTAGTTAGCTAACAACAATTAGCAGAAGAAACAGCCAATCTAAAATAGGTTGTTTTTTTTATTGGTGAGTTTCCCCATTGAAATTGGTTAGAAAATCCCACCAGCCTTTGCTATTTTCTCTCTTTTTCCCTCAATTTCTCAGAATAAAAAACTCCCATTCTGCTAGTTCAAAGGCTTAGAATATCTAAGTTGTAAAGTGTCAAACCGTGTCAAAAAAACCTTTTTTAATACAGTATATTTTTGTGCATACTTTTACATTCAGCCTCAACTTTATGTTACGAGTCACCAT
>CAESWR010000059.1:937053-952445 GCA_903171835.1 Mullus surmuletus | reverse complement strand
GACTGGGTGGCAAACAAATACAAAAATAGTTCTGATAAAATGTAGACAGGAAGTCAAAAAGGAGGAGCAGACACCGACAACTAGTTTCCTTTCATCATCTTTCCCCCCCTGAACATTGACTCAACAGGATGCATGACTCCGGCTCCTTGGATTCTCACAAATCCCAGTGACTGCAAGGTGACTCGGAGGAAGGACGGAGAGGAGAGGATGCTGTGATATTTTTGCAAGAGTCCACAGGAGCAGACTGGTGTGGGTTCAGTTCATCTCATCCTGGCTCAAACTGCGTCCTGTGGCTGTGTGATGTCACAGTCTCTGTTGGCTTTTAGCTGGGCGGATAGTAGCCCTGGTTGTAGTTCCAGGCGTTCTGGTAGCCGTAACTGCCATACTGTGGTTGCTGGTGAAGGCGGAGAAAAAGAAACCTCGCTGAGAAACACAAAAGCTAACAGCGCAACAGGGTGTTCATTCAAAGTGCCTCCCTCTGCGTCGATCGTACCTGGTACCAGCTGCCGTATCCTCCGTAACCGGCCTGAGCGTTCGCGTCGGCGCCCATCACTGGTGGAGGGGGCGTGGTGATGGGGACGTGTGGCATGGTGGGAGGGGCTTGTGCGGATACAGCGACTGCTGAGCCGTCGTCGCTTTTGCTCAGTTTGTCTGGTTCCTCGTCCCTGCCGACATTAGGGCCGGACATTTGAGCTTCGTCACTTTTGGAGGGGTAAGACATGGTTACAAATGTGTAGAAATAAGGATTCCATTTCACCCTAAACAAATCCAGGCTAAATTTTAAATTCCCATCAAAGCTAAACAAAATAAATAGCAAATTCAGGTGCTTTTTGCACAAATTCTCTAACAACGGCTGGGCATTTTTTTCAACAATTCCAAAGCATTTGATAGGACTGGCCAGTTTATTCACCTGGTTTGTTCAATTTTCAATTCAATTAAATCTTTATGCTGTGTTGTTTCTGCTCCGATGTGTGAATAAATCCTACTTAGAATCTGTCAAAAACCTGCAGCGCCCGAGACAAATTTCAGGTGTCGTCTTTTCAGTTCCTCTCTTACCCGTTCTCCGCTTCCCTTTTTGTTCCGCCGAGCTCGCTCAGCAGTTTCTGGTGCTCTTCATAGATGGACAGAACGCTGCAAAGGACAAAGACGCGGGCAGAGAGCACAGAGCTGGGGGTCAGATGGCCACAAAAGTCCTGACTGCATCACTAACACACACACACACACACACACTCGCTGCCTGACCTCTGGATGGAGTTGCTGAAGTCCTCCGCGTACTGGAGGCCCCTCTGGGAGAAGAGGATCTTTGTGTGCGGGGCGAGGGGGGCCGCCAGGGCTCGCGTCACACACTCCTGCACCGCCTCGGCCGACGCCCAGGGGTCTCCCGATATTTCCAGCTCCAACAGGTTGAGGTGCAGCTTATCGTTGTCCTGGGAGGTGGAAGATTATCTCATTTATTGTCGCATTTTTTGTGCTGAATTATTCACGAGGACAAAATATTTGTCCAGATTTAAGCAAGCTTCATCTATTGCAAAATTTTTACTCAATACTGGACGGAATCCAAAGCCTCTTGTCTCTATTAATCAAACTGAGAAACAGAAAATAGTGGATAAACCTTTTAGATATGATCCATTGCTTTGTGATTTTCAGTATTTTTTTTTAATTCAACCTTTATTTAAGCAGGAGAAATTCCCATTGAGATTAAGAACTGCTTTTTTAAGGGAGTCCTGGCCAAGATAGGCAGCAGCAAACACAAAAGAGTGGCACAGTGAGACCGTCAAAACAGTTTAAACACAAACAAAAAACTAAAAAGATGAAGTTGTAAGTAATTAATAAAATAAGGATTCTTCCAACAATTCTGCGTTTGTACTTTGGATGTTTCATGAAAGATAAAAAGGCTGAGGAGCTGAAATCTGCCCCACTGGGTGTGAGTGTGCAGACTGACCGGGCTGATCTGCAGCGCCTCCTGCAGGACGTTGCGCGCCCTGCTCGGATTCCTGCCCAGCTTCAGCAAAAGTCGCGCCAGCTTGATGGAGTAGAACGCGTGCAGCGTAGGCCTCTCCTTGGAGTCCGTCACTGCCTCCTGCAGCAAGGCCTCTGATTGGTCCAGCTGGCCAGACCGTCTCTCCAGAGCAGCCCGGCGGAGGCGAACCACTGCCAGGCCGGGCAGCCTTTTCTCCAGCACCTCCAGCACTCGCCGAGCCTCGCTTAATTCGCCTGGAGGGAGAAGATGACGGTTCTCATCACTGAGGGTCTTGTATGGTGAGTAGTGGAGTTGGTGGTGGTTAGGGCTGCACAATTTTTTTTATAAATATTGATATCATGATTATTGATCTAGATTATTCATTTGTGAAAAGAGATATGCACTTTAATAATGCCAAAGCAAGTTCCTATATGTTGGGATGTAGCATAATTGTGAATAAATACCTGTAATAATACCTGAATATCTGAGCTTATGAACGGTATCTTTTTATTTCACTGTCATGTGAATTAATACTTTAACATTCAAAAAAAAATAAAATATAAGATCAGGCGTCATGGGAAACCATGGCAACCAGTGGGGATTCATATAGTCTTGTTCGCCTAATAGTGGTTGGCTTATTGTAAGTTGAGTTGAAATGCAGTAGAGCCATGGGTAAAGCATGCATTTCAAACGTCAATATTGTGGCAGCAAAATATTGCAATTTTTTTATTTACATCAAAGAACAGGTAAACAACCAACACAATGAGGCTCGAACCCATCTGAGCTGGGACGCGTGTTTTCTCCTACCGTGGCGCTCCTCGAAGGTGGCCCACTGCATGTGGATGTTGGGTTTGTGGGTCAGGTGGATCTCGCAGGCCCGTTTGTACACGGCCCGAGCCTCGTCCACACTCTGCGGCTCAAGGTACTGAATGTACTAAGCAGCGAACACACACACAAACACACAAACACACATTAGCCCGGTATTACTTACCCACACTAACACACACCCTTTGCAGTGAGCGAACAAAAAGGCTGGCACGAGACAAACAAAGTTATGCAAAGCTATTTAAATGTGAACACCCACACATACGCACTGCTGCCATCTTGTGGACAATAGTTTGGACTGTCCAACTGTACTGTGTATTTATGTTTTTATTTGTTATCTTATCCTCTTTTGGTGCCTTTTTCTTATTCTATTGTACCACACACCACACACTCTTCTTACCCTGATCCAGAACTCCTCATACAGAGCACAGGCGATCAGACAGCGCTCAAAGAGTATGCGAACCCTGTGGTCGTCACTGGCGACCGCAGACTCCTCAGGTACTTCCTGTGGTTGGCCGGTGACCTCAGTCTCTTCCATAGCTGTCTGGTCTGAATCTACTCGGAGACAACCACATCAAAAAAATATCTTAGAACTCAAAAAGTGTACAAAGCCACAGAATCAAAAATAACACCGCCACTGTGTAGCTACCTTGTTTGGTTTCCTGCGCGTCCTTGTTGAGCTGAGCGACCTCCCAGTCCAGGTAGGAGTGCCAGGCGCGCAGCTGATGCCGATCCAGAGGCTTCACGTGGAAGTACGGACGCTTGATCTGCCGTCGGAGACAACACATCAGATATGTTCGCTACAAAAAACTTGAGACCTTGCAAAGAATATTTGTAAAAAACATGGTATTTGGAGGTCTGGGTGCAGAATTGATACTTTTGTCCTACCCAAAGAAGCAAATCATGAATGTCAAGTACTCTGATGTTCCTGTTTTAGACACCATTTAACAGTTGCCTTTGGCTCCTTTTGCCTATTTGTTGTGGATAAATATTCACAAAGGAAAATGAAGCAAAGTGTCAGTTTCACATGCAGTGACCTCAGGCAACATGAATCTTTACTTGGAAAACAAAAGGCCACAGATAAAAATGTTATTGGAAGATATAAGTAAAGTTTCTTGATAGAATTATTCACCTTTCCCAGAGTGAATCTACAATAATACCTTTCACATGATTATAAAAAGAAAAAGCACAATTTTACACGTGAAAACACAGCAGAGAGGAAGGAGAACTCACAGAATCTTCAAAGTGCCACCTCTTTCTAACTTCTCCTTCATTCTCCTGGTAACCCTTGTCCCTTTGAACTAAAACTTGATCCCGGATCTTTTGCATCAGATCTTCCTGCACACAGAGTGAACATAAAAGTTGGTGGGACATTTTTTTCTATACTATGCAAACACGTTTCCTCGTGCAGCAGTCGGACGCAGCTCACCGAGTCTGTGCCCTCGGGGGTGGCGGGTTCTTCCTCCCCAGGCGGCCGCTCCTCCTCCACCTCTTGTGCCTGTTCAGCCCGCTCCGCTTTCTGACTCTGGCGACACGACGTCCTCAGCTCCTCGTACTGCTCCGGGGAAAGCACCTCTTTGGGCTCGTGGCTGCTCAGGTGGGCTTTGAACCTGCAGCAGGTACAACACAACAAGTTGGACGAGAGTATTGTGACAAAAAAAACAACAACAAAAAAATCCATTACTGTTCCTTACTTTTCGTAGTGGGTGTTGTAGAGCTGTGTGGGGACTTTGAGGACTCTGTCCAGGACGGCTGCAGCGTTCCTCATGTTCCCCTGCTCCTTCTCCCACTCCACATACAGATCCCACAGCCGGTCCGAGTGGAAGTCCAGACCCGCTGCTGCAATCGCTTCCTCAAACACACTGAGGGGAAAACTCGGCTCACTTATGCTGTTCCTCAATCATTTTAATAGGCCTGGCCAAACATTTCATTCACATTTTGAAACTGACAATCAACAAAAAGTGAACCCAATCTAGTTCAAGTTTAACACCAAAACAAAAAAACAGGAGCTGATGAAACTTTAATTCTGAGTGAGCTGGTGCGTGAAGGACTTGCGTGAGAATGTATGGGACTTCGTACCTGCGAATCCGCTTGGGTGAGTCGGGCAGGTTCATGTCCAGTGTTCCCAGCAGCAGATTGATATAGTGGATCCACAGATCCACACTCAGAGGGATCATCTTGAGACCCTGAACACACACCTGACAAAACCCACGCCATCAGTCAACCAGTGAAAAATATCTCTGCAATAACAGGTTTACAGTTTCACATAATGACTGTATGATATATCTTTTTTTATCATTTAACATTTATTTAACCAGAGTTGTTGATCAATTCATGCAGCATAATGAAATGCTTTTCTCCCCACTTCTGTGAACACTGTAGATATAGTCGATATGAAAAAGTCAGACAATCATGTAGTCGCTGTATGCATGTCATTTCCTAGATAGGATAGGACCAGACCAAGGAGAGCTTTATAAATAAATGTTAACCAATGAGTGTATCTCCGATCAGACAAGGATGACCATTCTACATTTTTATACAGAACGGGTCAGATTTTAACCCGCAAGAAAGCTCAATGCAGAGTGATGCACAGTGTCCAGAGAACGTAAACATGTGGTTGAAGCACGCATGTACAATATGTCAGCATAATTAAGCAGTGGCAGAAATGTTGGTAACACAAGATATTTCCTAGCTCGATAGTAAAAACAATATATAACATGAAAAAACTGGTATTTAGTAATCATCAATCATTCACTGAAGGTTTAAAAAAGGCAAGTTACCTCCTCTGCTTTGTCATTGAGTCCTGCTCTGCGCTCTAGATCTGCGAATTTCTTCCAGTAGCCGTAGCAGAGCGGGTAGCGGGCGAGGAAGGCCACCAGGGCTCTGCGTGATGCTGTGACATGACTCTAGGAGGAATAACAAAGTCCAGGTGTCACATGATGCAGCAACGTGCCTCCTGACCAAACAGCTCTCTGAGATTTGGATTGGAGGAGCTATTACGATGCTTAAGTAAAAAGCAACACCTCTGCTGTCTCAAACACACACAAATACGCACCTCTTGTTCACAGTATTGCAAAAGATCGGTCCAGCTGGTGAAATCCTGAGGATTGTCATGCGCAGCCGTCCAAAGGCGCTCGAAGTCTGCTGGAAGATCCCCCTCCTCGCTCTCTGGAGCTGCAGGCAGAGGGTAGGCCGCAGGTTCGGGCTCTGACGGGGTCTCGGCGGCTATGATGGCACTGCCATTCTCCTCCAACGTTGCGGTGGGAGACGGCGCGGGGACTTCAGAAGCCTCCATTGCTAGAGAGAGGACAGGCAAAAATGAAAATGAGAAGGGCCAAAACATTATTAACCTTTATTAGGGGCAGAGAACAGGAAGGTGCAGAGGTCCCCTCTGTTTCTGTAGGGGTTATTTTTGTTAGCATTATTTTGAGAAAAGGGACATTTTGAGGGCCTTAACGTTAATAGGGGAGAAAAAAACCCACCAAACTGTGTACACACACACTGACATTTGCTTGGTCTCCAGTCCTTACAACCATCTCTTGCAGAGATACAGATATCCTAACACCCACGCTTGGTTGTATATCTGGAACAAAATGTTAGAACAACTTGCAACCAAACTCATTCAACTCGTGCCCTCGTACCCAAAAACCTGTCGACAGGACTTGGTTTCGAGTCTCTATGAACTTCCCACACGGAGATAAGCTTACTTGGTAACCCACATTTGGGTCCATATCTCCAGAACCAAAGGTCTCAGGAACTCAGCACCAAGCACAGCGAACTTGGGGTACCCAAAAAAAATTGGTCGGCCTTGGTCCCAAATCTCTACGACATTCCGTTTCCAAACCCCTGACCTTAACTGGGAAATGAAGGTTTCTCTTTGATTGACAGTAGCTCCTGAACGGAAATGCTTCAGACGTGAAGGTTTCACCGAGATACACTCAGGTGACCCACATTTGGACAATTTATGCTTTGAATGCAACAAGAAATGGAATTTTCAGGGTTCTTAGGTATGTTAACATATGATCTCTCTGTTGAAGCCATTAAAACTGAAACTTGAGTGACAGGTAACATGATACATTTCAATACACGACAGCAAACCTGCAGCTGAACCATGAGGACGAGAACAACCAGCTGTTCCTTGGTAGGAAAACATTCGTCCTCCCAGTTCTGTCCGTCCTCTGCTCCAATAGATACACAATCACTGAGTGCTTCACTACAATCACAAAGGACTGTTTTGCCACGTGTGTTTGTGTTTAAGGAGTGTGCCTTGTATTTACTGGACATCTACACCGTTTTAAGAAGACTGAGCACTTCCACAACTTGTGGAGCAGAGACTCAGTCAAATCAAGTCCTTTTCACATCTATTCCGCGGGAAAGTTCTGCAATTCACCCTCAGGACTTCCCATTCATTCCCAGCCCGAGTCACTGACTCCAGATCAGCCTCTCCGGACACCGGCGCCTCCGACTCGCTGCGGACACACGTGACCCGCGGCCGAGCAGCAGCTTCCCCGCCTCTTCGGGACACACAAACCGGGGGAAGTCGGTTGACAGAACGTATCTGCGGCTCACGGTCGCTTTGCAGCAGGAATCGTGTTAGCCTAGCCTAGCTTGGCACGCCTGCCCTTTCAAACCGCGAACTCCCGCGCGTTCCTCGCTGGAAGCCCGCCGGCGAAGGTTCCCCCACGGACACGCGTGTCACACGACGCCCCACTCTGCTCCGAAACATGTTCGAGTTCCTCCAAACTGACCCGAAGGCTCTTCGAGCTCCCCGTTGCCGCTCATCTCCTCGCAGCCCTCCGCCGCCATGATGGACAACGTCTGCTGACGTCACAGCTGCGCCGCGCGAGACGGCGGCGCGCGCCGTGCGACGTGAGGAGTCACTTGTTCCTCCACCTGTTCAACGTGTCAGCTGCCTCTCAGAGAGTCAATAATAGCGCTTCACTATGTGCTCTGACGCCTCCATCCAGGCTGCGTTACTTCTTTCAGTAATCAAACATTGCTTACTGGCTATAAATCATTTACACCATTATTTCTCTCACCCATCATAAGTTCAGAGGCAAATCAGGGACTCATTTTACATTTGGTCATCTTTATTTTCAATTGGTCTCATCTTTTAGAATACATCTGACAACTTTTAACGCCGAGGTCCATTCCTTCAATGCCATTTCCATCAACTCAATCAACCCCCCTCCCCGCCCCCCCAAAAACAGAATCGCAGTGACATAAAAACAATCAAGACAAAAGTAGCATAACATAACCCCACTAAAAAGTTCAGATGATTTGACTAGACGGGACACAATCCAGCACCTACAGGGGGTCATTCGAGTTTTCATAAATGCTATTAGGGATGAGTTCAAAATTAGGATACTTTAACGTGTAGACATTGACACATGATCTGTTCACGTGAACCCAAATGACTCCCTGTAAATCCTGGAATGCCCCGCAATCTAGTAACACATGAAATTCTAAACAACTTCTCACTCCTCTTCAAGTGCATTAAAAAGAATCTAGAGAACATCAATGGAAAAGAAAAACAGAAGTAGATAAAACAAGGAAACATGTCGACCGGAGGATCCACGCGAGTCAGTGGTCGAGTCGCCTGAACGATTCCCGTTGCCAAGTAATATCAACCCCCACCCCACACACTCTTTGCAGATGCAAGCACCCCCCAATGTGAAGCATGATTAATTTCGTTGCACACGACTTCATCACTGGTGAACTCGGAGAGGCTACAGAAGAATGAGCAGGCCAGGAGCAGGCATGATAGGATTACTTTGCTGATGTAACAAAATGTTATCGAAAGAAACCGGATCGCTGACGAACCCTCCTGAAACATGTATGAAATGTGGCACGGCTGTGGACGCATCATTATCTGATTCAAGTGCTTTGCTTGGGAAGGAATGAACTTTCAAGATGTCAAGTCAAAAATAAATAGAGGGAATCTCCAGCAGGTGGAGCACATGCTTTGAACGAGAGCCTTCATTTTTTTTTCTTTAAAGGAATTCTCCAGAGTTCCCTTCCTCTAAGGCAGACAAGATGGACAAGCAAGTGCATCATTAAGATAGAACGGAAAAAAAGGGTGCCTGCACGATCTGATTTTTATAATTACAATGACATGAATTGCTTAGTTATTATCCAAACATGATTATCTATCTACGAGTAAATCCTTTTGTTAAATTTTACACCGCTACTGAACACAAGAGGGACATGGCAGAGACGTTATGTGGCTCAGTTGGACTAACAGGTCTACATATGTTTATGTGTTGCCAAGAAAACTGTGTTCTTTAGTCTCCATGTTGGTCTTGTCCCATCGTCTTGCTTAATTTCATTGTCAGTTATCAGTGTCTTGTGTCGGTTCCCTCCTCCTTCTCCTCCTGGTCAGTCCAGTTCAGTCACTTCCTCCTCCCACTCCTCCTTCTCCCCCTCTTCACTCATCTTGGTGATTACTTGAGTTTGATGGTCCAGTCTTCTCCTGCGTTCATACCAGGCTTGCGAAGCGTCACGACTGACATGGAGGCATCAAAGTCAAACTCAAGCTGGCTCTCCTGACCATCTGCAAAGGGGAAAAAATGGTTGTACGGAAAGTAAGTCAATAATATGGTATGATTACGAGATAGAAAAATGCAGCTTCTCCTCTCAATGCTCATATTTTTTTTTTCTGTGTTCCTGTGTTCCTTAGAGCAAAATCTATCAAAATGTCTTCAATATGAATAGCAGATCTTATAAATTGATATGAAATTATTTTGGAAAAACATGAACAAGTAACACAATCGGTTATGGAAACAGCTTTAAAATTGTAGCACACAGCCAGCTTTTGTGTCACAATGTAGTAAGTGATCTTTCATAAAAAAACAAAATGCAAAAATCTCCAGGTCAAATTTTTATGACGACAAAACTTAGGCGTGCACGCTGGACAAAATCCAGCACGGGGACTTTCAATGTTTGAAGACCTGCCTGAAACAAAAGCTGCTGCCTGCCACACCTTGCACAGAAAATAGTCTAATGAGGAACTTTGGTCACGCAGCCATTAGTCACACGGGACGTTGGAAATACAAAGCAGCCTGATGCCGGTAACCAGTGTTGTTTTGAAACTGACACTTTGCTCAAGTCAAGTCCTGCAAAATGTGAGCGAGGGAAGAAACTCTGGGAGCCCCTTGCTGCCAGCGCCAAAACTGAATTAGAACTCACCGGCTGTCTTAAGGGTAACCTTGCTGGGCTTGCTGGCTCCCAGTATGAGGATGCGTTCAATCCAGGAGCTGGTAGTGAACTGGGCTTCAGGAGCGAGGTTACTGCGGATCAAGACAGGGAGATAAGCTGAGTGCAAACCAAGCATTAGGCGTTTCAATGCATAGCTCAACACAAACTTAGGTGAGTGGAAATTTATTTCAGGTCACTCTACTAAATTTAAACCGTCACGTACACAGAGGAGAGGGTGTTCTGGGTGAAGGACAGCCTCCTGTGGATGAATTCCTTCTTTTCGAAGTTGAAAGTGTGGCCATCGTCGATGTAGAGCTCGCCCTCAGCGGTCCTCTGTCAGGAGGCAAGATGTATTGATGAAGTGGAAGCATGTAGCGAAACATCAATAGATGACCATTGGATTTGTGATTCAACTCACCTGTGTGTTCAGAGCCACAACCAGACTGTAGGGATCGTACTCCATGCAGGTGGAAGACCTACGGACACGAAACTTCCTGGGAATGATGGAGCCGCCACGTTGGAAAACGGGAATCTGAAAAACAGTAAGAAAAAAAAAAGTAAGCTTTGCACCGAGTGGGGAAAATTAACCGCTGTTTTTCAAGTGTGAAAATGGTAAAATCAAAGGCTTACAGAACTCATGGTGACGGGAATATAAAGGTTCTGGGCCCCATTGTGCTTCTGGAAGGTGTGAATGTCAAACCAGACCTGGAGGACACAGACACAGACATTTCATCAGGGTCTGGTAATAAAGATCTGAAAATACAGTCTTGAATGATGTCAGCATTTCTTAAGATGAAGAAAAGAAAGAAAGATAGAACCTACCTCGTCTTTTCCGGGCAGGTAGGCGGTGACTCCCCTGGCTCCCTCCTCAGTAACTGGGTGCACCAACAGATCTCTTCCTGCAGTAATGAAGCCAAAGTCAGGGGGAAAATCTTGTCAAACCATGTCTGTTGCTGTGTGTGGAAGGGTTAAGCCCACAACAAAAACCCAGTTTTAACGTATAAGCACCCGATTACTCAAGTGCTTGCTTGAAAAATCTTAGTTGCGCATGTAGAAATTCCGAAAGTCCAGCTTTGAATGGTTATGACTAACAAAATATAGCCGAACAGATATTCTAACCAACTTGATCAACAACTGATGAGCAGTTTCTCCTCGATGAAGTGTTGAGCTCTTTTGGAGTCTGTGGTGAAAATAAATAAGAAAAACAGGGGTTTGATTTTTCTGCCTTACCAATCAAAAATTCATCATCCAGAGCAAAAGTAGCAGGATCCTGGGGATACTCGACCCACAGCGGTCTGCAATGGAAACAAACTCATGAGCAAAAATGTACAATATTTTTAATACAGTTTGGATCCACAACTGCAATGTGAATCTCGCGGCGTCCTCACCTCATGACGGGCTCCCCAGAGTGGTACGTGTGGTAGAACTGCTGGTACCAGTAGGGCAGGAAGGTGTAGCGCTGACGCACAGCCTCGCGGATCAGTGCCGTGTTTTCTGGGCCAAAGAGCCAGGGCTCGCGGCGGGGGGTGTCCAGGTGGGCATGGGCTCTGAAGAATGGCTGGTAGGCTCCAGTTTGGTACCAACGCACAAGCAGCTCCGAGCTCGGAGACTTGAAGAAGCCTCCAACATCAGCTACAAGGAAAAATAAGCATATGGGAGATTACAAAAACTTGCACATACAGCGGCAGCTTAAGATGGATGCTTTCACTGAGGTCTGATAAAATATTTGAACCCTCATCACTGTGATGTCTAGGTGTTTATATTTGAGTGCTTTTAGTGCACCACAGCAATTAATGTAGATACATAAACATACCACAATCAGATCAAGAATTCTTACACTGCTTAATTCTGGGAATACTTTATTAGTATTAAATACAACTGCTACCAATTTCCCCAGGGAAGCCGTGCTTCACCATGGTAATGCCTCCTGCCCTTTATCAGATGAGTTTCCATGACAACATGGAAATACACACAAATTTATTTAAATGTCAAACTCTAATGAATAATAATGCAATGCCTAAGATGCTTGTATGCTGACAGCTGTATTTACTTTTGGAGTCAAACAAAATAATATATGACAACATGGTCTACCCAATGCGCTCAAAATTATGATTTTTTTTGTGGCTAAAACTATTGCAACAGGTTTTTTTTAGACTGGTCTTGTTAAAAAAATAAAGAAAGAAAGAAAAAAAGCAAGAAAGAAAGAAAAAAAAAAGAAAAAAAATTGAAAGACAGCCCACTAACCACCACAGAAAGAGATTCCAACCAGGCCAAGACTCAGACACATGGGTATGGAGATTTTCAGGTGGTCCCACTCGGCAGCGTTATCTCCGGTCCAAACAGCACCTGGAAAAACAGGCATGCAAAAACATTCATGTTTCTGCTGTAAAAAAAACCAAATGTTTGTACATCTAAGCGGCTGCTGCGTTTCATGATTTACATCCCAACAGTGGTAATTGAAAGAGTTAAAGATCTCACCGTAACGTTGTGAGCCAGCGAAAAAGGCCCTGGTGAGGACAAACGGACGTTCCACTCCACCTGACCTCTGAATCAGACCCTGCGCAGTGGCCATTTGCTGCAACACACACACACACACCACACAATCATATAACAGAGCCTAAAGAAAAGACAAATGTGCTAGTAACTAGATACTTTGCACTCCCATCATGCTACAATGCTACAGTGTGCGACATGTGTGCACTCACCACATAGAAGCCATACAGGTTGTGCACGTCGCGATGCTCCCACGCTCCGTGCATCGCGTCCTTGTGCATGGTCACCTCTGGCCCATTGAAGACCGACGGCTCGTTCATGTCGTTCCAAGTGTACAGATTCTCCATGGAGCCCTGAGTTTCAAAAGATCGAGGACACTTGTAAGACTGGTTCTAGACTTATCCTGACTCATCACTGGTCCGCATCTTAGCCACGTTTGTTTGAATTTCATAACAGGGACTTGCCTCGTACTGATCGTAGGCAAACATGCTCGCCCACCATGACCTCATGTCTTCACGGGTAAAGTCTGGGTAGCCGGCACTGCCTGAAAGACGTGGTTTGTCCCGAAAATTGAAAGAGGAAAAAGATGGGCAGGAATATGAGAATCACATGCCAAGACGTGTGAAGTTGCAACTGTGGTTTGAGCAGAAAAATATATGTTAAATAAGTATCAAGCACTTACCGGGCCAGCACCAGCCCTCATAGTCGCCTCCATCTTTGTTCTTTATGTAGAAACCTCGAGAGCGGATTTCATTATGGATCTTGTAGTTGCTGTCCACTTTGATATGAGGGTCCACAATGGCCACCATCTACCGTAGGCAGAAAATAATTAGACAATCAAACCTTTAAACCTGAGATGCCAGTGCTATTAGCTTGGTTAATCATCCGCACCTTGCGTTTCTTGTCCACAAGGCCCTGCAGCATTTCCTTGGGTGTGGCAAACTTGTGCGGGTCCCAGGTGAAGTAGCGCTTCCCGTCCGTGTGTTCGATGTCCAGCCAAATGAAGTCGTACGGGATGTCGTGCTCGTCGAAGCCAGCGTCCACGTTCTGCACGTCCTCTTGGTCATTGTAGTTCCAGCGGCACTGGTGGTAGCCTAGAGCGGCCAGTGGAGGGAAGGCCTGGGTGCCTGAGGGAGAAATGGAAAAAAGATTTTTAACCATGAAAGGTATTCTCAAGTGTTTTTTTATGGCTAGACATGTTTGGTTGATCCACTGTCCCACCTGTGAGAGAGGCATACTGAGAGAAGACGTCTTTGGCTGTTGGACCGAGCATGATGAAGACGTCGATGATGCCACTCTCAGAGATCCAGCGCACATCGGTCTGTGGTGTCTCGCTGGAGCCCTGCACATAATCCAGCATTTTCCCAAACACCGTCTAAAGAGACATACAAAGGTGGACGACCGCAGCCCCACAATGGCCCGGCAACCGAAGACATCGCAGTGGAATCAGGTTGCTGCAGACAATGTGCGAGAACAATTCACCAGAAAAGAACGGCACAAACCTTTCCTGCCGTGTTGGAGCTAATGTCCACCCAGGTCTCGGCAGCATTGAGCCAAAAGATGCCTGTGGTCCTCTGGGCGTTGTGGGCCAACATAACTGGGACGGCACCATAAAGGGCCATGGGGTTATATAGCTCATACTGGAACACATCCAGGTTGTACAGCCGATACGGATCTCCGTTACTGAAACGCACAATTTATTCTCCACATTACAAAACGCTCCTTGTGCAGGTGTCATTCGATGCAGGCAAACTAATCGCTCCATTTCATTTAATAGTACTAATGCTCTATTAATACGCACTCTGTTGTTTTGAGTCGGAGGGTGTCCGCGTGTTCCGGGATACCATAGACATGCTCCACTCCCGGCAATGAAAAGTCTAAACTTACAGCAGATGGACCTGTAGTGCAAAAACAACAATTGGAAAGTTAAAGCGGGGGAAGACGTGTTTAAAAATCATTTGTTGCCACTTGGAAGTAATAATCAACACCTAAGTCAGTAATGTGTCAATGTGCTCCAAAACACGTCAAACACTGGAGCTAAAATAAAGTAAAATCAAAAAACAAGTATGATAAGAAGAAGAGCAGAACAAGGGACTTACCATTAGGTTTGCCGTCTGTGTGCGATTTAAAGGTTTCCTCCCACATTCCGTCTTCTACTTTCTCTTCCTCTTCTTTTGACGCCTAACATGCAAATGGGGACAGGAATAAAATAATGAACAACAATTGCAATACTGATTTGATACAACGCTTGATAGAAAATATGGAGAATTGTAGCATGCAGAACCTCTGTTGGGTTGGCCGCATCTGCCTCCTCCTTCTTCTCGGCGTCTGGGTCTGCCTGACTGCTTCATGGCACAGGGGATATGACAAGAAGACGAAAAGTGTCATTTGGGCAAAATTGTATAGCAAAGAGGCGAGTAGAAATATATTAGCAATATAATTAATCTATGACAAGAAAGGAGGAGGACATACAAACATGGAGGTTGATGATGGCCATCTGACTCAGACTGACAACTAACATGAAAGCTACTACACTTTGACAGACCAAAAATTAAGGGCAAAGGAGAGAAATTCCCTATCCTGTGTCTATTTCAAGCTAGGCATGATGGGATATGGCTTCTAAAGGCTGCTGCATTATAACACCCAGAAGGTTCCTGACAGAACCAAATAGTTCCCAGTGGATCAACTGTATTCCACAGTGGGATTGGGGCATTAACTCAACGGACCGCAAGATCACACAACTCTTGTTAAGAGAATTGCAGGATCTGATAATAAAAAAGGAATCATCTGTTGAACACAGTATGGAATTCTCACTGACCCCTTTTATCAAATCATGAGGTGAACAAAGGACTAATCTATGTCCTTTGTAAGAGTCACTGTTGCGCACGCTGCTGTAGCATGAGGTGCTGTCAGCTGC
>CAESWR010000059.1:898403-909203 GCA_903171835.1 Mullus surmuletus | reverse complement strand
TTTTTTTTTAAAAGGTACACTGTTCCTTAAAATAGAAGCAAGCGACACGCTTGGAAAACAACATCTGAAATTTCCATTTTCACATAATTGAGTACTTATGCAAGCTGTGTGACGCGGTTGAAGCCCAAGTTGTATGCACTGTTCAAAGGCACATCAGGCCACCTGTAGACCCGCCCTCAGAGCTGAAAATGTCACCAAGGCCAAAAAGCTGTAATGGGCAACTCCATTTTTTCATCCTCCGGGGATGACTAGAAATCCCACTCTGATGTTGCCAGTATTTTATACAATAAATGTCATTATTACATTATATCTGTATGTACATATATCTGATGCAGTAAAAGCGTTCCATGACGCACACGTCTGTATCTTGAATGAATGATGGAAGGATGTTACAGTGCTTCCTGCCTGATGTTTCCGTTTCAAGGCTAACAGAGATACGGTAGGGAGGAGCATCAATGCCTCCCACAGCTGACAGATGAGATCACTGTAGGAAATGGAAGTGGGATGCACTGATTTAACCTGTCAGCTGGGTACAGGAAATGTGAATTGTCGTAATATACCAAGGTCAGCCTGTCTCAGTGGAGCAATTCGATAGATTTTGATGCCAAGTAAGCCAGGTTTGAGTTTATGCTCCTGAATTTTGCTATACTCATTATGACTCTTTTCATACAAATGCGGTCCAGCCAGGTAAGCAAGTTAAATGTGTAGTGCTTTTGCATTTCTTTGGAAGTGTAACTGATGAGAAGCGCAACTGACAGTAGACGCTCACCTCATATCCCAACAGATACAGCACCATCAGTCTCGACATTCTTGATTTCAAATAGATACCTTCAGTGATTAGAGACTGTGAGGTTGCCTGACAGCCAGGAATCAGGGCTTGGTTTTAACCCATCAAGAGACAAGTGATGACAAACCGACTAGCTTGTTGAACGAATTCCAACTCTACGCCGAGGGCATTTTTTGTGCCAAAAACGCTGACGTACGTCAACACCAAACCTTGCTGTGAGAGTCAAAAATGCATCTCGTGGACACGGTTGCACACTACCAAAAATCTGCTGAGGAGGATCCCAATTGATTGCGTTAAATCTCTTTAAAAGTTATGGTGATGTTCGTTGCCAGCTTTATCGAGCTAATCTAATTTAGGGTCCTGATAGGTTCCTCTTGACAAAGCTTTGGTGGGAACATATCTATCACACGAACCACCCAAAGTAATTATGAAGTCAGTGGCGCGAGATAATTGGCCTCTATTATCCTTGTCTGGATGAATGAAGGCAAACAAAGCTGTCCTGAAGAAGAGGGTTACTGTACTTCGGTCAACCCGCTGCCCACATAGCCTAAACCACTTTTGAGGTGAAACTGCAGAGACATCTCATGCTGAGGAAGGTCTCAGGATAGCTGGGAGACGGCGGTTAAGAAATGAAAGGAGGGGTTACACGAGACATCATTTTGCATAATCGTTTAATAGAGGTGCCACTTTATATGTGCCAAAAACCACAGCAAAACCCTTTAACCCTTAAGTCATTCCTGAGGAGCTCTCGGCATGGAACACCGATCTAATTCCCCTCTTTGCAATATCTGCTCATCCTCCCCAAATCACTTTCTGCATCATTTTTCCCTCCATATTATGGTTTTGAAGTGATAAGTCCAATTTACCTTCAAGTTGTTGACACACAACATAAATCTCACTCCCTGCACTTCGACACGGACTTACCACCGCATAGCAAGCCCAGCCCAAAAGCACTTTCCTTCCTCTCGATCCTATTTCCCAGACTATTATGCTTGCATATTTCAATCGGCGTGGAGCGCAAGTGGAGGGGTGGAGGAGGAAGGAGCGAGAGGGAGGGAAAGAGAGGGGAGGAATGAAAAACACAAGGAGGTCAGCGAGAGAGACATTTCTTTCTTTCACACCATGTGTTACTGTAAGATATTCATTTCCTCTGCGATTCCTCTCCCTCCCCTCAGCCCTTTGTTTTTCTTCTCCATCACTGTCAGCGCGCTCTGACTGAGGTAGTCCAGGTTGCGTCAAGTCGACTGCATCTCGTCTCTACCTTGGATCCATCCCTCCAAATTGGTTTCCCAAATTGTGAACTGTGCAGAGTGCAGCTGCTGTAACCCGAGAGTTTTCTGTTGTAGTTCTCATCTGCCAGAAGCCATTAAAAATTAGCATGTTTGACTTGTGAGCCCGGTTTCGTGATTGAACTGAAGGGACAATCTTATTTATCGACTACATCTTAATAAAAGGCCTGTTGATTCATGTAAGATTTCAATTCAAGCTTGTGCTGACAATAAGTTTACCCAGATCCACTAACAGGACTTTGATTTGTAATCCAGTAACATGTTGTGACTTTACTTCACATTAAAAGAGTTCCTGTCTGCAACGTCTTTTCCAAGACATTCTCATCATAAAATCTATAAAAAATAGCTGTGGTTTTGCTTTAAAATGCAAAGTATTGCAGCACATAGAGCCTGAATTTAAGTTAATCCATGTGGAGGGGTGGGGGTGAAGGGGTGGGGTGCGCTTCGGCTCAAAGGATCACATGTTTCTGTTGCAGGTCTTTGGTTCCCATACACAGTAGCCAGGGATCCATTAAATGGTGTGTTCGGTTCTTCTGTTGCCAAGAAAACAGGCTGTTTATGGTCCAAATAGGATGCGTCTGTTTTGTAGAACAGATTTAACTTAATTGGCAGATCGGAGATGGTAAAAACGACATTGATGTGGCTCATGTCATCCTCGGGTTCGGAACTCCAATGAATGTTCCACATCCACTGAGATGTCTCATCATAGCTTAATATGGGCATAGTCCTGTTTTTTGCACTGTGTTTCCATTGTATTTAGTGGATTTAATTTTATATGACAACTCTACTCTGCTGGGATGCCAACCTACTGGTTTTGCTGGAAGTAAAAGTTAGAACAAAGTACAACATTGGGAGATATTGAGAATCCTGCCCAGCATGATGATGCTCAGCAAAGAGATTAACCCTGTTATTGGACTAATCATTTCTTCAACCAAGAAACTGCTTTTTAAACCATGTTTGATGGATTAACCCACATGGTGATGATGACATTTTAGGATGGTCAGTATTTTCTTTTTTCTTTTCTGTTTTTTTGTCTGTAGAAAAAAAAGCACAAATAACAAGGGCAAGTGTTTCTACTGCTGGTGAATTAGTAACACTGGTTTTAAAGCCAAGGGCCATGTCATTTAACTACTTGGGCTTTAAGTGAAACAAGTCACATAAAAAAGCCCCATTCAGAGATGCATATCCATCCCTTCCCCACTAATCCTGCTTTGCAAATGTTAAGGAAACACCAACTACTCTTTCAAGCTATTTATTGCAGTGGTTTTGGATACTCAAATAGTCTTAAATTTGCCAAGACACATGCCATGGCATGGCAGTATGTAGCACAGATGCTAGGTGTCAGGCAGTGGATGGAGCCATATTTAAGATTCTTTACAGGGGTTTATGTTCACAAATCCAGGTAAACAGTCAGTTGCAAGCATCTAACGCTGGAGTTGGAGTTGGTCAATACTCAACCAACGATAAACAGTACTGCTTTTGCTCTGTGGACTCCCACTGCTGCGTATGTGTGAATGAAGAGGCACACTGAGAGGCACCATTGCTCATCGGCCACGGTCTTCCCACGTCCTCTGAGGACACCACCAAAGCGCTGCTGGGATAATATTTTGCCAGGTGCTGAATGTGGGTTTGGAGGAGTTTTATGGAACCGAGTGCTTTATGGAATCCATATCGTGACCTCAGTGGGCTCTATTTGGCATCGGAGCGGCAATACGGAGGCCTGCCTGCGCAAGTGTCCCCCAGAGAGACATTAAGGGGAGCCAGGGGAAGAAGGAGTGTGGTTGGGAAATAGCGGGACACAGATGGAAGCAGTGGAAGAAAGTGAATATAAGTTATAGATAAAGACTAATAAAAAGAATAAAATCTAATATCTTGAATGCAGCAAATCCAGCCTTGTCTTGGATTGATGGACCTTCATGCCACAGTGAGGCAGAGCTAAGCACAATGTTAAATTCCTGCCTTTGGAATTTGGATTCTTGTGTTTGGAGACATATGCTTTATATACGAGCCTGGACGGGGCCCATGCATTGCTTTATTTTATCTTTTTTTTTTTTTTTAACCAGACACCCACTGACATGGAAGGTAAGTGCGGTCAAAAGCAGGGAGAGGGAGTCCAGATCCCACCTCAGCCGCCAGTGTCCATGCACGGCGCCCTGGACCCATGTGTCGAGCTTTCGGATGTGTGTTCTTGAGAGCGGGAGAATGGGGAATATCGCAGAATTTGGGCCCTACCAGAGGGCCACCTCAACGGCTAAGGTTACCTCAGCTCATTCTTCCCTCCTCCTTTTTTTCCAAATGGAACAGGAAAACCCTGGCCCTGCCTCCCTCTGAGTCCTGGTGTGTAGCTCGAAGTGTCTGCGAGTCAGAGGTGGGTTATGCCGGATCGGCTCGGCCTTGGGAAAAACCGCATACTGCAGCGTACCCAGCCTCCAACATGCCTCCTGCTGCGAAACACACATCTTGTCCTCGGCCCTCCTCATAAAATCCGCACCCCGCTTTCATCCCCGCTACGTCTTTCTTTGTTTCCTTTCTCCCCATTCAGGCTCTCTTGTTGTTCCTTAGGTTTCACCACGCTTCGCATTCTTTCTTTGCTTCCCTCCTCCTTTCAAACGTGCAGACATGTCAGGGGTAATTCATGTTGATAGCAGCCCTTTGTCAAAATATTTCCACTGTAACTTTAACCGAGAAATCAGTGGTAAATCCTTTTAATCGAGCTGTTTGCTGAGGCGGCAACAACGTCCTGCTTTCCTTGGCGAGTTGGAAAGGACCTGTTTAAATATACGCCGGTTCCTCTGTTTGGAGTGGAGTTTTGGATTTAACCCTCAGCCCACCAGTCATCACACCTTGATGGGAACAGATAGGCTCAATCTGTTTAATCTGTCAGTAGGAGATGGTCTTACAAAAGAGCGCGCGTGGGTGGCGTTCATGCGCAATGGATCTCCTGCGTGTGTGTGTTTGTATTGTGCATATGGATTTGTGGAGGTGTGGGTCCTGTGTGGATTTCTGTCCATGTGTGTAGGCTTCAGGCGGTGCAGGGTTGTGTTTAAAATTAGGTGCCTGCTTTAAAAGCAACACATTGTGCCTTTAATCTCTGCACGTTTCCGGTCAATGTCACACTTTGCTTGGAGATATCTCAGTGCAAATTAGGACGGGTCCTTGCTGGGATGCTTTGCTGCAGAATAATACCACACAATCATGTATTTGTTGTAGAAATATTCATCGTTATTTTTAGCATCTCAGCAAACCAAACAGCACTTTCTGGTCAGGAAGGCTCCCTGCGTTCAGCTTTTTATTCGTCTTCAAGTGCATGTTTTTCAGGTAAGATCTGCACCACTGACATGGATAGCTGTCTGTAGTCATCCTTTACCAAGACCAAGACCACAGATTATTACAAAACAGAAATAGATAGATAGATAGATAGACATACAGCCTCTGCATTATTTGTATTGAAGCAGCACAGCAAACACATCAACAAACATGTTGCTTGGTGCACAGGCAGCTATTTCCACTTATTTCTAGAATTTCAGGCTTTTTTTGCTTATACACCACAATGATATGTGGACTTGTTGGATGAATGTGGTTTCTAAGTTGACTGAAATCAGATCAACAAATTTAATGAGAAGGTAGAGGCTGCAACTTGGGAAAAATAATCAATCTGCCAATGATTGGAAGTTATTGGTTGTTGTCCAAAGCCCGGCACAGTCTGAAAGCCTGGGAGTGGTGGTCTCCACTGCTCTGGATAAAAAATACAGAGTCCAAGACCAAGACAAAGCCGAGTAAAAAATACTTTCGAGTCGAAGATGCGACCAAGGCCTTCAAAAAGTCTTAAAACCAGACCAATCTCACCCTACCACTACTGCGCATTCATCCAACGAATTCTGCTATTTAAGTCAAAGAACCAGATATGTTTACATATCTTTTAGTCACATAATATCATTAAGACACGTTTCACCGTCGGAAGTCCAACAAAAAAACAAAACAAATATGAGCCATGGCAATTAATTTCTGTGTCAGCGCAGACTGCAGCGGCCAGTGTGGTACAACCCAGAAAATGTGAAAACATAGAAATATAATCCTATACACATATACTGCACACAGACACGGCTCCTCGCTCTCGCTTCACCGCATATGATCGTAATTATTGAATTATCCACACTGCGAACTTTTCTTAGTGACTGATGACTGCGGGATTTCAGGGAGGCAAAAACCGCTTGATGGCACAGTGTAGACAAACGCAGGGACATGCACTAATACAGTGATACCAGTCATTAACTGTCCACAGGACTTGTACTTATTACACATACATGGACTTAACGCTGTTTGACAAGAGTCATAACCCATCCACCTATTCATTCAGCCATACACAGCCACAGCCTCTCTCTTATCCCCCCCCCCCCCACACACACACACACACACGCACACACACACACACAGCAGTCTGTTCTCATCCACGGGCCATCCCAGCCCCACAGATGTTCCCTCTCAGGGGGATCTCCAGGATTTTGGGAGTGTTTTGAAGTGTCGGGCCAATGACGCGCTGCAAAGCCTCAGAGATTTTAGCAGCAGGCCTGAAAGAGTATTTGCCCTACCTGCTGAACTCGGCAGAGATGCTGAGCTGGTGCTGACCGTGGTATCTGGTGAGGCACGAATCAGCATGTGTGTACGAGTAAGAAAACACAATACCACCCGCTTCATTGCGTCTTTCTCCAACCAAGTCCGTTTACACAAGTCTTACTGCAGATACAAGCAGTCCAGTGAATTCTATGCCATCATAGATAGATAAAATGTATAACCTGACAATCTTGCTGCCAATTGGATAGACCTAATATTGTTTTTTGTTTTTTTTCTGTCTAATGTAAGAGGTAGTTTGACATGTTCTCTTGAAACCTTAAAAATTAAATCCATCTTCAATATTTGCTTGGTTTGCTTATAATTTAGGGGTTTTCAGATGTTTTTGTATAAATTCCAGACCAGACTGTATGAAAAAACACAGACTTGTCCTTTATGAGACACTTGAAATGTAAAAGGCAGTTTTTTATGTGTACCCTAAGGATAATGGATGGAAATAGCCAACCACACATTGCTTTGTTTTCTGCCATCACATTGACAAATCCATTTTTTCTTCCAATTTAAGTAAAATGTACACATGAAAAAATGCCTTAAGAAATTCTAGAAAATGAATGTAGACTGGTTTTTACTCCAAAATTACTTTCTTAATGCTTCTACAATTAATAACAAACTGATTCCAATCAGTTTTTCCCGCCTGTGAGGTATTTGAACTCATCGCCCCACAGTTGGTATGTCACAATCAAAGACCAACACTGTAAACAAGACGAGCATTCCTATAAGATAGCAGACATACGATGTGGTCTTATTTGTGCATGCTGAAGCAGTGGTATAATATACCAAAGCCATACTTTAGCCTCATGGGCAAAAGGAAGGTCGAGAGCAGTGGCAGCTGATGGTGAGTCATTTATCATATGATAAATGTATTTTTGTATCACATGTATAAATTATTTATCGTGGTGTCAATCAGTCTGTCAGACAGTGGTTATTTTATTATTTTAGATGATGTTTTTCGTTGTTTGCAATGTTAGCTACGTTTCTATAGTTCATTCTCAAGGTTGAATGGGTTGAACCTGCTTTTATGGGAATCATCTCATAAAGGTTGAGGCTTTTTATTTGATTGTTTTTTTACAAATGTGAATCAAATTAGTGATAAATTAATTCTGCTCCTCATGCAAAATTCATCAAGGATTTTGGGCACATGGAATGGGCAGCTGGTAGTGCCTTTTACATTTCTTTCTCAACCCAATAGTTCTTGACAGCCATACGGTTTCAACAACTTATTGCTTGACAAAGAGTTCATGGAGGTTGATTTTGTCTGACTGGGGAACATTTAAAGGCTCTAATATTTAGAAAGATTTCTCGATGTGTGAGGAGAGGCAGATTTATCCAAACAGAATTAATATTGGGTCGACATAAGGCAACAAACTGCATGGTATTACTGAAAGATCTACAATTCTGATCTATAATTCCAGGTGTAATCAACATTATTATTTGAAATACAATATTGTCATGGCTTCTGTGTTTGAGTGCTCTCAGTGGCCTGTTGGGAAATCTCAATATGTTTGCCCGAGGCTATTAAATGTCAAGCAATGTAAAAATCTGTATGATGGCATTTGAAAAAGTTTGGTCTGAACCACAGTGATATACTGATATACTCACCCTGGAGCAAATGTAGCTTAAAAATACAAACAAAGATGGACATAATGGAAACAAGACTTGTCGTATGTATTTAAAGAAAGCACTGGAATCTTCTCCAGCCCTCAGTGGGTGCCATCAAGTGTCAAATGTGTCTACGCAGCCCGTGATTTTCCTCCCGTGTGGCAGAATCTGCTCTTACCGCATAGTTTGATTTTTATCAAGTACAAGAGGGCTGCATGTGTCATTTTGCGGTTTCACACTATGCAATCAATTTGGTCTCCCTCTTGGCACCCAACAAGACATTAATGATTTTTATCATTCCCACCATTTACACGGGGAGGCAAAAAAAAGAGTGTTGTTTGAATGTGGCTGTGGTTCCACAGAGTCGAAGTGGCTGTGCCGGCCTCTTCCAGGCGGTGATTATACACTACAAGCTCCCTGAAAGCAGATAATTGTACTAAAGCCTTCTGAAATATTGTGTGGTGACAGAAATATACACAGGATTTCTCCAAGCTGAAGGAGTTAGAAGGTAGTACCTTTGTGTTTGGACTCCAAACAGGGCCTTCACTCAACTGTGATGACCAGGGGCATTTTGTTGCCATGAGCTTCGAGGTTTCGCAACTTTTGTTATGTAACTCCCTCTGATTCAGCAGAGCTCGGTGCCGTTGAAGAATGTACACAACTAGGAGAGAGCTGGATCTGTACCGAGCTTTCAATATGTTTCCATTTTGATCTGCAGAACCCACACTGGAAAAAACGGGCTTGGGCCAAGACCCCGCTTTTTTTCTTTTTTTTTGAAACAAGCGCATATGAGTTAATGTTACAACTTACAACACATTTGTCTTTTTGTAGTAGTTGTTGTAATGTACATAATGAAAAAGTAAAGAGCCAGTACTTTAGGACTTAGCACTAATGACGGTTTTTAAATAGATCAGCTAATTGTTGGCTTGCTGTGACGAGAACAACAACATTAGCCACCATGCTGCCACAGTATTTCCATTTTTTTCCTTCTTACGTGCAAGAAAATCCCCTTAGATTCAATTCATGTAAAAAAAAAACCATGTTGTGGGAGCCTACCTCCAACACCTCTTAGTGGAACAGAATACTGGTACTAGTTTTTTAAATGAGTGTTTCAGACATTCACATGACATGTTCAGTTATCTGGCAAACAACAAGTATTTTTCGCCTAAATGAGCTTTTAGCTGACGATTGAATGCAGCCGTACGATATTTGAAGATTATGATTATTGTTGTAGGGACCGACCGCTTGATGTATATGAGTTCTATTCTACCAAAATGCCTTTATTTCTGTGGTTGTGAAATTTTCCACTGAGTCGACATCGAGTGTAACCATCTCTCCGGGCCATGGTGCGTGTGCGTCTGTGTGCTTTTAAAGGATGAGGATGGGATTCATTGAGGTTTGAAATGGGAAACAGACTAGCGAGGGGCTCTTCCAGGGGTGATTATATCTGTGGGATGGCGGGGTCCGTCCAAATGTGTGTGGCGTCTTTGTCTCTGCCTGGCTCCTCCGCTGCCCCCTCGGGGGATGTGGACTTCGCCCCGGGGGTCGCACAGCCCCGGCGTCGTACCTACCTCGAGATACCGACATATGTCCATGGTCACTGTCTTCAACTTTGTCTGCGTCCAGGCAAAGAGAAATCACAACGTAAGGGTTGAGGTTATCAGCTAAATATGGGAAAGGGGCCTTGTTGACCGCGATACCCAACATCGCTTCGATTGTGTTACTCAGGTTTCCGGGCATTTCCTCTATTCTCACACTAACCAAACTTCCTGTCTGTTTGTCCACACGGTGGTCTCTGTCTGGTTGGGTCCGTGCCTCCTTTTGCTTGGAGTTCTCTGGAATCTTTTGTTTTGTTTTTGCGCAGATCAGAAACAGGCCCCATAATAGCCCGCATACACCCCGCTCCCCCCCCATCCCCACCCCACCATTCCTATTAGGAACAAATTCAGAGACTACTTCACTTTGATTGCTTCAAGATGAGAATTTGCGCCTAATCTCTGTTACCTGTTTATCAGCGGCGCGTTCAAACCGCAGAAATGAAAACACGCAGCGTTTGCTCGCGAAGAGGTGCGCCTAAGCCTTTCTTCTTTTTTTTCTTCACAACTATAGAAACAATGAAAGCAACTTTCCACTGCCGAATCGACGTGACTTGATTACACGTGATTAGAAGTCGAAAAAAAAAAAAAGTAGAATAATTGCAGGTTGTTTTGCGCAGAGTGTTTGAAATTGACAGCTGGCTTTTACAAACAGTTTATTTAAAGTCAGATGGGCGATGACCCCGCGGCCGAGGGGGGTAAATAGGTTTGTGTTTGAGCGTGTAAATGTTTGTGTGACGGTCCCGCGGGCGACGACCCCCCAGCCCCCCTAGTTGCTCGAAAGTGCCGTTTTGTTACTATTGGTACTCGAAACCTTTCATCAACCGAAACAACCCAGTACCAAGTAGTATCGAAACTGCGCCTGTCAAACGATACCTGCAATTGTTTTTTTTAACCTGTT
>CAESWR010000059.1:866623-878480 GCA_903171835.1 Mullus surmuletus | reverse complement strand
ATACGAGATAACACACACATCCAAAAGTCTTTTAACAGCCATATCTGATAAATTAGTCCGTTTATTTGAGCAAAAGCTGCCCCCTTTCCTCCATTCCTACTACCTTCGGCTTCTCACGTGCCCGACCACATTCATCTCCTAATCCCATCTTTTAGGGAAAAAAAACCCAAAACTATCCATCACGCTCTTTTCGGGTTTCTCTCCTCTCTTTGGAACTATGGCAAATATGTGACTGTGTGTTCCCTTTTTAGGAATAAGAAAGGAATGCGCCCATCTTACTCTCTCTCTTTCTCTGTTTTTTTTTCCACCACCTTTTTCATTTACAAAAGGACCGGCAGTGGCGAGGTGCGTGTCTGGACTCAGAAATAGTAGTCAAAATAAATCAAGGGGAAGAGGGGGGGGCTCGCAGGACTGGAAGTGGAAAGGTACGTAGTTGATTGACTTTGAGGTGCCGTGTTGTAGAAAGGCCTCGGAGATAACTGCAATATTTGGAGTGGGAATAATGGTGAGATTCAAACATTGGCGTGGGATGGATGTCCACTTTGGTGTTTGTTTTCTCAACAGTCCGGTGGCATGTAACACCTGACTGCATGAAAGAGAGAACCACATTTATCAACAAAAAAAGAGCCCAAAAGTGTCAGGAAGGAAACTAATGTGTGCTGTCTTTTTGTTTATTTAGCCCGGGGGGATGAAAAAGGAAAGGCTGTCTGGGGAGTGATGTGTGTATTTGTTTAAACCGCCGGGTCAAACGCGGGGCAAGGGTCAGATGTATTTTAGGGGGAACAGGTTCTCACTAAATCAGGAGGGAAAGAGAGAGAATTGCGGTTGGAACAGCATCTCCCGTGATCTTTTATCGCTGGATCCTTTGCCAAAATGTTTGACCTGCAGCAATGAATCAGAGGCTTTCATAGGTAGTCCAGAGGTCACGGACAGGGAAAGAGGAGGGGCGAGTGGCCATAGTTTAGCATCCAAGTGTGAAAAGGGAAAAACAGAAAGTCACCTCAACTTGAATTGTGAATTTAGTGAACTTACTTAACTATTTACGTAATGTCCATCACTGTGCTGAATCATTGCGCGGCGTCCCTTTGTTCCAATAAGTGTAATCCTCCACTGTGGCCCGAGCAAGATGCTATCAATGCCACCAAATTCCAGCCTCACCCCCTGCACTCCCCGATCCAATCTTGACAATTCTTCAACATTTTCGTCATTCCTTGCCCACGCTGGCATACCTCATGAAACTTGTCCCTTTGACACGGGCGGCGAGGGGAAAAGGCAAAGAGCGGTCAACGAGTATTTGGGAACGTCAAGTATGACACTCAACAGAAGCAGGGAGTCTGGCTCTTACAACATAATGGTGTTATAGCACAGGTTATACGAGACCCTCGATGCACAGACTCAGACTTATTAGCCACAAAACTCAAATAAAACATACGAAAATATGGACATTGTTTCAAAATGATCTAATGCCTAGCATGTAATTTTCTGCCTCTGAGCAGGCAGGTATTTGCCATTGAAAGGTTCACAGCTTATATTAGCTATAAGGGCCTATAAAATGTGGCCTGAGATGTATTATACCTCCTGAGTGGATACACCTGGCCGGGCATTTGCATACCAGTATATGTGCCGCTGTGTTTGCATAGTACAGTTAATGTGTTTTCGAATATCTTCATTTCATTTGTGTTTGAGCTGCTGTTTTTATGGCAGAGTTACGGAACGATGTCGGTTTAGTCTCCCTTTTGACATTTTGACATGAAAACTAATCAGCTCTCTCCGGGCCAAGGCTCCTAGCCACACTTCATTAAAACAGCATTAAGCAATCGCTTGTCCAACGTCCACTGATAGGCCAGTGCAGTTTAAACTCAACTGTTTTGCCTCATGGTTTCCAAATTGTCTCATTTGTTGAAGAGAGTCAATTTTTTTCTTTCACATAATTTGATTTAAAAGAACCAAAATTCCCAAACTACCCATTGCCAGAGAGGATATTCCTAAACCAAATATTGTTGCAAATCACTTTAACATTATTTGAACAATTTGTAAGTCCTCCTTTCAATGCTTTGATAATTCAATCTCTAACCGTACAATAAATTGCATTTTACATAACATGGCAAAAAAAACCCAACTAGGCCTCTTCTTGGTGAACATTATCCCAAATATTCACAATCTTGCATCTATTGTTTATCTATCTATCTATGTGTCTATCTGGAGTCCTTGGGTATTATGGGCCACAAAATCCATAATTTCCAAATAATCCGTTTTTATTTGGTTTCTTCTGCTTCCATTTATGCGCTGCTATGGAGCGACTCAACTGGAGTGCTCTTGCCCACCCCACTCACATTTTCCTTATACTGTATCGTGTCTCTCTCGACATCTAAAACTTCTAAAAGTTGTTCCTCTTGGCCTTATATATTCTTCTTCAGGTCACCAAACCTGTCCATCAAGGAGTCTTCCTTCGGTTGTGGCCCGCCAGGCTTCACTGTGCCGACTCTCTGCTCCATCTGCTGGATCGCTGTGATTTCCAGCTCTTGGAGTTTTGAGGTTGCTCCCACCAGTGGGTCTTCTTGTTTGCATAGCTTCCCTGTTTACATGTCGCAGATTGGAAACAACCTCACCCTGTGCAGATCTTGATCTTTGTTGTGAACAAATGCATCGAATGTATCACTACATTTGGAGTGGCAGGACTTCCAGTCGACATTATCCTGAAGCTTGGTTGACTTAGTCCAGGGTGACCCAAAGCAGAAGTTCAAAGTAAGTAAGTAAGTAAGTCAGTAAGTAAGCCAGTCAAAATCTGTTTATTCACTTATTTATTCCCTTCACAGCACGCATGCATATGGTGCTTTATATTAAAATGCAGAAACATATATTAAACATAAAAACATAGCAATTGCAGTAACAGTCATTGCCTATGAGGAAGTGCTGTGTGACGGTCTGTGCAGAATCGGAAAGACAGAGTCCTAGTCCACAAAAGCTAGTTTATAGAAACTTAAACCTCATCGTCAGTCCACACAAAGGCCTCTTTTCTAGCTGTTCCACCATGTGTTCCACTTCATCATTCGCTCCATCGTCTTCTACTTGTGTTCTTCTTTGTTGTTACACTTATACGCGTGCTCTATTTCTTCCTCTTTTTGTTGTATTTGTGTGGCTGCATTACAGTGCCACCCACAGGCCGGTTATTACAGCGTTTCAGCGGTTTCATGGGGACACAAACATTTCCTGAGATGGTGCCGTGCTTGCTGAAAAAGTGCTTACTAAAAAAGTCGGCTCGGTTTCCGTGTGGACACGGCCTTAGACACATCTGGGCCCTGAAACCAAGGGAAGATTGGTTTAGCTCCCTCACGCACAGCTGGTGATGGGTGGCTGGTTTCCTCCAGGTCGGCCCCCTCGCTGAATAAGCATCGTCCACGGCCCTTCGTCAATCACCTGACTGCTATGGTGTCCAATAAGTTCTCGAGACTCCCGAGGCTTTTTTCTGAACGCATCACCCTCCTGCTTGGAGAGGCCTCCAAAGCAGGACCGGATTGATGAGTCAGGTCTACCGTGCAGAGCCTGGAGTGATACCGACCTCGTGTCGTGAAGCACGTTAGACTTGCGTGAACCACAGCTTCCTTTAGGTTCTTAATCATCTCCATCGTAAAAATTCTCTCTGGATGTTTTCGACCACATCTGTGTCTGCGCGCCCCCGCTGAGTGTGCCTGCGAACGTCCGCTTACTGCTGGCAAATGTCCACCGACTGTCGGTGAACGAAGGCCCTTTATTTTGATTTCCAATGCAGTAAAGCTGATCAAAGCCAATCAATGTGCTCCTCACATCAAGCCGTCCATGCGCTCCCCTATCCCCTTATCAAATGTATCCGTTTACCTGTTTCAGAGTTTGAGGTGGTGATATGTTTCAGTAAAATTCGACATGCTTGCAAATGCTTTTTTAAATTTCCCCAAGAGCTGCAGTTTGATGAGCTTCCAGCTCCTTCTCATGTTTTGAAGCAATGATACACTGCAATGGCAAATGTTTTCACTTAGCATTGGCCTTTTGCAGCGACCTGACAAGCATGAAAATAAAGATAGGATTGGGAGTTTTACTTTGGACTCTGATTTTTAAATGCAATTTGAAGGTATTTTTCCGTTCCGCCTTTGTAATGAAAGACATGAATGGAAAGAGTAAGTATGTTGTAGGATGTGAATCCCATTTTCCTTTACGAGGACAAAGCTACCAAAATGTAACATTAGGTCAAGCATTCTCTTTAATTAAAGTCGTGCACAGACGTTCACTTTGTCATCCTGAACCAGACTACCTTTTACCTTTGTTTCCCCTTTTATAAATAACGATTTCTCACCTCTTAGTGCCTGGCAGTGGAAACTGCCCTGCAATTTTTTTTTTCATAAATAATTCCTTTCATCCCATAACTGATATAGAGACATGGAAAAAGCTCACACCACAAGAAAGAGCCAATACTACACTGTGGGATTCTAACTCAAATTACAGTGTCAAGTGTCCTTTTGGTAGCTTTTGATCAGGGACATTAGATTATACTGTCAGCTCTTCTCTTTTTAAACTCCATTTGTGAGACTTTGCTTATGGTGTCTGCTTTGATATTTCCACACGCATATGCAGCACACACACCAAACCACGCACAGAAAATTAAAGGAACATCAGCAAATATTTGAAATATTATGGCTTTCTTTTGTTCGTTTTAACTCCAACCAGAACACATGCATAAATCACTTTGAAATAACGCTCCGTTCCCACAACCTGAAGCTCGGCGGTAAACTCCACGTACACTCCAGCCAATGAGCAAGGCTTTCACACATCTTCATTGTAACCACTTGACACCACCTTTGTGATTTCACCTTATGGGAACCCATCTAACACCTGGAATACATGTGTTTTACTCATCTTATCAGACTAAACAGTTCTCCAGTTGCTGAAATGAGCTGGTTGGCCACATTGATGCTGCACAATATATGTGTAATCTCTCTGTCTCTGATTATGCATCCGTGTATATGACTACATGTGATTCATTTGTTTTTAAATGTGCGTTTTGTAACTCTTTACACACACAAACTCTTGTTTCGGTGTGGCTGACTGGTAGATTATGCAAGTCTTAGTGATCATGTGTGGTCTACTCAAAGCACTCCATGTGGCCATGGTTAAAAGTGGATTATTTAACTTGTTAAAAATCAGAAAATATCTCCACCACCACCCACCCTCACCCTGCGATCTCCTTGTCACCACCACAGAAAACAAATGGAGTCTAATGGCATTCTTGACATTCTTGGTGCACGGAGCTGCTGTTTCCGTATTTCACGGATCTGAATGGTGTGGCCCAGGCAGTCTGGAATTCCTGGCGGGGAGATCAGAAGCCCTTGATTTATCAGGATGTACTTGCTGTAAGGTGTGCGTGTATGCGCAGGGAAACAACAAGGATAACGGTGCACACACACATGTAGGAAAAGCTCTGTCATACAGGTGTAAACAGCTGGGGAAAACATGGTAAAAGGGAGAAATAGGGTTGTCGGGAACCGTGGCATCAAGTTTTGATTTGTGAGAAAAATATAGTCCCCAGTCCTGAGCATGATTATTAGGGCACACATGACTTCAGGACTTTGACTGGCCAATTCATACATTGAGTATACTGTATTATACTGTGTACAGTATGTGTTCATGTAGTATAATGACATAATGATTTTAGTTGATAATATCTTCAGATTAGTTCTGCCAGATGCAGTTAATTTTAAGTAAAGTGTTTCCAGAGCCTTTTTTTGTTTTGAAATGCAGACTGCAATTTGAAATAGTGCCACATATTGTCCCAAGGTTGCTAAATAAATAATGGGCTTCATATTCATTGTTTTTCAAAGTGACTGTTTCGTATTATGTTGTTTATATTGTGTCTTGTGAATTAATAACATATCGATTCACCATATTGTTTGAGAATTGCAACCTACTTCTCTTCTGTCAAAACCATTTAATTGAGAAGTGGCTTCCACCCTCGCTTTCGGGAGTTGCTAAAAAGGGCATGTAATTTTTCAGAGAGCTCTCACTGCAGTTGGAATGTGAACTAATTCGTCCAGCCTTGGCCAACTTGGACATTGGTGCCTCAGGGTGAATACAATCAGAACATTTATTATGCTGGTAGCAAAATTAAAAGTGAAGTTTTCCATCCAGGAAGCCTCCTCATCCATACATGAGGTAAATGCTCAAAATGTTTTGGCTGGATATTTTAGGAAAGAAGTGCTTGACCTTTCGAGTTCTGACGTAGATGAAAATAATCGTACAACATTGGGCCGCAATGGCTTGAGTAGGGCCTTCAGTGGTGTTCTGAAAATCTGGTGTGTTTGCTCTCAGTGAAAGTTTTAGGTTTTGGACACACTCCCATTCCAGTAGGCCATTGGCAGCCATGTTGGGACAGAAGTGCCGAGTCATGGCTTCAAGGTGGCTACACTTCTTCAACTGTGGTAGCCTGGTCCCCAACCCAGCACCTTCTGTTAATGGTGACAAGCTGTCCACAGGTCTGGAAACACAAACTACCATGAGAGTTTATTAAAATAAAGAGTGAACCTGCTGTAAAAGTGCCAGATGTGTGTCTTATTGCTGTTTTTGCTTGGAACTAGAACCAGTCTGTTCAATAACAGCTGTGGCTTTTAGAGGGGAGTGCTCCACTGGGATCTTTTTTTTTTCTTCGTCTCTTGTGCACTGAATCGACACATTTGAAATGTTTTAGTGACCATAAAGAAAAATGTAACTTGTTTCTAATTTCATTATTTGTGTGTTGAATAAAACAATACATTCATAGTTACATTGCTGTGAATGCCAGTAGTTTTAAGGCATGGAAAGAATTAGGATGGAACTTTGTTTTAAGGCTGTGTGTCATTTACACACTTAATTCTTGTTCGAATGAGTGTGACAGTATGAATTGTTCAAAGTCGGTGTTTTCTAACATCAGGGCCCATCAACGTGAGTCCTTCCAGAATACAAAGAAGTATAAAGTTGCAGAGTAACACAGTTCAACATATACTGATCTTACAATTGACTACATATTACAATGCAAAACCCAACAACCTCAGCCTCACAGGACCCTGAAACCCAACATGTGCATGTGGCTCACTCCCAAATACCAAATCTTGGTCAGAGACCATATGCGTCAAATTTATGGCTGCAGACACCCATCAAGTATCAGTTTTAGACACTGATGTGTAATCGTATGGAATAACAGAAATAATACAAAGTATAATTTTATGACGTGTTAATGGCTGTGATTGAGGTCTGGTTGCATTTAGACACAAAAAGTCTCAGTTAGTGTTTGGAAAATTTCATGCCTCTGGTTTCAGTTATTAATTCCTGAAAGTTACATGGTTTTCATGGCAACAATAATAACAAGGAAATGGGCCTTATGTCTCAAAAAACCTGGTGTATTGTTGAAAGTCTCAGAGCAGAGGCAAAAGTCCACCCAACCCAGATTTGTTTTGCGATTTAGTGTTTCATATACAAAACTGCCAATGAAGGATTGAAAGCATTGACTCGTTGATGAGTTAGAAGGCTTTAATTGTAACCAAATAACAAGAAGATTGATGTCAGCGCTTTAGGACTCCACTGGCCATCTTCTCTCCATCTATTTGGCATACAGCAACTTTTTGATTAGGATCACACATCTCCAGTAATCACTTAGACTACTAAATCAAAACACACGAAGGCCCCAGAGATCCAGCTGCCAGGCACTCAGTCATCCAGGCAAACACATGCGCAGAATTCCGCAAGTAAAACCCCGCAGCTAACTCAGTAATGACCTTTCAAAAGTATTCTCATTATCCTTAAAGCAAATGGGCATCCCCGCCGAAAAAGGTTAAATGAGATGCTGTGAAGTCAAATATACATGTATTTTACAGCCTGCTATTGGATCCACATGCCAGAGGTAATTTAGGAGAGAGCACACTTCTACATGTGTATCCGTATGACTTTTTGATTGTTACAATTACAAGTGCATGGCTCTTGTTAAGGCTCCTGGCCGTTTATGGTTTCCGGCTGAGTACACAGGTTCAAATATTTTTTTTCTCCTCATTTAAAGGGGAACATTAGAGACCGCCTCTGAGGCCTCGCCGCAGATGGTCCGATGATCTGCGTGCTGAGGACTGACACTTGAAAACTTGTACCCTTTGCATTTTTTCTCCACTTCCCTCTTACTCCCACTCTGTGTTTTGTCATTTCTCCTGCCAGCGAGCAAAGCTTAGCTTCTCGAAAGCCATAAAACACGTTTTTTTAAACCAAAAAAACAAAGCAAAGGGAGGAGGGGGAAAAAAAACTGACATGCCTTTGCAATGCTTCAAAGGAGGCTTTTCTGGCATTGGGGAGACTCTGCTCGTGTCTTGTTGGATGTTCTCAGACACATTCTCGATTGACCGACGCAGACGGGCGGGACGTTTGCATGGCAATTCCAAACCATCACCACAAAGTTAAGACAAATGCTGCACAAAGACGAAAAAAAAGGATGACGTGAAAAGGAAATCTTTCAATCTCCATAACATTATACCTGAGAAGGCCTTGAGAGTAAGCGTTCCCAGGACTCTGATGAGTGCTGCGTTCTGGCGCTGCGGTTCCCAGGAGGTTGCATGCTCCAATCTTTCTAATGAGAGAACCTTCCAGGCTAGACATTGTGGGCTCTGGCTCCAGCCTCCAGCCCATGCTGTTCTCACCACAAAGAAACAAGCCAAGTTATTCGCTGATTCCTCTCTGACATCCTTGGCCAAAATGTCTCTGATCCCATCCTCCTACTGCCACCACTCTCTGCTTTCCCTCCAACACTCACCCTCGTCTTTCTCTTTCTGTTCTTTTTCTTTCAGTTTTTTCCCTCCATTCTCTTTCCTTTTGATGTGGCTCTATTTGCGCGTATGAGTCAGAAACAGAAACATGCTGTAAGTTCATGATAGACATTCTGCTTATAATGTTATGTGACCTTCCAAAAAAAAGAAAAGAAAAGAAGATAACATAATAATGGATGCTTCTCAGTCTGAGAAAAATTCGGCCAATCCGGAAGCGGTGTTCTTCGACACGGCCAGCAGGGGCTGACACTTTGATTAAACTTGACTTCTCATAAACCCGATGTTCAAACTGTGTGGGTCAATGAGAAAACGACATTATTTCTTACATGGTTTATTTACCACAGTAAACATTCTTACCATTGGCTTGGTAGAATTAACATCTCATTAGCATCAATGTTTCCTCGCTGCTTGGTGGTTGTTTAATAACTCTTTTGTATCTATTACTGTCATTGTAAAGTTAGCATCAAAACAAACGTTTGATGCCATTTTTTACATCACTTGGTACGTGTGAATCTGTCAGTTTTATGAACTGTGATCATTATTTGTTGATGATGGTGGCTTTGGTATGGAGCTGCACATCACCTTTATAGTTATTTGACCCACCTTATGTTGTGGATGTCATATGACCTTTAGACACTGAATATAGGAATGCCTTAATTTAGTAAGGGGGTGGGGAAGCCCTCCAACTCAACACTCAAAACAAGCTTACTTTGCCATATATGTCATGATTGTCCGTCGCCGTGTGGAGAGTCGATCACAATCAATGAATCATGAGTTTATCACTTCACTGGATGGTTTAAAGGGTACACAATGGGTCAGAACACTTTTCACAGCACCCTCTGCTGGATCACAAGGTAAACTACTTGAAAATGGTCTATTGTGCAGTTTTGCATATTGATTACATTACCATGTTTTCGCCAATCTACGAAACTCAAATAAAAAGTGACAAGCCAATCTCATAGTTTTTCCGGGCAACAGTCTTACACCAGTGAACCTGTGAAAGGGAAAGTTTGACCGGATGATGACAGTACATAAAAAGTCAATCCAAATCATTGGAAGGGGTGTGTGTGCGTGTGTGTGCACCAAGACTCGTAGTGATCCATCAGCTAGTTGCTGACACCTTTAAAAATTAACTTCAGGATGGTTGTGGCGAAAAGGTCTGGGCGACTCATCCTCTGGGGTCCACGCATGGATGTTGTTATGAAAGAAGAGTTTTAATCTAGGGCAAACTGGAGTAGCGTGTCGTAAGACACGCGGGCACGAAACCGCCTCGCGCGTCCAAAGTTCCACACTGGAACACTGCTGGGCTTGGCATGTTCGGCGAGTGTCAGTGTTTACACAGCATGTGATAGCTCGGGCTAATGGGAGGCAGGAAATAGCACCGGCGAAAGGGTGGCCAGTACTGAAGGAGGAGGTCCATCTGTGCAAACAGCACGTAGGTACTGGAGTAATTAATTACCTCAGGTCACCGGCTAAACTTTGGTCCTGGCACAGGACGTGAAGCAGCTTATGGAGTTAATTTAGGAAAACCGAGAGAGTAAGCTGTCAGGTATATTTGAAGTTTCTGCAGTTTTTTTCTGGTTTCTTGTGCCCTCCTCTCGTCTCTTAAATTTTTTGGAAGAGAGGGGTCACTGGCTCTTTTCTTACCCCTCCTTTCTACTTTCAAGAATGTCTGCAATGCTTCCCAGGAATCCTGCCTTGTTGACTTTGGTTTGGGATAAAAGGTACAGTCTCCACTTTTCTCCGTGCTGATCCGAAAGGTGATTAGGCTGGCCTCAACGTGAGCCCACGCATAGCCCGGCACATTGGCCCAGACAGATTACCCCACGTTCCTGTGTGGGGGGGAGGGGGGGAGCCAGGTGAGGAGATAGATGAGAGGGGGAAAATAAGAGAAGAATGCTTGGAGGTTAATGGTGGTGGGGAGAGGGAGGGGTTACTGTTTAGGATTGTAGTGAAAGTTTGGACACTTACTAGGATCATCTGTTTGCAGGTGAGGGCATTGTGTCAAAGCAGATTTTTTTTGTTTTGTTTTTTACAGCATTCCAGACTACTGATAAAAAACATGGCCCTTATGAGCACTATTTATATCTGTTTTGCGCGACTATATTTGCTAATGGGGATTTTTTTTTCACTGTATTTCGCTAACGATTAATAGGGCGCTCGATGGCGTGAGTTTGTGACAATAACCGATGTGAGTCACCAGCGTGGGGAAGCTTGAAACCTCCAGTTTTGCGGTGATATTCAACATTTTTCTTGTTTTCAGGAAATGCCACGAAAAAGAACAAAAAACCAACCGTCAGTTCCGATCAACCCCAAAGCCAACCCTTAATCCGCAGATGAAAATAACCTCTCAAATGGATTATTTAATTCTGTTTTGGATAATGTGCTTTTGGGAGGAGGAAAGGGGGCAAAAACAAGTAAAGAATAACCTTTTGACCCATTTTAACAATGTGCTTCAGCTGGAATCAACAAGCTTTGGGCCGAGGTCCACAGACAGGATGGGGAAGTCTTAAAGTATTGTGAGCTGGCCCGGATCAATGTTGGTTTTGGTCGTTTTTTTAATGGGATTTGTTGATGCAGACAAAATATAAGATAACGTATGCTGTCGGAAAATGCTATGTTTACATACTGAACATTGCAAAGCTGGGCTGATTTTTTTCAGCCACCGTCTCATGGGTCCATGCAGGACAAATGTAACCACAAGGCTCTCGATGCTGAAATGTAAATAGATATACACACATACTCATGCCAGGGTGAACTGGCGTAAACTTCTGCCTTTGTTTCTTTCCATTTGTCAGAGCACTAGTTTCACTGAAGTCACCTTTTTTTTATGTTCCCTTCATCGCATTGCAATCACCATCTCCTCCCTCGTTACCTCTCTCACTAAAACTACCATCAGGAAGCTGTAAGACCGGTGTTTTGAAATAAGGCCTGTTTCCACATGCGGCATACTGTAATGCACGGGTGAGAGAAAATCATGATTGGCTCGCGCAGGCCAACAATAATATTGTGTTTAATCTAGATATCATTACATGCAAAAAAAAAAAAAAAAA
>CAESWR010000059.1:795887-807797 GCA_903171835.1 Mullus surmuletus | reverse complement strand
AAAAAAAAAAAAAAAAAAGGATTTCAATGGAATTTTTGCCACCCAAATACTATCATTACACTGAATTTAGGACTACTTTACACCTTGATTGGGTAATTTCAGTACAGGAAGGCGGTGCCAAATATCAATATTAGCAAGTGAATGTTTTTAACTGATTTACAATCATTTCCATAGAAGCGATGCCATGCTGTGTCACTACACGTTATCAGCAATTATTTGGTGTGCCAGGATGAGGTCTAATCAGTATTTTTTTTTATCTATATATTGCAAACAATGCACTTGTTGTTGCCCCATTCTTCACCATAACATGAACACAACCATGACTGCGATATATCATTATTGTAATATGAGTCTACAAGACAGTCCAAGGCTCGTTATGTACTGTATGTTGCCTTTTTATTTCTTTTTGGTTGTCTTCTATTTTTGGACATATGAAATGGTGATGTGACTTATGTGTTGCTTTTCTTTTCTGTTTCTGTTTCTCATAGACAATGTCACTTGATTGCAGAGTTTGCCCTGGGTGCAAATCATTTAACAAGTGTCAGTAAGATCCATGTACCGCCTCAATCACAAATTGCTTTGAACTGTTTTCATGTTTTTCTGTATGAGAAAAAAAAACAAAACAAAACAAAAAAATAGAACAAAAAAGATTTTTAAAAAGCCTTGCTTCGGTTCTTAAGGGATATTTGTTTGTTTTAGTTTCAGTAAATACAAACGGCCATTCCCATTTGCACATGAAATTAATGAAGATGTATTTATGCATTTATGATAATTTAATAGGGATGCCAAAACCGACCACCGAAGCCTAGAACGTATAAATGATATTTAACAGCATTGATGAGTTAAAAGCATTTACAACATGTAGTTAGCATCCTAGCGTTGTTTGTGAAGGATTATTTGTGGACTTTTATTTGCTATTTGTGTCATGTACAATGTATCTACTCATAGTTGTTTTGTTTTTTTGTCAAACAAAACTATTGCGTGCACTCTATGCAATAGAATTTGGGTATAAAATGCACTCTTTTTGATCGAAAATGTTTGTCTGCTTATACAAAATCTACAGTACTTGATTGTATTGATACCACATCAATAAATGTTTTTCTTGTATGTGTTTGTGTCAGACTTTGATTTGAGAAAACCAGATTTGTGTATTTTTCAGTAAGAATGTTGATTTACATACAAACATGATAATTACCTCCATGTCTTTGAATTGCATGCCAGTGTGGCATGTTAGTGTGCATGCCTGTTGCAGGTAAGGTAATGGACACTAGAGGGAGATATACAATTATCAATTTTTCAGCCCCTATGTTTTATTCAAAAGATTTACCAGTTTCCTCAAGGCAGTGGTTGGAGATCATTTAGAAAACAAATGTGTGAGTCAGATACCCGGGAATGCTGTTTGTCACAGATGATGTCAGAACAAAACAAAAATTTTAAATATGAACAACATGGAAATATGTCTTGGTGGAGACTGTGTTGAGATGACATCACAAATAGACTTTTAATGGCATACTTAGGGGAGGTGTGTCAGGAAAAGGATTCTCATTGAGACTCCTGTTTTAAAGATTGTTGGCAAATAGGATTATGTACTTTTTCTAAATGCTTGTAATAAAGGGCATGTTTTGCGGGTTGTGTGAAGCTTAAATTTACAAAGTTGCATGGAACTATGATAGAGATAAACAAACCACTATCATTTACTGATACCCAACCTGAAGTGAACCCAATAGATAATGATCAGACGGGCGGCAGGATATTCAATTGGTTTGGGCTACTTAGCAGAGCAGCTGTTGAAAACGATAATAGCTCAAATGTATGTGGAAAAACAACCCATAAGCACAGGGATAATATTGTGTGGTTTTCTGGAACTGTCGTCATCATGGTGAGCTGTCATCATGGACCCGGATTCTTCTTACGTCGGACTGACGCCAGACACTTCGTGCTGCGTTCAAAGGTCCTGGTAAACTTCAAACCTACCACGTCGAGACTTCGAACGCACAAGGGATTGTAGTCGGAAACAAGCAGTGGTTGTAGCATTTACCTGTTATATAGTACACCATAGAACCAGGTGGGAGAGACAATTTGCTGCAATGTCCGAAATTCTACCCTTCCTTTGCTGTGTCTCATTGGTGAGAAGTTGAATTGATCCTGACTTTACCTTGGGGTTCTGTATTGATAAATTAAAATCTGGTGTTTTGCGACGGTAAATTGGGGCTGACTCCTCTAAATGAAGCAGGTAAATATTGTTATCAAAATTGTGTTTACCACTCCAACATGCCCACTGTAAAACAAGACAACAACAACAATAATAGCAATAGCAATATCAGTAGCATTTTTTTTCTTCTAAATTTCAGCTTACTTTGTATTTCTGTGTATGCAAATAATCACAATTAATAAACACCCACGCACGTGTCACAATAATTTGCAGATGTAGCCAGTTGTAGATACAAACAGACCTCCCGTGAGGCGGTGTGACTGCGGAGCTGATGATTCCGACGGTCGTGAACGCACCGCGGAGCTGGGAAGGCTCCTCCCCATCAACAGTTGAAGCTGCCACATTGAAGAAGAACAAAAAGGCGACCTGACAGCGCTCTCTGCACTCCCTCCACTTTCTCCGGAGTAGTCACGGGATTTCAATGTTCAGCCTGCTCTTTGTAAGTAACCGAGCACAAAATAAAACGGTCCTTTCCGAGGCATTGTTGGGGTTTTTTTTCTTTGTGTGTGTGTGTGTGCGCAGCCGGAGCGTCACGGTCCGGGGCGACAGCAGGGCTCGTAGTCGGTGTATTGTTGGGAGGTTAGCACAACACAAGTTAGCTAAAGTAAGTTGTAGCCTGCCTTACGGGGAGTGTGTGTCGCGTCCTACGCGTGTGTTACTCGTGTGTTTGTATAATAACACCAATGGCAGTGCTGTGCGGCGTGTTTACCGTGGTGTAGCTGTGTAGTTAGCATTACTCTGAGCTGGGGAGCGGAGCGGCGGAGCGGAGCTAGCATGCTAGCTGCCGCTGCGGCTACATTAGCATGCTAACAGGGGCTGAGGCGGGTTTCCAGCTGAGGAGGCGCAGGGTTCACCTCCGGCTTCGTTCACGCCGCAGAGGCTGTTTGTTTCCCGGGATTGTCCACACGGAGCTCCGTCCGCGGTGTGTGGGCACGGAGGAGCTAACGCTGGTGCCTCCTGGGCTGCAGGTAGCATTGCATATGGACACCATCTGACCCAAAGCCCGGTTCTTCTGCTTTGGGTTCATGTCCTGCTCCTTCGTGTTCGTGTCGTGCTGGTTGTTGTTGCTGCAGGCTTGTCGAGCAGAGACGTGGAAAGCCCCGGTAGGAGGTGGACGCAGGACTAAGCTAGCTGCCTTCCGCCCTTTGTGACAAATCTTGACCCAAAGCTCGGTTGACCCATTTCTCTCCAGCCATGTGCCGTGCTAATGTCTGGATCACACGCAAACCCACACACCGATGCTTTTTTACATGCACATCGACGTTATGTTGTGTTCTGCAGCCGATTGTAAGAGTGGTGAAACTGCCCTTTAATCGAACGCGACGAAGTTGCTGGCTCGATCTGACAGGCTTCCGTGTGGAAATGAAGCCAAAGACTGGGTTTAGGTGGGTCTGTAATTCAGCCTGGTCCGGTTTCCTAAAGCAGTGAGCACCCAGCCATTGAGCCATGTGGGCTGAAGTGAAATGAGGAAATGCACTCGGGGAGGAAGTTGACTCGAGCAGCTGTGACACTAAAGGCCGCAGCGCATTCCCATGCCTCTCAGTTTTCAATTTATGACCTTCCAATGGTTGCAGCCTCCTCCTCCTCCTCCTGGTAATAATTTCTAGTGTGCAGCAAATACAAATGAATGACTTTGGAGCACTCCTACCGACATGGGCGGATGAGTCAATGAGTAACTGGTGTAACAGGTAAGCTAATTATGCATTCCTGCTTATGAGTCACTGCAAGGTGACCTAATTTGGTTTACAGAGTGTAGAAGATGAGACTTATTAAAGATGTCCTGAGCCTATTCAGGGGTTAGAAAGGGGCGGGGGGGGGGGGGTGATGTGGTCTGGCTGTGATCAGTATCTTTTTCGGCTTTGCTATTGACAGATAAACATCTCTCCTTTTTTTGGTTTGCATTGGTGCTCGTTGTTTGCAAGTGTTAATAGCGCTCTGCAGTCGATGAGGTACTCGGGCAGGAGCTTCTCTGTTGTTTCTTAGCGGTGATGCCACCTGGAGTACTGGTAAACTGCAGTTTCTCAACCACCACATTGCCAATGAAAACAGTTTGTCAGCCCCCACCCTCATTCCACAGTGGTCTTTATATTGCTGTTTTGTGTGTGCCCAAGAAACGGGTATGTCATTGTGTACAGCTTGGTAGATTTATCAAATAATTAAATGAGTGAAAATGACTTCCATCTGTGTACAGTAACCACCTGTGGATGTTGGTGGAACAGATGGTGGAACAGTAGTATTGTGGTTTTGCTGATGTTGTGCACATCAGTGGTATAGATGAAGAATTACACCAAGACAGTCAAGATTGCCGTATAGAATGGAGGTGACATAAAGGTTCTCTTTAAAGTTGTGTCGAAGTTCCTTTTTTGTAGCAGATGTCTCAACAAGACTTTCAAATACAAGTTTAAAAATAACTCGGTGATAATAGACTACAGCTGTTGTACTGTCATGCATTTGCGAGCAATAGTTAAGTTAAGTCTTTTTATCACATTCTGCGTTGGCAGGTACCCAGTGATGACTCCGATCAGGAGGACTTGTTCCAAAAAAACAGGATATCCCTGCTTGTTATTGCAATTATCTTTTTATTGTTGCACATTGCACCTTGTTCCACTGTGTTTGTAGTACTTGTGTTTTTTGCATTTTAGTTGTCTATTGTTATAGTGAACCTGCTGTGACACTGAAATTAATAAAGTACCTACCTATCTACCCACCCACCCACCCAATTAGTTCTCAAAACAAACTGGGGGGCGTGGCAGTTTAAGTAAACTGAAACGTGTATCTCTTAAAATCAATCACGATTGTACAATTTTTATGTGAGGCAATATTGAATGCGCTACATGAATGAAAGACTGCAATTTCTCAAGGCTTATTGACAAGCACTCCAGCTTTCGGGAAATGCTGGTGACCTGCTTTCTGTGATATCCAAATGACACATGAAGTAATCGACAAGACCTATATTCTTACAGAGGTCCTTGATCCTCGGCCTACAGGTAAAAGGAGGCCTGTATGGCCGTGGGCCCTCATTCATGAGATGCCACACAACTAACCAAACTCCTTTTACTTGTGTGTCCAGTCTTGGAGATGTTTTTAAAACTTTTAGTGTATGTAAACAATGTCCAGTTTCAGACCCCAATAACATATACCCAAATTGAAGGAATTTGGGTTTTGAAACATAATCTTAACTAAAGTGTCACCGACAGACTGTTTTAGTTATCCACTGTATCTTGAGTATTTGTTTTTCTCATAGACTAAGCAGTATGCAGCCCTTAAAAGATCAAACTGATTGAATGAGTTTAATTTGCTTCGACACGCGGGGGTGTAGAGTTATCTGACATTTGTAAAGATTAAAGTGTATGAAAGTATGTCCTATTTTACACCAACAAAAGGGTGGTTCCTCTATTGCCAGTATAAAAAAAGTCAAGTGTGACAAGTGGGGAAGTTCTCAGCCTTGGTTACCGTAATGGTGAAAGGCAAACCCAGCGTACAGTAACATGACGCCAGCTTACCAAGGAGGGTTACTGGGGGAGAAGAACACCTATGTTGTAGCCTGCTGGCATCCAGCCCATCAAGCCACAGGGTGGCTGCGAGTGTTGAAAGGTGGGGTTGAAAAGGTCTGTTCAACAGTGACTGGCTAAACAGATCTGGCCAATTTAAAATCTAGTTCTGCCCCCGGGCGTCTGGCTGTGGCTAGAAAAAGAACACAAGCTCCGGTTTTACTGTTTGTGAGCTTGCTAAAATCCCTGGCTCCAAAACAATTTACCCGAGTTGAAATCTGCCCAAAGTGGAAAGCAAGGATTAGATGCCCACACCTTCTTTGCTCTTATGTCAAACTATTAAAGAGAAAAGCTATATATGCAATAGCAGCCGTGGGGCACCTTGTGTTTCTTGCGCTGTGCGTTGGTTAATGAATCATGCCCTTGTCGGCACGGTGTTCGTTTACTGTTGTTGCCACAGCACTGGGATAGAGAGAAGGGACGGGCTCCGTGGTGCTGGCAGCGTGTGACAGATTGACAATTCTTCTAGATGCCGCTGCAAGGCCGGCTGCTGAAACTATAGCAACAGGTAGGAATATGAGCTTTCCTTTTGTCGTCGGTGTTTACAGCTACCTCGTCGAGCTCCGGCTGCCAGAAACGCGGCTACAGTTGAACAACACGGTTCCCTGCCAAAACATGTTGTATAGTAAAAGGCGTTGTTATTGTTATTAGAGCTGTTGTTGTAGGTGTGTCGCCGTTCGCCTTCGCTGATCCAGAAAGTGTTCTAGTTTTTGAAGCAGCTGTAGCTCAGAACACGCCGGGTTGCCATAGACAGAACTGCAGTTTTTTTTTTTTCCTGTTGCCTAGGCATGGTTGATATTCTCACTGTAGCCTTCATTCATTTCCGTAAGCAGCTTACCAAACTCATAAAATGTGTGACCACCTCTCCACCTCTTACAATATGACCTCAAACTGGTCATTGGGGCCATAATCTCAAAAAGATGGGATTTCAGTACAGGCAGCCAATGTGCAATCACAGGCTATATTTTCCAAGTATGAATGTCCTTGATGAAATACTTCTTAAATTGGTCTATATATGCACCCTCAGTCCCAGTCTCCTCTGTGTCACCTTGTGAATGTTTAAAGCAATCACCATTGCTCTCCTGATCCCCCCTGTGAGGGACCCACTACCTTCCCCACAGGAGCACTTGTTGCTACTGCTGAGCTAACAGTTGGTATAGCAACACTCATCCCCTGATGCTGTAGTCAGAAGGCCAAATTCGCCTCCAAATGTCAGATGAATTGATGTTGCAGTGGGACACTTGCACCCCTCAACAAAAATGTAAGTGGACATTCTTTCATCCTGGGCCCTTGAGTTGCCATGTGTCTCTGGCCCTGTACTGGTTGTTTGGACTTTATTAAGATATTCGGCTAGCATTTGAATAATTCGATTTACTCACAGGTCATAAGCACCCACATCACGCAAACAATCTGCTCTCTGCACAAAACAGTGTATATGTATGATCTGAGAAAGTGGGTACAGTACAGAAGAATATGGAAAGGAACGTTTTGAATTCCATTCATTGCCATATCTGCAGATTTACATTTACCTTCACATTGACCTTTTACTTTCACCTTCTAACTATCAGTTTCAGTGCTGATTGCTTAACTGTATCCTCCTAAACTCTAAAGCTTTGCATTAAACAGTGTGAGTTGCAACATCATGTTGCGGTTGTTACAAATGGATGAGTTTGGTAATCCATTGGAACTTGAGGAAAATGTTCAAACAGTTGTTCTGGCCACTTGGAATTTTCACTGGCATCCACTTTTGCAATCTGTTAACAGTTTAATGCATTTCACAGGCGAGGATTATGGGCAACGATTGTAAATGACAAAACCTTAGATCACCTTCTGTCACTTCGCCATTGTAATTGTGGCCTTGGCAGTGCTGTTTCTGTATATAATGTGCATGGATAAATTCAGGAACACTTGTGTTGAAAGCATTTCTATCCTATTTTTTCAGTCAGGAATCCATTTTTCTTTGTTGTGATCATCATTTGAATTATAGTGAAATGCCAGGTAGTTCCTCTAATTTTTCAGTTACTGGTGTTTATTTTTGTGTCAAGTGTGATTACAAAGTGCAGCAGGGCTACAAAGAGAACAGAACAGACCTTTCTTCTGATAGTTTTTTTTTTTCATTCCCATTTCTAAGGTATTGAGCCCTCAGCTCTTTCAGTCCTTTCCAGAGACGGAGCAGTCCTTGTCCCCCTCGCTCTCCCCCAAGCGCTATCGGGGGGCCTTTGATCGTCACACTGGTTATCTGTGTTCACTCGGAGGCCGCAAAGCAGGTTTGATAAGTGGGTTTTGCCTTGTGTGAGTGTGCATAGGGACTCTTTTTCTGATCGTTGAAATGGCCCCCCTTCTCCAGCCCCATTTACAGTCTCAAGAAGCCAGAACAACAAGTACAAACACGGGAAGATTAGCCTGTGTCCTCTGAGAGCAGAGCTGGAGAACTAACCTGTTGTGCTGAATAGGGGATAGAATGAAGATGGCCACTGACCAAAGCGGCAACATTTAAATGGACGATAAAACAAAACAAAACCCCCCCCCCTTTTTTCACTAACTTTATGTCTCTCCAAACGTCTGACATAACCAGTGAAGTGTTCTCTCAAATTTCACAGAAACTCCCATGATACCTTAAATTTAGCCTGTGGAGAGCATCACAAGGCTTGAGAGGCGGTAACACAACAAACACATGTCATTAGGGCACACAGCCACTCGACTACCGAACGACTAAATAAATAATTTTGTCAATTCTATGAAGAAATATGTACAAAAATGAACGTTGCAGTAGTTTTGCTGCGTCAGCCCTGACAAACTACACAACGCAGCTTTTGTACAATACGCTGCTTCAATAAGAAACACTGATTGACATGGTGTTGGGGGGAAAATCATTCAACATTGGGCGAATTAAGTTCAAATGGCTGTTTTGTTTTTTTCCTGTCCAGAACAAGTTTAATGTAATTTTTTAGCCATCCGGAAAGACAGACTGTGATTGAGTTATCATCACATTAATTAAAACAGCTTACTATGTATTTGATTATCAGAATTGTTGTGCAGTTAAGAGTATTCTGTCATGACTGGGATATTCCATTTAGAATTAAATTGAAGTGAATTGAGAGGATATCTGCGCTCTGCTGAAATATATAGAACAGTCACATGATAGCTGTCAATTTGAACAGCCCTAAAGTGAAATAACTTTGCAATGCACAATGTTGTGCTCCGGTCCTGTTTTATTTTTCTGGAAGTGTGCAATATGGCTGCTCATGTTTTTTGTCGTGGTCACAAATTATTTTCATTCATCATCAAATCTTCCAACATTGTGGCTCGTGTCCAGGTTCTTTTTTGTGTGTTGTAAATTCAAGACAAAGTATAATATAATTTTGTTGTCTAATTTTTCCGCAACACAGAGAAACCTCACTGTGCTATTGGTACCACTGTACGGGTTTGATACTTCATTCTTTTCAGTTTTTACTGTGGTCTTTTACCTGAAATCCAGTGCTTCGTGTATCATAGGAGCCAATGATCCATAAAAAAGGAAACACTAGTTTACTGATTTTCAAACTGAGACAACCACATGCATGAGTCAAGACTATTACACAGGTAAACACAGACATGACCATGAGTGACTCATGTCTGGCTCGTAAGGTACAAATTCAAAATCTCAACTCAAAAGACTTGCATTCATATTTACTCCTTAAGATTCTCGCCCTACCCCATCCATTCATCCATCCACGCGCATCTTCCGTCCTGACATTTTGCTAAACTTTTGAGTGTGAGAGCAAGTCCCCACTGCGGTGGCTCGTCCAAGAACCGCAAACTCTCAAGGGCCTTTCATTTTAATGCCTTTGTGCTTTCAACAGCTGGCCAGAGGCATTATTTACTTGCCCATCTGTCCCACACTAGTACTAGTATTTTCTTAGAAACCGCTCGACTGATTTCTTCAGAATTGGCACTAACTTCCACTTGCATCCGAAGATGAGCTAATGAGCTGTTCAGAGATATATTTCTTGACAAAAAGTGCATGGACTCACACTGACAGTGGTTGTTTACATAGCAATCACAGCTATTGCTGGTGCTGCACTGGCTCATTTTGGACCAATCGATATACTAGGACCAATCGCTGTACTCTGACCATAGTGTTCCTTTTCTGTCTATGTACCCTTAAAATGGCAGGTTAAAGTTTTGTTATTCTTAGTTCCTGTGATGTCTACAAAGACCAAAGTGGGTAGTTCCTCCAACAGTGCTTAGTTATGCATGTGTTGTATTTCTGTTGCAATGTCTCTGTTGTAGAGGCTGGCCAAATTTCCAGTAGTTGAATTGATCCCCGCATTAAGCATTACCATGCTACACTTACACCGTCATGTCAACTGAACATAAAGTAAGGGTACCAGCTCCTCACCAAGGAGCACATCGGCAGAAGTTTATTTTCAAACCCCAGGAGCACATAGTTTATAGGAGGCACAGCGAAAGTTGGAGTTCAATTTTGAATGCAAGCCTCCGTCTGTCAATGCTGTCTTGTCGAGGCATGCCCAGGGATTTTATTGTCTTGCTTGTTACTCAATAAACTTGAGAGGGAGGCCTAGAGAAAGGCATACAAGCCTAACTAGTGTAGCGTAATGAAGTTTGTGTGCGAGTTTGCCATCTCGCCCGAGCGTCTCGCTGACTTTGAGTGTGTTCAAGCGTGACTGGATGTTAGGAGGGACTTGCACACACTACTTCCTTAATGTGGGCACTGATAGCCGAATGGCACGACGACCTGACACCACACCAAGCATCGATGGACTCCTTTAATGGTGGACAATTTCCCGGGAATCCACAACATCTTTATAATACACTGGGCTTTGTTCTCTTATCTCGTCACCTACGAAGGGCTTTGATGGCTACATTTTTGTCGAATGTTTTGGGGAGAGGCATTAAAGACGATTTTGCTTGATGGAAAAAAATGGGATTGTGCAATGGCTGCATGTTCTAGTTAGGCCAAAACATTGAAATCTTTTAAGATTTTTCATCTTGATTGGCAGGGCCCACAGATTTACCAACAAGAGATGAAAGTCACACTTGCATAATTCTTAAGGCTTCCTACCTGATGGGCGTTTGGTGCCATAGACATACTGCAAGAATTCACGCTATGAACGTAAACTGCAATGTCCAAAGAGTGGTCAGATTCATACGGTATGCTACTGTGCTACATGGAGCCTGATAGTACTGCAATACCTCCACCTAATCATGTTTTAATTAGCTTTGAGTTGACTCACGTTTGATAAGACTATAGGAGATCTTGTCATGTCCTTTTGTGAGAGAGCCATAATCCGGTCATAAGAAGTCAACCAGACACCTGGCACACATTCAACCACTTTTCACAATATATAGAATGTCTGAGAAAAAAAACAATCCCACAACCCCTCGGTTAGTTAGTGTGACAAACACTCAGAAAACCGCTGCGTGTTGCATAGAAATCGATGGCAACATGTCTTCCTCCCCGTGTCCAATATGACTCGGGGAGTTTCTTGATCTCTTATTGTTTGTGCGAGGGCAGTTGGGCTCAGCAGAATGCCAATTTGAGGTGAGATCCACCCACGCAGACCTATCAGCGGCACTGAGGTCACGGCGAGCGGCCAACTGGATTATTGGGCAGGTGTGACCCTTTGTCACGACCATAGTTGATGCCAAGCCCTTTGGCTTCAGTCTACAATCTCTTGCTTGTCTTCTGAAACGTTAAACCTTGTTTATGTCTTCACCAATGCCTTTCATTTGCATCTTACCTCTGTTTGTTTTGGTTTTTTTTCTTTTACCACTGCCTTATCTCTATCCTCTTTGACATTCTTAAACATATCATTTATCTTACTTGGTGTTGGCAGAGGCCACAGGAATGCAAACATGCCTCTGTGACACTTGGCCCTGTTGCTTTTCACACATTTGCGTTGCATGTTTTCACTGCAACCGGTTTCCCCCTCGAAAGCAACACCCTTCTCTGTCACCTTTTTATATTCTCAAGTGTGTGTGTTTGTTTGTATTAATGTGTACGACATGAGTAAAATGTCCAAACAAAATGCTAAGAGTGTGTGTGAGTGTAGGGTGTAGCAAGCAGGTGGCAGCCAGCATCTTTATCTATCTCCTGCAGCCCAGGCTGCTCCCCTCTCCAAGGAGAAGAGGGCTACTCTCACC
>CAESWR010000059.1:767681-777758 GCA_903171835.1 Mullus surmuletus | reverse complement strand
GGGGGTCTCGCCTCCTCAGCTCTCCTCTTCGGGGGGATAAGAAACGTGTCATCCCCCCACGCGGCATCCCACCGCTGCCTCTACCCTCCTGCCGCCTGCCGTTCCGCCCCGGCCCCCCTCCTCTTCCCCGCCTCCCGCCCCGTGCCAGGCTCGTCACCTGTTTGCTTATCAGCTCGCCTCTCATCCGCAACCCCAGCTGCTGCTCTCTGTCTCCTCGCCTTCCCGCGGATCCGCCGCTCTGCAGCAGCTCGCAGCTTCGCCGCGGCATACCTTTTCTTTTCCCACCCGAGCATCTCTACACCACNNNNCCCCCCCCCCCCCCCCCCCCCCCCCGTCCCTTAAGACAAAACTTAAGCTGAAAGTAAACAGCGGATGAATGATTTGTTTCCTCGCCACCTGGAGTACTTGCCAAAAGTATTTTCTGCTCTTAAAGGAATAGTTCAGGAGTTCAGCAGTGACTTTTCCCCCATTGCGTCCCGTGAGCGGAGTTCCGGCCCGGTTTCGGTGTTACAGAAAGCAGTTCCGTGTAGGCAAAAAGCATGTTGCTCCAAAGAAATATGCGTTCAAAAAGTAATCCATTTGCATCACGAACTCTTGTCCGACCTCAAAATCACCTGGCACTATTTTCCCTTCCTTTGTATCACTGCGCGCACCTTTCAATCAGCTGGAGGTGGAAGGAGACCGCTGCGACGTGAGAAAGGACAGCGGTCTCCTTCCACCTCCAGCTGATGGAAAGGTGCGCGCAGTGATACCAAAGGAGGGAAGATAGTATCGGGTTTTTGCGAGGTCAGACTCTTTTAAATTTGTGATGCAAATGGATACTTTTTGAACGCATATTTTTTTAGAGCAAAACGCTTTATTTGTGTGACCCCAGCAACTAGACGGAACTACTTTCTGTAACACCAAAACTGGGCCGGAACTCCACTCGCGGGACGCAGTGGGGGAAAAGTCACTGCTGATGAACGACACTGATGGTGAGGCTGTCAAAAAATCCAAACTATCCTTTCAGACTGAAAGTAAACAGCGGATGAATAACTTGTTTCAACGCCACCTGGAGCTCTTGCCAAAAGTATTTTCTGCTCTTAATGCACTTGTCGGCAATCATATCAGCAGCCCCCGCAGCAGCCATGGAGGGGTCAAACTATGCTGACACCCAATGTGTTAAGTGGCCGTCTTAACAAGCGCTGCTGCTAATTGGCTGTGTTCAAGCGCCCTATTCATTAGCATCCGGGGTCATGGCTTCCCAGCTGGCAGGTGTGTGAATCCCTTTGTTTTTTAATCTTCATCTATCCTCCCGCCTCTGTCTTCTCAACTCTTTTTCTCCATCCACCCCCCCACCCCCCCCCTTTCAATGTTTTGTCATCCCTCTCCGTTGGGAAACGTGTCACCCTGTGTCCTCCACTTCAGCACGTGTCTGATTAGCTTAGGGAGGGGAAAGGGACGGTAATGTGCAAACGTGGTCACATTCGCGTAGACACATGGTGAGCGCCATGTAATTAGGAGCCTTGGAAAAGGAAGGAAGGAAAAAAAGCAGGTCTGACCCCTTAACGGAGGTCAAACACAGCCGGTGCACTATACAGATGATACCTCTTGAGTGAGTTAGAGCTGGGCGATCTGGACCGAAACTCATATCCCGATATATTTAGGCTGAATATCAAAATATGATACATATCTAAATACATTTTCTGCAAAGTGAGCTAAATGTTCGGTTGAACACACTTCCTGATGGCATGGTAACTTTGGCCGCCACCTGTGAGCTATTAATGAGTACACGATGGGACAACATTTTGAAGATTTTAGAAGCAATCGCCTGTTTTGATGACCTGGAAATCCAGGCGCAGCACTGGTTCAGTCTCGCCGTCACGTTCAGTGTGTTCAGCTGTATGGTAAACTGCAAAGATAGACTAATCCATGTGAATCGCATCATTCAGACATTCTCATCTTTTGACGCGTCGATCAACTTTATTGACTTTTGATGTCAACATTTTCAACATACATAATATGCTTGACAGAATCTGCCTGGCACATATCTCACATTCTAATGTCACCGCATGGTTGACAAGTGACATATGCCACTGCACCAATGATGGCTTTAACCCAGATATGTACTCACAGATCGTATTTTTAGATGCGTTTGCAGGGACATTGCAGAGGCCGCTTCCACCCGTACTTGATCTTTTTTTGTGCTCTGTATTATTACAACCTTTTTAACTAGTCATGCTTAGAAATATTCTCCACAGCTGCAAAGTTTTCGATTGAACGTCAATAGTCTGCAATTCTCTAATGGCGTATTCCTACCGGATGTACCAATATGCAATCCCCAGCCAACTTTAAACCTAACGTGTATTAACTCTTCTGTGCTGTGGCACTCCGGAATTTCCATGAGCGATCACCTTTTCATGGGTCAGCTGTCAAAACACTCTCCGGAGACGACGTCAGCATCCCCGGTGTAATTTGTTCTGGCAGACAGCTGATCCCTGCTGAGTGAAACGGCTGCCAAGGAATCCGTTTTGAATGCCAACGCTCCCCTCCAGTCTCTCACTGACATCAGGCGAGCCAAGTCCATCTCTGGGGTCAAACTGCTAATCAAAACAAAAGCATCACAGTAAAACAAACAAGTCCTCCCGCCGACTTACAAACTTGCTTCACAAGACCGCATCGCTGCAATGGCCCTCGTTTCGCGTGTAAACCCTATAATGGCAATTCTAATCTCGCCGTAATGGTCCAATCATCTACTCAATGATGTTTTCTTTGTGGAGTTGCCCTTTTCCTCCATTGACTCTTGGTGCAATGCTATGCTCATTGTCCACTGCCAGAGTGATGTTCCGGGGAGGTGGATGAGAAGGGATTGGTGAGGTAATTTTATCATCGTCCCAACAACTCTGCTATTGTGGGCAGATCAAAGTGGTATTTATGTAAGAACTGCGTACATGTTTATGACAGTTACCGTGGAGAGGGATGCTGAAAAGCAGTATGAAAGCCGTTCCATTAATGCATGAAAGGTTGTTGCTGTTCCAGTTCCAGGTTCAAAAGGTAACAAAAAACCCAGTGAACCATTGTTACTGCGATTCACAGTAAAGCCTTAGAGGGAAAGCAGTGGGGTATTTTTCGAGATATGGAGGATTGATTGGTGATCTTTATACGTCCTGGTTGACAAACCTTGTCACTTCTGGAGAGAACCGGGCTTCCTGTCATGCAGTTTTGTATTTTCGGCCTATAACTGGCTCTCTAAGGGCTTTGTATTTACTGTGCAGCCAAGTGGGTGGTATGTATTCATCAAAATGTTTGCAAGGAATGGGCAAATATAAAACAATTACCGAACTTCAGATGTTCTAGTGAGGAGACTTGACTTAGGGTCCCAGCTGGTTCAGACTCATTTGTATTTTTCAGAACTACGTTAAGATAACTTTCTGCCTATTCAGACATGTCAGTGATATATATTATTTCACGAAAAGAGTTTTTTTCAGGCTTTTAGCACCCAAATGTGATCTCAGCAATGGGTATCAGCGTGGCTTATAGGTCATGACAAAGTGAGCCAAACCTCTAACCTCTAACCATGAATTGAACCTCTATGAGCAATTTGCACCTTGCATGGTAGCCTACCTATGTGAATGGGTGAGTGAGGGGATCAAAAAACATACATGAACACAGCCCATTTACCAAATTTGGATAAACACTCACTATTTTCACCCTTTTTAATGCCAACTGGCTGCTTTAAAGGGAATTGCATAACTGTGCTGTGAGTTCTGATTAATCTTTTCATCAGTCTCAACAAGAGAGCAATATGCACATTCCTCAAAATGTCAAACAATTCCTTTGAGACATCATTTGCCCACATTATTTGTATTTGAAATAACCAAGCTGTCAGTCAAGGGATTAAGTCACCCACTTTTGTGCACCGCTGCTTACTAAGAGAAACTCGGGCTGTGAATCACTTAGAGAACAAAGTACACAAACTTACTCAGCTGTGCAACTTTGAAGGAAAAGTTATTTAAATACAGGCTCGACTGTATCTGGCACAGCTGGGGCGGCACGTCAGGCCCATCAGCGTGTGAGATTGAAGCATCTGTAGGTGCTGCTCGGCTTCGGCGCTCTGGCTGTGATCATTAGTGATGTCTGTCTGTTGGGGAGATGAAAGGGCAGGCGATGATTTCTTCATTTAGTGACAGACAACATGAATCTGCCTGGAAAATGCCTTTAATCTGAGCAGACCACCGCCTTCTCTATAGGTCGCGGTGCGCTTCCTGACGAGGTTCTGACAGCAACCCTGTGAACTCCAAAAAAAGGGAGAAACAACACACCTCTGCTATCTGTGTAATCATCCAGATACCATATTAACCTGAATATAAGACAGTTCCGGATTTCTCATGAGGAAAAGGGATGTAGATAAATGCCAGTATTCTTTATTCATAGCTTTCTAATCAGATGAAAAAAAGAGTGGGGTTCTATAGTTTCTTCAATTAATGGGAGTTTGTCCTGTCTTTGTTTCTAACTGCTTGGAACACAATGGTATAATAGTCCCAGTCTGCGTTATGTGAAAGATTGATGAGATAATTTTGTTATAGTTTGGTGTTTTAGAAATCAATTGAATTGAACTGATGAGTCAAAGGTCCCAAAACAACTATGGAGGATGATAGTATCAAAATAACAACGATAAACATGTCAGAATTCAGCTGTCAAACGGCAAAGGAATGTGGGGTTAGAATGCAAATGGCAGAAGTAAAATATATCATGTCGTCATTATGTTTAAAAAATGAATATTATTTTATTAATATGGCCTGGTATTTTTTTCGCTTAATCCTGTCAACATTTGCAGCAACAACAAGGTGAAAACAGAAGCTGGACAGCAAAGTAAACAGATGTAATGTTCTTTTAATTTATTTGACGCAATTTCCTTTTAGATTGCTTTCGCGTATGCATGCAGATCTACTTTTCATGTCATCCTTTTTCATCCGTTTTACCATCACGGTTTGGCTTTTTATCCCTTTTTATGTGTCAGATGTTTTTTTAAATGTTTTTTTTCCCCCTCATGCGTTGTATGTAGTGGAAAGGCTAGAGACGGTGGCATTTGCTGATTGCTGATAGCGAATACACAGCATGCGGCGGAGGGCTTGCATACTTAATGTCGGAAAGGCTGAAACTCCGATTGCAATCAGACGAGGCGGTGGGAGGGGAACAAAGAGTCATACACGCGAATTCAACAGGTGCGGTCGCCGGAGGCCACCGGAGCCAGGGGAAGCAATGGGTGAATATAAGGGCATTGCAATTGACAGCTGGTTCTACACGGCCGACCTCCGACCTCCGCTCTTTTGTCTTCCCTCTCCCTCGTTCCATCTCTGTGCGCATATTCACTCTGATAAAAAACAAAACAAAAAAAAACATGTATAATTCAACCCTGTCTCCGCAGCAGAGCTCGTATAGAGGCATCCCATAAACCTATTTAGTATTCTGACCGTTTGCCGCATTGGCACACAGGCAAATATCCACCGCTGTCAAGACGTATAGCGGGCTTTCCTTGTTGGTGGAGGTAATAGAGACAGCTGGGGAGGAAATCAAATGGTGACAGAGGTTGACGAATTCATGGGCTTGTCTTCATGCACTTCTACGCTGTTCTGTGTGTGTGTGTGTGTGTGTACTTCCCCAAAATGCACCACCTTGATGGTAATGAGCACAGGCCACGGACATGTTGGAGGCAATTTTTATCGCAAAAACAAAAGCAGGATGTAGAAATAAAGTGAAGTATATGTGTGTGTGTGTGCAGGGGCAGGTCAAACCAGGAAATGCAAGCCTGCGGGACTTGATGTATTCATACATATATATAGAGGAACGTGACGCATTCTTTACTGAGTGAAGCTCCATAGTGCCATACTTACCCAAGGCTATTTTCTTCGTCTGCTCGCTATACAAAGAAGAAGTCTGGAAAAGGTCTGCCGAGGGCTTGGCCTCTCATGGTTAATCAGATGCTCTCTCCGGGCTGCTTGTCCATTTGAGTCCAGACAAAGACTCGGGACGTAAACTCCTGGTGACAAACACAGCGTGACCACCCCGGGCCAATCATACGGTCGCGCATCGTTCACATGCGACACAGTTTTTATCTCATGCTTCTTTTTTCCCCTACCAAGTCATGTTACAATCATACATTCATAACTGTTCCTGCTCAGGCTTAACAAATTCCCAATACTCTCTACCAACCTCAGGCCATTGGTCAAGCTGGAATGGCATGGATTAACTCCTAAATTAGAGGATCTGGAGGCCTTGAATACAAGAACCTCCATAACAGGTGGCGATGTTGACACGTGTTGAAGTGTCCATAGGCAAGACCACCTCCTAAAGGGCTGGTTTTCACCTTATATAGCAGCCTTTACCACCAACAAATGAATGGTTCAATGAGACAGTGGAGTATTGTTAATGTTGTTGGGTTGTAGTCTGACTGAGACTAAGAATGAGACAGAGACTTGGGCACCAAAACCGAGACAAGCTAAGACATTACGGTTCGAGAACAAGACAAGACCGAGACATCTGAAGGTCGAAACCAAGGCAAGAGAAAGACGCTTGGGGTTCAAGACCAAAATGAGACCAAGACATCTCAAGGTCGAGACCACGACTAGACCGAGACATCTGAAGGTCGAGGCCAAGACTAGATCAAGACGTTTGGGGTTCGAGGCCAAAATGAGATCGAGACATCTGAAGGGCAAGACTGAGACAGGACTAAGACATTATACAGTAACGAAAGATTATCTCAAAACAGCAGAAAGACCTTTTAAATGTAGATACATTTGACAGTAAGAAAAATTAGATTTATTTCAAGCATTTGAGACTTTTTTGTTGATATACCGAAATCAGATGTGGATTTGTCAGTTGAATGCGCCTTCTAAATTGACTTATTCAGATTAAGACATTTAATAAGAAGGCAGAATCCACAAATTAGAGGGAAATATCAATTGGCAGTTGTCATCCAAAGCAAGGCAGGGGTGGTCTTCACTGCTCCGGATAAAGAATCAACACCAAGTAAATTCCTTTGAGTCCGAGAAGAGACCTTCACGAGCGATGGCGAGTACTACACTAGCATATTGAATTAAGTCCGATTTTCCTTTTTTTTTGGTATTGTAATGACTATTCAAATATTCAGAAATCATAGCCCATCTGTAAGATATTCCGAGTGTCCTATGGGTCCTAACCCCCCCCCCNNCCCCCCCCCCCAAACCCCAAAACCCCTTGCCCTTGTGAGCTGGTTAGTACAGCATCCTGGGAACACCGGCGTGACCCCGATCAGACTGTAATAATTCTCAAACAAGTCTTTGAGAACAGACTTTTGAGGGGAATGTTCAATTACATGGTTTTTGCCTATCAAAATATGTGGACAAAAAAAAACAAATCAGACCCCGCACTAGTTGGAAGTTGGAGTTTGGAATCCACCACCACTGCCTCCACTGGAAGTACTGCGGACAATAAATATCCCAGACTCTCTTCCCTTACACTCCTATATCAGCCACTCTCTAAATCCAGTTCGGGATGCATTCAGCATTATCTGATCTCTGCTGTCACATCGCTGCAACACACACATGCTCACACACCCACATTCTGTTCCATTGCACTACCTACCCGGCTTGCATGGTGGCCTCTATATTTCATAATACGCCATGTACCAGACTGAGATATGGTCTCTGATTTCATTGGAGCAATGGTGGCTCGCTTATCTGTGCCGGAGCGAAATAGCCGTGGATCAATGTCGTTAATATGTCAGTCTGAGGCTGATAGAGTGTTTACATGCTGTGGAGAAAGCTACAGTCTTGGAAGGGTGAAGCCATGAAGGAGAATTCAGACAAATCGAGGCATTTCTTGGGTGATGTGCCGACGTTCAACTTTGAATTCTGACAAATTTTCCACGCAGTTTAGAGAGAGTAAGCTACATTCAAGTGAATTTCTGGGTACCTTAGACCACGAAATTTGCTTTATACCCCCAGATAACATACTGTATGTGCCGGCAAAGTTGGCGCGGCTCCGAAGAGGCTTATCCCGAATTTCAAAGCACATTCTGTATTGTCCACACGGAATACTGCATCTCGTTCGCTGTGCCGAGTTGTGTGGGGGTAACATGTACAAAAGCAGCTTGCCAATATTATGCGTACAACAAAAGAGGAAGAGCCATAAGGTGAGAAAGCAACGTGGGATTGTGCGAGCACGTTGATTTGTTATTTTTAAAAAGACACATGGTTGCGGTCAAATTCAAAGGATGTATTTCGCACCTGTTTGCTTTATTCCGAACAAGAGCACCATTGCATTATCTTTTTGTGCATTCATGTGTCTACAACATTTACAAATGGGGTTGGGATTCCCCATTCCCCCTATTTTGTTTGGCAAAGCCTGGGAGACTTCCCAGTGAAAATACTTTCTTGATAGTGGATTTAAGCTAAAATGAGTATCGGTATAATATATATGAGACCTCACCTTAATTAAAACATGATTTTGGTTGTTTTTTTATGTCCCAAGCTCTCTTTTTTTGCCAGTTGAATTTTAGTTTGTATATTTGGAATGCGGTTTTTGTTTGGATGAATGAACGATGGTTTGATGAATGAATGAACCAATGAATGCCGAGCCGGCCGCTTGCAGCGCAAATTGAAAATTGTGGAGGCTATGAAGGTGAGAATGAGCTTTTCTTTATCAGAAAAATGAAGCTAGTACAACTCAGTTGTTCTGCAAAATCAAAGTCAAAAAAAGTCAAAATCTCAATATTTCCGCTGAAGTGAGTCCTCAACAAATGGTGGTTAGAGCCAAGCCCATTAAAAAGGTGGGGAGAGCCTCCTATTCACTCTCTTGGCTTTGTGTGTGAAATGAGTGTTAGTGTGTTATGTGGTTTCTCTTTCTAATAAAAAAAAAGTGCTCAACTTTTTATTTCAATCAGATTCTTGACACCAACTGAACCATTTGATACAAAGTGTGGGTTTTTGTGAGTTTCTCCCCAAAATATTTATCTTTATTATTTTCATGTAGTTTTGCTGCTGTTATTTTAGATGAGATGCTCCTTTATTAGCCCCATAGTGGGGAATTTCCAGACTTCTGTTTTTGCTGTGAATATTGAACCAAGCCTGAAAGAGACCACTCAAGGAAATCACCGTTTGTTGGGGTAAAACTCCAATGCACATCTCTCATCTCCCATCAAAGCATTTTCTCTTCCACATAAACTACAAGACCCATGATGCACCACTCATTGCCTGAACAAGCGAGGACCAAGCAAACTGTTTAACATCTATCTAAATGTACTGCTATTGTGAAACTTGGTTGTCTGAACTTGGACAAGTTCAGATTACTTTTTTTTTTGAACTGTCGGATTGGAGGAAAAAAAGAAAGTTGAACAGTGGTGAATCCGTGTTGTCCTGTGTATCCTTTGGCATTTGTGGAATCAAGTCATTTCAAGTTTGGCCAGGAGTAAAAGAGACCATAACTCTAATATTGTTGACATTGACATTTATGATTGAGACAAAAGTTAGACCAGTCAAGTGTGAGACCAAAAAGTATTTTTGTTGTCCCCCCCCGCGCATGCTGTTCTCAGACTTTATTGCTCAACCTCGCTTCCAACCTGTCAAATATCAAAGTTTTGTTCACAGCCTCTGAAACTACGACACTACAGGAGCTTCCTAATGTCTCTATTTTGCTCATGAAAGATAATAATAATAATAATAATTATAATGGATTGCATTTTATAGCGCTTTTCAAGTCACCCAAAGCGCTTTACAGAACCATTATCCATTCATACACATACACACCGGTGGTGGTAAACTACGTGTGTAGCCACAGCTGCCCTGGGGCAGACTGACGAAAGCGCCAAACGGCCCCTCCGACCACCACCACCAAACATTCACACACATTCACACTGTGTTTGAAACGGCTAAGGATCTAAATAGGGCAAAAACTTGACTCCACACACAACTCATCAAACCACAGCCTTCGGATCCTTAGACCCACGAGAACACCAGGACTTGACAAGAATCAGTTATTTCAGTGTAATTACAGTGTAATTACAGTGTAGTTGCAATTATCTGTTGAAAAATCAGTGTCAACAACCACATAACCACTCCC
>CAESWR010000059.1:742805-760466 GCA_903171835.1 Mullus surmuletus | reverse complement strand
GAATAAATATCTGATCACTGAGACCTCATTCTTTCAGCAGCATGTACGTCAATGCGTTCTGCTGCACCCTGCAGGACCACCTACTCAACTTACATCCTCTCACATGCCCTCGGGGGGAGTCATGTGATCACGCCACGCCTGAAATATTCAAAAAGTACATAGAGATGAATTAAAGGTGTGCCGAACATCTTGGTTGATTGACTTGGCCCAGAACAAGGAAGGGAACTGCCCCCTCCCCCCCTTCCCCCACCACTACCACCGCATCTCTGTTGTGATTTCCTCCTGAAGAAGCACTTTTGTGTTTATTAGCATACAGAGTGGGGAAGTGGGATGCGATGCACAAGTGGTCACTTGAGACATGTGTGCAGGCGCATTCTGATGCCAGGTGTGGGCTGATGAACTTGGCCGTCCACTTCTGAGTGGATCAATCCAGACACGTGTTAACGCAGGTCGGAACGGCGCCTGGTTGAAAACTCATTTGTGAAATGAAATAAAAAAAACAAACACTGCTGCTGCTCCTCTGATTTGAAGATGGAAGAAAAATTTGGAAGAAAATGTGTTTTGGTAAATCACTGAGATCATGTAATAGGAATTTAATTGCTAAAAATGGATAACTGATAATTAATCACTGGGTTTATATAATGTTGGCACACGGTGAAAAAGAGAAAAAATCTGATATTTTGTTACAAAAACGGCAGATGGTTGATGAAGAATATCATCCCAGATCCATTTCTCAGTCACTTCACTTCTTGATCCATCAACTAATCTTTTCATTTTTCAATCTTGACGCTCATCATTTAATTATCAAAATATTCTGGAAGCATATTCGCTAGAGAAATCCCTAATTTGTGCAAATTTCGGGGGGCTGTCATTGTAAATGGTGAGCTTTGCACCCTTCACTGGAGGGAGACGCCGGAGAGACACAGCGAGTGCCATTACAAGATATGAAAATGCATAACTCCTGCATATATACACGATTTAATACATAATCAGGAGCCTCGGAAGCATCATTAACAGGAAATGGAAAACAAACACACATGATCACATTGGCGGGTTGGAATCAAATACAAACGCAAGCCCCTCTTTCATTTGCCCCGCCGCTAAGATATAAAACCGGTTTTATAGGTGAGTTTGACAGTGAATAGACACATTAACGACCTCAGCATGTTACTGTGGTAATAAAATTCACACTCTCCTCTAGATGCTGTAATTACTCTTCATAAGTTGGAAAAAAAATATTGATTACTCTTGTATTTCATTTTCATCTTATGAGACATCTCTGGAGTGAGTGAGTGAGTCAGATGGGCTGGGTTTTTTATTTACTTATTTTATTTTTTTCCCAGCAGGCTTTGAGGTAATAGATCCCCAATGTAATGATTAGTGGAAATGCCTGGGCGCTTTTGGAGGTGTTTACAGTCATACAGCACGGCAACAGACATTTGAAACAAAAGATTGTGTGAATCCCCATGAGTGACAACAGATGCAATCTCAGCTCCCCTCTGAATTCCATATTACATCATATATGGATTTTTTAACATAAATCCAAACATTTGTCTCATGAAAGGTTATGAGTAAACTTCTCCTCACTTGGAGCCATAAGCTGAAAGGAACTATTTGGGAGATCCAGAGCCACATCTAAAAGAATGTAAAGTCCGGCAATGCGAAAGAGACCTTCCCAACTCAAGGGAGCGGCACCAACATATGCATTTCAGTCCACCATGACCCCTGATTGGATAGCGCTTCGACCAATCGGGGCAAGATGACGCATCCGGTCTGCAAAACAGCAAGCATACCATTCTTGCGAAACAAGAGTTGAGTGCTCTCTTCCATTAATTTGTGAATGAAGTAGTTGTAGTAGTAGTTCAGTGTCGACATAACTGTCAAGATGCAACATCACCTCAGGCAACGCAACCACATGTATATGGCACCACACTGTGAGCATCTCCAAGTAGAAAAATTCATCCCATAATACCCGCCTGGTGATTCTGTACATGGCCGTAAGTCCAATCAATGGGATTGCCACAAAGTGAAATTTCCAGCAGTGCTTCTGGATTACCAGGGTTAATGGGCAAATCTAACCACATTGCATCGAGACACAGGATGAAGTATAGTTACCGCATTTATCGATTTGCCAACAGATTGACAATTTTTAGCCCATCTCCTCCTGATGTTCATACTGGTAACCAGTGTGCCACACAGAACGGACGTTCCCAAACAACTAGTGACACAGTTGACTACATCCTGATCCGATCAGCAGACTCCAGCAGTAGTGAAGTATATCTGGGATAGACTGGCAGTGTTTCTCTTATCACCTGACAAACCGCTCACGCGATGTATCTGTTGGTGAACATAGCTCCCTACCTTCCCCCTTGAATTGTGGAGTGCCCCAAAGGTCAGTTTTAGGCCCAATCTTTTTTTTCTATCTTTATGCTCCCGTTAGGCTTCCGTGGGAGATACAGTTGAGTGTCATCCGCATAGCAGTGGAAGGAGCGATCCCGCTTATCTAACTGTCTGACTGACATCAAAACATAGGTGTCAAAAATGTCCTTAAGCTAAACTCTGACAGAACAGAAATTCTCACCATAGGCCTTGAACACTTACACTCTCAAATTGAGTCATCCCTGGGCCTTCTATCTAACAATGTCGAACCTGTCTCCAGGAACCTTGGTGTTTTATTTGCTTCTAACCTGACCTTGGAGAAGCATGTTCGCAGGCTGGTCCAGACATGCCTCTACCACCTCAGGAATCTTTCAGGATTAGGTCCATGTAGAGTTTCAAAGACTGTGAAATCATCGTTCATGCATTTATTTCATCTCGGGTTGATTATTGTAATGGTGTTTTGACGTGCCTCTCACAGAAATCTCTCAGTAGACTCCAATTGGCCCAGAATTCAGCTGCCAGGCTGCTAACTAGATCAAGGAGAAGGGAGCACATCACTCCCATCTTAGCCTCTCTCCAATGGCTGCCAGTTAGTTTCAGAATAGACTTTAAAATGTTATTGATAACTTTCGTGGCACTTCATGGTCTGGCCCCAAATGACATCTTAGAATTATTAACCCCACAGTCGGAGAATCCTCACTTCGCTTGAGCCCCATTATTCCTCTGATATTCTGTCTATGTAGCACTTATGTAGCACTTGTAACACTAGTTTTTGTCGCACTTAGTCGGTTGTAAGGATAGTATTTCTCTGAGATATATACCTGCAAAGGCTGTTGTCATGTAATATTAGTTTTTCATGTGTTATGTATTAAATACAAGCCATGTTACTGGAACGCCGATAACTCCGTTGTGACGTCATTGCCAGCTCCAACCTCTGACTTCAGAGGTAAATGGAACGCAGCATTAGGACCCGGGGCGATGCTGCCTTTGTGGTCCGAGCTCCTCGTCTCTAGAAGAGCTCTGATTGGCTAATTTACTGTCCTCTTTTAAAAACCCTGCTTAAACAGTTCCATAAGGCCTTGGACTTTCCATGGCCCCACTGTGTGTGCTCATCTCATGATTCTTTATAAAAAACTGCCCACCTTGAGTCGTGGATCTGCTCAAGGTTTCTTCCTAAAAAGGGAGCTTTTCCTTGCCCCTGTTTTTGCCCAGTACTTGGTGGGATATGTTGGGTCCAAGAGCACCTGTTGTGTGTGTTATGGCACCACAGTATGATCTGGGAAAATGCGTCAAACTATTATACTATTATAAAACTATTATATGGTGAAGGTTGTTTCAGAGAGATGTACATTGCATTGTACTTTGCATCATGAGCGACGTCTTGTAGAACCTGAAGCACTTGATTACGTACGCTGAAATTTAATCATTTACTCTGCAGAGATCACCTCACAACTGTACTCATCTTTTGCACACAAGTTCAGCGGGTTATTTTTCAAAAGGTTGCAGCTCAAACGAGGGTTCATTGAACAATAAGCTAATAATGCAACACAGTGAAAATAGTCTGTTTACTCTGAAAAGCCAATTATAAGTTGCATAGAAAAAAAAACTTGCTTTGTTCATCAGTGTGCGTCACATCTTGTTTTTCTCTTGTAATCTATATTTATTCCGCCGATGGATCTTGAGAATTTCCAGACCGAAGGGTTCTGGAGCAGATGTGGTTTTTACATTTGGCCTTATTTAACTTGAATGACCGGGGGGACTTGGTGAACTCCGAGGACAGTACTCAAAGATTTTCTATTCCTTTTGCTTCTTCCTTCAAATCTGACCCACAAAAGAAACATCTTCGCATGTAGCAATGTACAGCAGGTCATGAAATTCAAATTACGGTAATATAGCCGCAAATTATAACTTCTATCTCAAATCACTGTAGCAAGAACAGCCCTCCACCACGCTCTGCTTTGGATGTACAACAGAGAACCCACAAAAACTCCCTTTAACAGAAGAAAACCTGGAGCGGAAGCGGGACTCGGGGTGGGTGGGGTCAGACCTAGACCAGAAAAAGAACCAAACCCGTGTATTACGCCAGGCTGAATCCATCCCTGAAGTAGCTCCACCTTTTGGGTTTGAATGGTTTCTTTTTTACATCATTGGCTAATTAAACCTACAAGTGTGTGTGTGTATATCTGTCTGTCGTGTGTGTGTGTTCAGCCCAGGACTTCCCTTTTTCCGTGTGGTTTTTAAGTAATATCATGATGTAAACACAACACTGAGGAAGCTTGTGTCCCTCCTCATCATCTCCTGAATGTGGGAATGAATAAAAAATTCAGTGTAATAAAATCACCAAGATCTTCCCATTAGGTCATTTTTTTTCTGAATATGTGGTGGATGTTCTCTCCAATCCTCCGTTCCAAGGCGATACACTCGTGAAAGTTCCCCGTATTTAAGTCTGGATGACATCTTCTAACTCTACTCAATGTGTCTTATTTGCTCATTTAGTTAATGTGGCTATTTTCTGCAAATGGGGCCGAGGACTGTGCGGATTAGTGGCGTGCGTGCTCCTCAAAACCCAAACCTCAGCGGTATTACCAACACATGCGACCTTTAGCACGGCTGCTTTCTCATTGTCAAAAACGGGATTTTAAAACATTTGCACTGGGCGACGTTCCCGGGAAATGTCACTATGTCTCAGGCAAACACTGCAAGAAGTTTTCATAGTTGAGTACTTCTTTTATTTTCATTTAAAAAGAACATATTCCAAATCAAACCGCGCACGCTTATATCACGGAAGGATGATTCAGCTCAACCAGACAATGGAGCCTGAGCGGGAAGAAAGGCCGGCGCCCGGAGAGTAATGGTTTGAACGTGAGGGCGGCTGGTTTTCACGTCATAATTGAGCAGAACAAAGCCATAAAAAATGAATGAAGAAAATTTGCTCAAAGATGAAATTTGTAAGTTGCATCGTAGAAACCCCAACAGAATATGACTTGCTCTAGCTTGTAATAATAGGGTAATAACAATAACCCTTAGTGCAACATTGTTTTATCCATGCAAGTGTAAAGAGTTTTTGTTGCTTTTAAACTCCTTAGGTCTGTTGCACTCGTCTAAGAACAATAAAAACCTTCTGATTTTGATATTGTTGCTATGACCGGTGGAGCCGGGCTGAGAGATGCACCGCCTCTAACGAGCCTTCATTGAGGACACTTGCTTGATTGAACACACCTGGATGGCTGCTCTTTAATAGGTGGGCGGAGCCTCCACCTCACCACACCAGAGGGCTGGTGAGCCACCTTCAGTTGGCTCACTGGGTGAGTTCAGTGCGGGTTTATTTCTTACAGATGATCTCACAAGTTAAAACAAAAGAAACAACCCAAAAATGACCAATCACATACCTAATTTGTATTTGGCAGGATGTTGCCAAGGAGTCACAGCTATCAACAAAGTTGAGGGATTGATTCGTTTGCCAGAAGTGGCCCCAAATGAGGGATTCACCAAAATGAAAGAACCATCAGAGTTGTGCCCCATGCAAAACGTGAAGACTCATCTTCTGAATTTAGCCCCCCGACCCCCCACCCCTCTCACCACCCACCCCGCCCAATGCAAGGCACTGTGTGCTTTTGATTGAACCGTTTGTCTGCACACTTATGAAGCCCATGTTTTTCAATGAGACACTTGTAATCAAATGTTTTCCACGATTATTCCGCCACAAAACAATCAAAAATAGGGCCGCGCTGCAGCCATTCCCGTTTTCTTTTTACTCCAACCCTAAATTTTCCTCTTTGTCCCTGAAGACGGAGCCCCTTGTAACGCCTTTACTAATCTCTGACTCACGATTCTCTTTCCCGTCCACTACTCTTGTCTCTCCGCAGCTCTCTGCCCTCTCCTCCCTCCTCTCCCTCCTTCCTCCGATCTCTCCTCTCAGCCATCATTAATTCATGCGATGCAGCGCGGCTGAGCCTCACTGAGTGATGCACTTCAGCCATAACAAACAAGTCCAAATATCTGCATTCAGCAGGAATGATCTGCATCGGCGAAGACCGAAGAGGGTGAGCTGGGGATAAAACTGTGTTTACCAAATTTTCCTTTCTGCTGCTAAAAAGCAACTTTTTCTCCTGTTTCATCAGAACTTGTTTTGATATTTAGATTAACTCCCAGCTTGATCAGTTTGATGAGAGGGATTTTCATCATTATTGGATTTCTTGCGGAGAGCTTGCATGTTTTAACTGGGGAGTGAAATCAATCAAAGCAAATATTGACGCGCTTTGTTAGATTTGCACCAAAATCACCAAGCTTTTGAGTTTAGGGAGTCACCCGATGGGCTCTGTTGGTGAAGTGCATTTTAGATTGAGAATTAGCGGCCGAACATGCGTTCGCTCAAAAGGGAGGGGAACAAAATGAAAAGCGTCGACTGCTGCAGCGATTTTGCTGCCATTTATGTTCCCTTCCCTTCAAAATGCTCTTTGCAGCTTTAAGATAAACGGCTGGCGCGACTCTTGGTGCGTTTTCTCGGCAACTGGCAACTCCTCACACTTTCTCCCTGGAAAATTGCTGCTTTGATGCCATAATGCCCCTCACACACACACATCACATTAGACCCATCAGAAGCTTGGACGCGATTCTGCAAAAACACCGTTGCGGTTCCCAGATTCGCGATTAAGCGATTCGTGTAAAATCACGCTGCTGATGAAAAGCCATAATTTGACTCCGACTGTTCTGATAAACGCCTCATCAGCTTAACCACCTGACCCAGAATTTATGTTTGTTTTTTTTTAGGGAGGCGGCGTTTGATGGAAGCGTTTGGCTGGACAGATACTCGGAAGTCGTGCAGCCTTCCGGGGTGTTGAGCAGATTCTGTCCTCCTCCTCCTTGGATGAGGCAGGTGGGCGGGGCGTGACTGGCGTGTTCGCCCTAAACCCCTGCGTCGCAACTGGACCTCTTATCGATTTGACTTTTTTAACCCTTAAGAGTTCCTGCAGAGGTTTTTTGTCCCAATGTTTTTTGACCATTTAAAGGGTCAAAATCCCTAAAAGATATTTAATATGTATCTTTCAGACTCAGACTCAGAAATTCAAAGTTGGAAAAAATGTTATGATATTTTTAAAGAAGTCTTTTGGAAGACTTGGAAGCCGCTGTTTGTCCCCAGGAACTAATAAGAGAGTTTGCTATAAAAATCTGTCACTGCAGATAGAATAAGAATGCCTCATATTTGATGTTGCTGCTCCTCATTGACCCATCTGAGGCTCTAACAATAACAGTAATTAAATCCACCTTGACTTGCATTTTATGGAAAGTATTTGGCTTTTTTAAAAATCAAAATACTGTGGGGTTCGGTAAACATACTGGCATTTAGAGGGTTAAAATCCCCCCAAATAATTCATATTTGATATATGTATTTCAGGAGGAAGTTGATTAAAAAGAATTGAAGTCGAAAAAATATGAATATATATTATTTTTACAGCACGTTAACTCTTAAGTGTTAATTTACCTATTTTCCTCCCTGTGTGTCGCTGCACCTCAAACTTTGGCGCGAGGACCTTTCACGACACAAAGAAGCCCCCGATGTGGCGGCTTGCGGGCGCGCGCTGCCGCTGCCCGGCGCAACCATTAATACTGCATGACATTTCAACCCTACCACACACCCCATNCCCCCCCCCCCCACCCCCATCCAGGGCTCATGCTTGGGATAATACAGAGGCTGTCTGTAAGAATAGGCGGCTTAGCTCCTTGATGGGGGACCCGCTGGACAAATTCACTGCAGCTCTCTGGACTCAAAATAGGATCTCCGGCAGTGCATGCATGCATTACCTGAGCTGTTGCAGGACCCTCCCCCTTTTCTTATCACCAAGGGTCTGGACTCCTGAGGAACAGTCGGTTTCTATGTTTTGAAATGTGCTGCGTGGTACCCTTATTTAAACCTTTTACCCACCCTTCCCAAACAAACATCTCATTTTCTCGTCCATGGTCTCTTCAAATTCAAATTTAGCTAATCCCCCCCCCCTCCGCCCCACACGCACACACACACACACACTTGCTTCCCCGTAAGCTGTTTTCGGCGGCAATGAATCATTGTTACGAGTTAGGAAAGTGGAGTCGAGCTTATTGCAGGACCCCGAAAAATGTTGTTTTTGTCAAATCTGTCCCTGTCCTGCTAAAGGGATAGTTCAGATTTTTTGACAGGAAATTGTATGAGATCCTCACCACCAGTGTTGTTCACTGCGTCCCTTGAGCGGGGTTCCGGCCTGGTTTCGGTGTTGCAGAAAGTAGTTCCGTGTAGTTGCTGGGGTCACACGAATAAAGCGTTTTGCTCCAAAAAACAACCAATCTGACCTTGCAGTCACCTGGCACTATTTTCCCTCCCTCCGTATCACTGCACGCACCATCATCAGCTGTTTCACTGTGTTTACATGCTTGGATGGAGACCGCTGCGGTACGTCTCTTCTCTCACCTCCCAGCGATCCCCATCCGCCTTCTTCATCATTCAACTGATGGAAAGGTGCTGGTGTGCTCCCAGTTGGAGTAGGAGCACACCAGCCCCGCTTTAAGATTTCCCAACATGGAACCAGCTAACCGACCCTACATTAATAATGTGATAGTTGCTTTGGAGGTTTTAGTCGCAGCTGTCCACATTCCATTGTTACTTTCAAACTTTCAGCAGTGTTTTTCGGGTGACACGCTGCCTCTGGGGATGCCTCGGTGCGATTTGAAAACGCACAAACAACGCGACGAAAGTGGACATTTTTTGACTTGTTTTTTATTATTTGGATATGATGATTGACTCGTTTTGCTATGGAACATCGAAAGACCAGCCACATAGTTTTATTATGTGCTTATAAAACCATATCAAAGTGCAATTTCGTTTTTTCATTTATAATGTATCATAGCTTTTTAAGGGCCTAAAATATTAAATCGCAGCCACTTAAAAATCAGATTTGAAAGAATGTACGCTCCACCAAGAGCCACAAATACTGGCATTGAGCGGCGTTCCGACAATTGAAAAATGTTCCAATCCCTCATTTTATCCCTCCTCCAATGGGACAATCATACCAAAAGAAACACGTGAACCACAATTAAAGTCCATCATGCGACCCAATTAGAAGTTTGACTGTTGTCCCACTGACACAATACTCGCAGAAATGCGACTTTGACTTCCATGGATGGGGAGAAACCTTTTGCACCACCGCTCGGGAAATGGAAACTCCCATTATATTCACGACCCACTTCCCACTGAAACAGGCTTCAGGCCAAACAAGGGACCTTGTGTGAACTTTATTTTAAGTAACGCTAACCTCATCATTAACCGAACGCTGCCGAGGCCGACAGCAGGGTCAGCCCACAGACTCCTGACTTCCCTATCTTTAAAGCTTTCAGTCTCCGGGTCCATTTAATACCCTTTGGATTGTTAATGGGAACTCACCGTCGGAAAGAGCGCCCAAACAACTCCATTAGTCTTCTATCACTTTTTTGTTTGCTGCTAAACACACATATTTTTAGCTAGTAATTTGCCTAATCGCCCGTAAACAATCATTGTCCCGTCCCTTAGGAGTGTTGGACCCAACGCAGTGTCTGAACAATTATTGTTATGGCGTCGCTCCAGAAAATAAATGCTCAATTATCCAATCAACAGCTCCCCCCCATCCCTGTTTATTCATTTTTTCTTTCTCATCTTCTTTCTTTTTCTCTTTTTCAAACTGCGCACATACAGTCCTCTGACCCCCCCCCCCCCAACACACACACACACACACACCTGCCACATCGTATTCAGCGCTGCATTACACTTTCAAATAATCAAATTATTTCCGAAGACACCCTCCGATAAACAAAGCATGTGTGCATGTCAATGAGTTGATGCATAAATGGCGTGTTATAATTTTAATGAAAATCTGTCACTGTTGTCAAAATTGCTAAGGTGTTTATGTGTCTTTTTTTTTCTTCTTTTTTTGCAAACTGCTTTTAATTTGCCACAACAGTGCCACTGGGGCCAGTGACAAAATAATTGAATGAGATAGAAATAATGAATTAATATAAATGCATTAAAAAAAATCCATCTTTGGGGAAAAAAATAACTCTTTAATAGCTTGATTAGTCAGTACTCATTTTGATTGAAGGGAGACTGTGGCTTATTGCAATTAATATTAACAGTCAAAGCGCTTCCACTGACACTGAATTATTTTTTAAGTTTGTGTGTGTGTGTGTGTGTCTGTCTGTTGCTGTACTCTGGGCTGGTGACGCCCCTGATTAATCACCCATCACACAGCCACAATGCTAATGAGCAAAAAGCCGACTAAACTCTTAATTTCGACTTCACCAGTGACGTCTGAGCGATGACACATGAGTGGGAAAGGACATGCAGCGGGTTGGTGAAATGGCAGGTTAAGAATCATAAATGAGTTGTGGCAACTCATTAGCCCTTAATTATCGTGCGGAAATAGATGAGGTGCATACAAAGTCATGTGAAGTACAGAAGTCTTCTTGGAATAACATACTTTTATATAAGGTCTTATTGACTTGGTGCGGGTCAATTTAAAATACTGACATTTGGGTGATCTACAGTAGATAAACGAATTATGTGAGTATAGAAATGTATAGAAAATTGTCCATTTCTGCTGTGCAGTCTTTCACGAACAGCTGTTTTTCATCATGCAATTTTTTCAAATCAAGTACAAGTTGGGGACTGATACTTTGAGTGGTTTATGGTTGGTTTATGAGTCAATACTGCAAATATACCTCCCTCCAGTAGCCTATATCCTACCAGAGGGAGGGGGGACTGACATCAAGAGAGATGTGTCGTACATCCCAGACAGGTCGCCAATCAATCAGAGTCGCCGTGTGGAGGCCCAACCACTCACGCTTACACCTACGGGGGCAATTTCATCAATTAATCGTTGGCATGTTTCTGGTCCGTGGGTGGAAGCGAGAGCACCTGGAGAGGAAAGACAAAAACAAAAATATTAATAAAATTGCTTCGGTGCTTTCCTCAAACTATTTAACTTCCTCCCTAATCAACATTCTCGCTCCTCAGCGATGATTAAAATCCTACATAGCTCACCGTGGAAGACGTAAGTGTGGTTAATTGGAGACGTTGTGTGATCGATAACATGTCCACCTTGGACTGCTCAGGGCGGTGACCTCCGCCTCTCACACCGCGTGGGTTGGCTGAAGATATGAAGAACAACAAAATATCTTTTAGATTTTAAAAGGAATATTTCAGATTTGGCTGCAAACTGGAATCCCAGTGTCACCCAACCATTCCAATAGGCAAACTGTTTAGCATAATTTTTGGCTCAGCTGTCCCTTTAAGAGGTTCCAGGTCGCATCCCGAGGACCAGCATGAAATGAGAAGTTGGCAAAAAAAAGTTGCTGTGGCCCTTGAAACTGTCATCAACCTGTATAGAAATAGAGCTGCAGAAGCAACGCGCACTGACATTGTTTCGTGACCTTCGATGGCTTCCAACGCCAATGCTGAAAATTAATTTTCTCCCTCCTATAGCAGGATGCAATAAATGGAATCATCTCTCAACTTCTCAGAGACCATGAACTTTTCACAGAAAGTGCGACCTGGCTAACAGCTTTGGCTTTGACCACCCCCCCCCCCACAACAATGTTTCTCGCCGTCAATGTAAACCTTTTCACACTGACAGCCGGTCCTCGTCGGTTTGGGTCACTGAGCGGGCGCGAAGTAGAGGGCGGGGCAAACATGGGAGTCTCTCGTGGAAGTCGAAATGCTAGTGAGAGCAGAGTTCTAATTGGTCTAGAGCCCCGACTGATAAACGGTCCCGGCCCATTGCGGATACGTTGGTACTTGTCAATAGGTCGGCTGGTAAATGACTGGACGAGCGCGAGGACGCCGACCATCATAAGCCCGCTTCAATAGCATTCTTGCTAACGGGCAAGAATCTTAAAATGACTTTTTTGTATTTATTTTTTTTACATTTTTCTACTTAAAGATCAAATTATACAGGATCTGCATCAAGGCGATGCAGAATATGAGTGCCATTCAATAATAGCTGTGACTTTACTTTAAAGGGATAATTCAGACTTTTTGACATGAAGTTGTGTGAGATCCTCACCATCAGTGTCGTTCATCACAAGTGACTTTTCCCCCACTGCGTCTCATGAGCGGCGTCCCGGCCCGGTTTCGGTGTTGCAGAAAGTAGTTCCGTCTAGTTGCTGGGGTCACACGGATAAAGCATTATGCTCCAGAAAACAACATACTTTCAAAACAGTAAATCCATTTGCATCACAAATTCTTGGCCCACAAAAAAGTCTGACCTCGCCCTCCCTCGACCTCCCCCAGTACTATTTTCCATCTGTTCGTATCTCTGCGCACCCCATCATTAGCTGTTTAACGGCGTTTACACATCGCAGCGGCCTCCTTCCACTTCCACTGATACGAACGGAGGGAAGATAGTGCTGGGTGATTTCGAGGTCGGACTTTTTTTTATTTTAGTATCCAATAATGATCAAAAGCAAAAAAGAACCAAAAGCACCTCTTTATACAGTAAGCCATGCCCACTCATGGTCCTATATTGGAACACTATACACAGTATATGGTTGTAGGCGTACATCAGACGGCTTTTTAAATCTGTCAAATACCCTCCCAGCATCCTCCACGGTGACGAGCGGCGGCACAGCGGTGGCACATTGACGAGCAGAGCCTCGGTGTCACGTACACACATCCAGCCCTGAATCCAGCTTCTATTAGTGGCACTTGGAAAAAAGACCTGTTAAGTACACCTGCAGTACAAATAGCGTGTATTATACTCTAGTGAGTTCTCTGGTGGCTTTAGATGTGTTTGTCAGTGCTGACTCTTTATCACGGGAATCACACAAATCCCCTAGTGTTGCTGGACGGAGCCGAGAATAAAGACCTGAGAACAGCCTCTCGGATACAGCGCTAAAAGCGACAAGTGTAGGGAGGCTTAGAAGTAAAGACCGGGGGGGTCGGGGTGAAAAAGCACATCGCTTTTCTAGCTCTTCTGCAGGTGAGATCCTGAACGTGGAATGATCCCCTGTCAGATTTCCATAGCTGCAGGTACATCCGTGTGTGATTGTCTTCAAAAGTGCGGCATGATATTGAGTCCGCGCCGCCGTGCGCTCACGCTGTGCTCGGATTACACAGAGCGGCGAGAGGAGAGAGGGTTGGAATAGAGGGAGGGCGGCGGCCGGCGAGTATTTGTGTCTCAGGTGCGCGCCAGGAAATGAAAAATGAAAATGAAAAAGGGGAGGGAAAAAAAACACAGGCGGCGGCACTTGTCACAGAAGGCGGCTGCCATCTCTGATAGGAAATTAATAATGTATTGCTGTAAATTTGCCATGATATTCCAGGTGGGAGCCGTGGGTGAGCATCGGCGTGGACCAAACTTCTCGCAGCGACTCTATTCACAAATAAACGCGCGCAGATTCCAAATAAATTCACATAGTGAAGGGCCCGTCTGTGTTTCCTGTGCATACAAATTAGGGTTGCAAAGAGGTGGATTTCCCTGTGAATTTTAGCTCGACAATATTCAAAATTTGCAGGGTTTTGTTGCCGTGACGACTAGTATTAAGGAGACAGCAGCCATTGAAGACGATGAGGTCCAGGTTTGTGAAAGCACGGCCTGAACAGAAGCTAAATATTGTGACATTTTTGAATGGGCCTTTTTTGGGGGGTGTTGAGGGGACATCAGAAATATGTCTGGGCTTTTGTAAATACATGAACCTTCTTTTATTTTTCAACATTCATGGTTTTTGTTGTTTTGTGAAATAAACCATTCAAGTTTTACAGTTGTAAAATACTGATGAGAGTGATTTATAAATGTTGTATCAGGCTTATTTGCATGTATGTTTTCTGACTGTATGCTTTCATACTGATGCCGAGATTCATGACAGTGAGACCCTGAAAATTCATTTATAATGGCATTTATAAATATTGCATTAGATTGCATGCATGTCATTATAACAAACCAACATGTTTCATATTTATACATGGATAGGACCAGGTCAATGCAGTTCATGTAAATTCAACAAAATTCCTGTTAATTTCTGAAAAATCCTATGTAAAGTCTTTAACTTGGAAAATTACCGGAATTGGCAACCCTAGTACAAATAAACACTTTTTTTGCGCCCGCAAAGCAAATACCGGGCATTAACCGACCGTGATGGCCGATATGTGTTGTGAGTGATTACAATCAATTGAGGGTATTGATTTGCTAAATGAAGCCGCTCTCCGAAGGCGAGTAAATTTATGTAGAGTAATAGGTGTCGGGAAAACAAATGCAAAATGATGGGGGAAGGGGGCAGCATGTCGCAGATTGCAAAGACCCCTGCCCCTTTGTACAGTTCTTTTGAAAGGATTTTATCCTCTCCTGAGACAAAAACGGAAGTGGTTTGTTGCCGGGTCGGAAGCGTGAGGGAGCATGTTGCACATAGACTTGGACAACACACACAAACTTAGCTTTATTTGAGTGTCGGGTACACGTTGGAAGGTCAGCTCTCATTGCTTTACTAATATCCATGTAATATCCCCTTTCATCTTCTGAGACGTTGTCTTGTCCCTGCGATTGCATTTGCGTGCATGTGTGAACACTTAGTGTGTGTGTGTGTGTGTGAGAGCTCCTAAGACTTCAGTGCTCAGATCAATTTCATGGCTTGCCTCATCGCAGCTCCATATCCTCGTCGTCCGAGCGCGTGATGGTGGTCTCGCGCGACCCAGGTTTTGTTGTGGCTTCTCATTAGTCCTTGTTTTTAAAATTCTGCCTGGCGATAGTACGCTTCTTTTTCTTTCCCGCTCTTCCACCCCGCTTCAGCCCGATGCGGTCACGCCCCTGCGATGACTCGACGAGGAGTTAAATATTGAGACTTGAGTTTGTTTGCTCCCATTCATGGGGGACTCGAGCCCCCCCCCCGTCCTCACTGTGAGCCAATTCTAACTAAATCCAACCGCTCTTGATTCAAAGAAAGCAGCATGAGAGGAGAGAGCAAACAAGACAGATGAAAGGGGGGTTACAACATCTTATCACTCTTGCACTAAATGGACACATCCATTAATTATTGACGCCGACGCCTTGTCCCAGCATTTTATAGTCTCTTACGTGTCATAAGGGATGACTCAATCCGCCGGGCGGTGGGAGATCAAGGACGGGGCAAAGCGTGACTCTCACTTTGATGTCGGCGTCACGGGGAGAAGTATGGAGCCCAGACCTTTCAGATCTATAGTAAACACTGGCATTGAAAGAACTGATTTGAATGAATGTAGGGGGTGATGGGATGCAATGATGTAATGCTCACCCAGGGTGGGTGGGTGAGGTGTGGGGGGGTTTAAATATGTGCAGAACAATTATAGTCACAGAGGAAAAGTCCGTGGGTCACAGAAGTCATCGGAAACTAATAGTAGGAATATAATGTAGTGGAATTATTTTTATTTTTTATTAACAAATTTGTTTTTGACGTATAGTCACAGGGGAAATAACACTGTAAATACCCCCCACCCTCAATAGAAAGAAAGAATTGATACTTTTATGTACCCTATCATGTATACAATCAACGTGATTCTGGATACTTTCTGAAATGTAGGCCTGTGGGTGGGGCCTGTATGAGATACGGGTTTCGTTGTTGAAGAAAGTAGTTCCGTCTAGTTGCTCTGTTGGGAAAATAGTACCGGGTGATTGCGAGGTCGGACTTTTTTCACAGCAAATAATTTGTGATGCAAATGTATTCTTTTGAACGCATGTTGTTTTTTGGAGCTAAACTCTTGTGTGACCCGACTGGACAGAACTACTTTATGCAACACGATAAAGTAGTTCTGCATCAGTGTCGTGCATCACACACACATACATCTAATACAACTTCATGTAAAAAAATCGGAGCTATCCCTTTAAGTAATACTTATCAGGCCTGTGGGAAAAACAGAAGAAGACAGAGAATGTTTTTGCTATAAAGCTATAAACCTTGTGCGAAACGAACCACTAGACACTGATGATGGCAGGGAACAACATTGGCCGACCTCCAAGAGAGACCTTTCTATTAGAGTCTACGAGAGAAGTTCTATGAGATAGAGCTTCTAATTTGGGTCACAATTAACTGTAAGAATTCTGCAGCATGAAGCACCGCTCTGATCTGCCAGCGCTTGAGAAAATAAGTGTGGTTACATGCACACGAGAAAACCGAATTACTGCAGTAGTCCGACTACTTAAATGCATGTAAACACCGATTCAAAGTTGATTTACGTGCGCATGTAAACACTGTAGCTCGACTTCGCAAGCTGCACACGCGCAGTTGGCTTCGCTTCACTGACAGACCGAGTGCTGTGTGTGCAGTGTTTACTTTTCAAGGGTAAATACTGGGAACAAAAGTTTGAAACACCATGGCTTTATTGTTTTTATCCACTACAAATCACACATCATAATGTAATGGCCATTCTCATCTGCAAGGGGATCGGTGCCCCAACAGTCACGTACTGCAGGCTCATCGCTTGCTCCATCAATCCACAACATTGGGCGAACGAACCGCGACTCATGCGGACATTTTCCCTCCAGTCTGAGAATTCTTTTAAAACGACACGATCCCACCAGTCTGCTCGTGTCATCCGCGTTGTCAGCTTCCTTGTCGCTCTCCTCCGCTCTCCTCATCGCTATAAACCGTTCACCAGTAATAACACAGTGCTCACTTTATGTTCTGTTAAGGTGTGACGTCAAAGGTCAACCGGTGCAACAGCTAATCGGGGGGGGGTATGTGAACGCGGTTTTCCCCGTTTGCATAATTTATGCACGCCAATTGAGCCAAACGTGTAGTCCGATTTCTGTGCACATGTAACCGCACGTGGCCTCAGTGCTCTCAGTCGCCCTTCCCCGAGAGATTTCTTCCTGGGAGAAACAACGACCGTTCACACACCTTGGCTGGGAGGGGGAACGATCCACAACAGTATCAGCAACCAGCAGGACCACCGGGGGGTCTAACAAGGCCATTGTCTGTGCCAAGAACTCTCGGAGTGGGACCGCCCACCACCCCTGCTGGTTAAATACCAGAAACTGCCCAATAAAAATCAGTTTTGAGGCAGCTTCTTGAGTGGGAGGCAAAAGTTCTAAACTGTGTCCAATCGCCAACTCCGAATGCTCAGGATTTACCTTCAACATGGTCGCAGGTTTATCTTTTTGATGCAACGGAAGTATGAAAAAGTCCTAATGAAATGCGTTATTTAGTTTCTTTCAGACTGATCTCGAAGTTTTGACCTCTGAAATATTCTACTCTAATCAGTTTTTTTCTTTTCACATATGGTTTGTATATTTTTTTTTTTTCACTTTTCGTTTG
>CAESWR010000059.1:703831-732849 GCA_903171835.1 Mullus surmuletus | reverse complement strand
TGTGTGTGTGTGTGTGGGCCTCAGTGGCTTCCTCATGTTGTGAGGACATCACTTCACTGAATGCAGTGGACTCGTTTCACTTTTCGAGAACAAACGACAACCCTCCCTCCACCCCCCTATCCCCCAATATGGGAAATCCTTAGGAGTGCTGGAGTGGGGGGCCGGGGGTCACGTAAGGGAAATTGAGGAGAGTTGAGGGGGACTGTTGTCGCAGGGTCCTCTGAAGTCGTGTAAGCATAACCGCGCACGCGTGTGTGTGTGAGAGCTTTATCAGGGTATGAGGCCGCATGCATTTCCCGTATTACGATGTGATTGCGGCAGGTGGTCTGCAGCGAGGCGTCTTCACACACTCTGCATATGCACACACACACGCTCTTTCATCGTAATGTCGACTAATATGGTAATAAAAGCAGCACTTCTCAGGAAAATGCACTTGAGCACGTGAATGCAAGTGGATATATTATGGCGGTGATCAAAAAAAACCAAAAAAAAACCTTCCAGTACATCATTTCTTCTTCTGCTAAGGCAATTAATGTTTTTATTTATGGGGAGGTTTCAGCACCGAGGCAGCGATGCGCTTTCATCACGCAGTCAATAGCAGGCACGATCTTGCCGTACGTCCCTGAGATCAGGAGAAACATGAATATGAATCCGCTCCTTCACAGGTACCGTTAGATATGCCGTTACTTATCCGTGTATCGCACGCGCACCTGTCAGGCAGTGAGGCGCTCGGGCTGAATGAGAATGTTTCGATGTATATTTAATAATCTCGAGCAATAATGGGGGTGCGCATAGTGTTTTGTCAGTTCTTTTATTCAGGTTTATGCTGTTAAAAGTGCATGGAAATAAATACACATATATAAAATAACAACCATATCAGTAAACCACAATTTTTTGGATGTTGTCCCAGAGACGTTACAAATTCAAACACGTTTTGCTCCACATTTGCTTTGGCATTAGCAATTAGAAAAAGGGGTCCCGGATTAATTTGATTATGAGATGGAATCCCCTCCACCCGCCCACCACCACCACCACCGCCACCCCTATGTGATAAGAAATACTACAAACCTGATGAATATTCCAATCGCGTGGCTGGAAAAATAATAACGCGGATAAATCAGTGTGAAGAGGAGGGAAGCAGTTGGAAAAAGTTCAAAGATGTCACCCGTAGTCACAAGAGCAGCTTTGTGGGATTGCGCCATCACGTCAATCCAGCCCGGTTTCGGTGTTGCAGAAAGTAGTTCCCTTTAGCTGCTGGGGTCCAACGAATAAAGCCTTTTTCCCACCAAAAACAACGTGTTCAAAGGACTTATCCATTTGCATCACAAATTCTTGGCGGTGAAAAAGTCCGACCTCGCAATCACCTGGCACTATATAGTAATATAGATAACCGGCACTATAATATAACATAATATAGTGTTATATTAGCAATCACCCGGCACATAATATAGTGCCGGGTGATTGCGAGGTCGGATTTTATCACGGCAAAGAATTAGTGATGCAAATGGATTACTCTTTTGAACGCATGTTGTTTTGTGGAGCAAAACGCTTTATTGGTGTGACCCCAGAAACTAGACGGAACTACTTTCCGAACACCAAAAGCGGGCCGGAATTCCGCTCATGGGACGGAGAAAGGGAAAAGTCACTGCTGATGAACGACACTGATGATGAGGAGCTCATACAACTTCATGTCAAAATGATCCTGTTATCTAATGCTAATAACGTTTTTAACGAGTCCAGCTCATGTCCCCTTAGCATTATTATTGTCCAAAGCAAAAATCCTGGAGAAAGTAGTATAGGCCTATGTGCATAGTCAGATAAAACAATTAAAATAAACAAATAAATAAAAATAATAATAATAATAATAATAATAATAATAATAATAATAATAATAATAATAATAATAATGATAATAATGATAATAATAATAATAATAACATTTCATCTATATCATAACTATATGCTATAGATGAAATGGGTCACTCCTCCTGCTACCTTCATAAATATGACTAATAGAAGGGGCTGCAATATTAGATTCCACTGTATGTCCTTGATATTTGTTTTTTTTAAATAAGCATTGTATTGGGTTCAAGGCAAGAATAATCTTGTTGCCCCTTGTAATACCGTTTGAGTCCCCTCTTTAATCAAATTATCCTAATCATAAAGCATTTGTTTTCTTCAAATACCTAATTTCTCTAACAGAATCTATCATTCATCCATCTGCATCTCTGGAATAATCTGCCTCATTGCCTTTCTGGTATAGAAAGTAAATAAAAAAAGAAACTTGGACTCACTTTTATCTGTAATGTTGATTTGTTGAATGCAGGAAAATGTGTGTTATTTTCTTTTCTTTTTCAAACTCTCATTAATTAAAGTGATTAAATATTTTATTTTGCTTTATATCTTAATTTTTTCTAATTTGTAAGATTATATGATCTTGTTTTGTCCTGATTGCTTTTTTTCTTTTCTTGTGGAGTTGCCTGCCCTTGCCTGGCATTAGCTAATGAGGATCCTTAACAAAATCAAATGAAAATCCAATCTTTGGACTCTCTTGCAGGGGCAGGTGAGGCAGGTGAGGTTGTGGTGTTGGAAATTCTCATGAAAGTGTTTTTTCTTTCAGCTCTGTAGCCCCATTGGACTTCAGTTTCTCTCTTCACAACGGGGGACACGAGGCCGACATAGCATTGAGGATTAATATTTTATCATCAGGTTAATGGAGAGACAATCTTCTTGAAAAGAGCCCTTCGTTCTTCGACTCATCACACTGCAACCCTCACACAAATAGAGTATCAAAGCAGTATGTTTAACAACGTATACGCTCGCAAATGGAAATAAAATGTAGTGAAGATGCAAGGTTGAGGGTAGGGTTGGGAGGTGGGCCAACAAATCATTCATCCCAAATGGTGTCGTGAATGTGGCAACATGGAGACAGAATGAACAGCGAGCGTGTCCTAAGTAATCCCTCCCGACCTTTACTTCAACATTTTTCATTAAACTCAAAGGAGGCGGAAAAAAAAGTAAACCTCTCCGTGGGTGAATATTTCACCTTGATCAAAACATCTACAAACGCAGGCGTTCTTAAAGGCCATGATGGCAATCCGAGCCCACGCGTGACAAGCGTTGATAGAACTGTCAGTCTCTTCTCCCTGGCGACATCTGTGACATCACGTCGGCGCGGAAACGACGCAAGCAAACAAGTCACTCTGGAAATCACTTGTTTGCGTCGCAGGAGCAGACGGTCCTCGGCGGCGGCGCCCGCTTTTCTGTGTATATGTGTGTTTTCAACAGCCTTTAAAATGGTCAGTCAAAGACAAATTTCACCTGTCACACATAAATCTGGTCTGACACTGCAAATAAGAAGCTACATTGAAGCAATATGTGGATTTATTTAGATGTACTTTGTGTGTTTGTGTGTAAATGCGCTTCGTCGTGGTTTACCTGCTTGAAGGCGGTGGCACGTGCATGGCTCGAGGGAACCCTGTGGAACGAGCGTGTCGCGTCAATATTCATGGAGCGCCTGCCGAGCGACGGACCTCAGCGGGAAAAGTGGAAACTTCAGAGGGGAGTTGCCACTTCAACTTACATGAAACCAACAGAACGCTGCAGGAGACTTGGAAAGAAAGAAATAAAAAACCTCAGGTTGAATTCAGAAATTGGAGCTACAATGTGTTACAATCACAGGGCTCCTATACATATATATATAATTATTATTTCTTTCCTATTCTTTCACCACTCCCACACGCCGCCGTCCCCTATTTCCTCCCTGTAACCACAGGTGTTGCGCCGGCGACACGTGGAATGGCATAGAATGTATTCATTTTGTGCCACTGTGGATTTCCAAAGTAACCCTTTGAAAAGTCTCTAATATTTCAAATACCCGACGTCGTACGCCAGCTCTCAACCCGACAAGTCCTTTGTTGCCCATATGGATTTTTCTTTTTTTTTTTTTGGTGCTCCAATTGGGGAATATTGCAGGACGCAACAGACATCTATCATCACTCTGTGTTGGTCTTTGAATGTACACAGTGAAATGCCAACATTAGATTATATTAATTTGAGCAGATTGAAGGTACAGAGCCAATGAAATGCAATTGACATCCAACCAGAAGTGCAATAAGAATCATAAACTACCAAAGTGCAGATGGAGATGAATAATGAATTATGAATGAAAACAATATGGCCATTCTTTATGAACAATATATACAACATGTACATGTATGTAATATACAAAGGAATACATAAAGTTTTGGGTGTGTTTGGGTGCAGAAATAACAAGTAAACAGTGAAAGTTCAGGAAGCAAACAGCTAAGTACAGATATGCAGTGTATTAGTGTGTTAAAAGAACAGCATATAACCAGGGGCAAATCACAATAAGTTAATAACAGCAGCTAATGGCTCACTTCACTTGAAAGTGTCTATGATCTTTCTGACGCGTGTGTGTACGCCTTTCATCATCCGCGCTCGGGTCGGCACCATGACTGGCCGATTGCTCATAGCGCTTTGTGTGTTAAGCTGCTTCCAAACGCACAAAACAGTACATGGAATTGATGCCCCCATATTAGAAAACTGATACATTTTGACCCTTTTCTCTGGCTCATTTAATCCTCACTTTTCCAGCGGTTGCATCGTCCCCCGCTGACCTATTTGCTGCTCCGCGTCCCATCGCGTGTAATGGCGCCGGCCCATTGTGTCCTTGATTTATGCAATCACTCTCTGAAAAGGATCTGATTGCATTTCTTCTCCAGCGCCCGTCTTGTTTATGCTCGCGAAAACAACGCGCCTGTGTGGACGAGAAAAATAGTTAAGTGGCCTTTGAAAAGAGGTTTTACCAGCAGGTGCTCGAGGCCAGAATCTTTTGATAAGGCAAAATAATACCTTCAGCGACTGAATCGACAGTTCTCGAATTTGTGAAGCCAGACTCGCTTTGTCTATAATCCGTCATTCTTTTTTCCCGCCCGGTCTCGTGCTGTCTCTCGGTCGGACAGGAGCAGGAAAGAACCGGCGAATTCAGCACTCTGAGCGGTCAGCAAAAACTTTAATCAGGCTCAACGGGGAGTTTCTATCTAAAGGTTAAACATCCATCTAAACGGCTAAATGTTCCGTCCACCTCAGGCTCTTCCCGTCGCTGCGGGGAGGAGAGTTGGGCAGGGAATGTCATCAAAAATCATGTGAATGAACGAGTAATCAAATGATGAATGCATATATTTACTCCTAAGAACTCCTTAAAAACACTCTTAATCGTCCCTAAGGACAAAAATCGTCCCCTTCCCCAAAACTGCTGTAACAATAACAATATTTTCCACTTTAAATGAGTCAAATGATAGAGAAATATGTATATCAAATACTAATTATTTGGGGGGATTTTAACCTTCTAAATGCCGGTGTGTTTATGTTACTCCAGAGTATTTTAATTGGGATATTTTGACCCTCTAAATCCCTCTATCAAAAAACAATTTGTAATATCATACAACATGACAGCCAATGACAGACAGTTGACAGCCCGCACATAATGAAATAATTAACCAAATGTTCACGTAATGTAAATGTAACTATAACCGGATGGCTGTTTATATATATTTATATATATACTCAGTCGCGCTCTCCCCTCTGCTGAAGCGAGTGCTGGCCGGTGCGCAGCCCCGCCGATCTGGTGTATCCCGGCGTGGTGTGTGTGCAGTGTGTTCTGTGTTCGGTGCGCAGGTACGTAGCGCAGTTTGACGGGTGGAGGAATAAGTTGCCGAGTTGACAGTCCTCTATTTCCTTACGTTTGGTGCTGTTATTTCTGTTGGTGTTTGTCAATAACAGCTGGTTTTGTTTCTTTTAAAGTGTGCCGGGCATTCGGATGCCGTTGTGCCCTGCCTTGTCTCTACCTTTCTTTTCTTCTTGTTTTGGTTATTTAATCAGGCGTAGGGAATAGCCGCTCTGCCGCTCTGCTCTAGTTGCACAGACAATTTTAATAACTTTCCCACGCTCCATTGTGGTCAGCCCCAAATCCGAGCCGTTGGTGAGAGGGTTTTGGCGTTAGTAGAGGACCGGCCAAATTTTGCATGTTTTCTGTTGTTTTCCTTTTGTGTTGATTTGAGTTTGCAGTTGATTTGTATACACATATATTATTTGGTTTTGTTTTGATGATTTAGGTTTGCAGGGACCTCCGCTTGACATTGCCTCTTGTCCAATTGTTGCGTGGCTGAAGCCCGATGAGCTTTGACAGTAATAGAGATAGTTATATAAAATTTTGTTTTAAAAAAAGAGAAATAACTTAAATAAAGAGATGGTTTTTAACGGACACACCGTGCCTGTATTCATTTGTATACCGACCTGTGCATGGGTGGTCTGGGAAACCCTCTGAGGAACATTAAAGTTAAAACAAAGAGTGAAGTCTTTAGGTTCAAGGCCTAAGGTTGCTTTGTTGGCGTTCCATTCTTTAGATCTGCCACTTGTAGTTCGATGCGTACTGCCACATAACGTTAACGTATAAACTTGAAGTAATTGTCAAGGCGAGAATTCAATTATATTTCCATCCTGTGATAGAAAATAAAGGCGCGCTGACTCGAACCAGTCATGACATCAGAAACATCAGACAGCGCCTGCTATAATCACGATGGTCGTTTGTAGCCACGCTGCAGAAGCTGCAGGCTCATAAATCAGTCAGTGTGAGAAGCCGATTCTGCATGTATGACATATCTCACATCAGAAACACGCACTAGTTCAGTCGTGACCCGCAAAAACTCTGACATGTTCACTAGTCGAATGTGAATTTAGGGTCTCTAGTGAATTCGTGCTTCACATTGAATGTACCAAGTGAAGTAGTGAAGGCATGATATAAACCAGTTGACTGGTAAACCCATTTGCAGAAAGTATACTAGATCACTGTTTAAAGGCAAAATGAGCACTGGTTAACTAGGAAAAAAGGAGGTGATGAGGAGGGGAGGAGGCATGCACGGACGCTTCCTATTGGCTGTCCAGTACAAAATGAAAAACAACCAGTAAAGACTCTGGACTTTGTTATCATCCCACCTGCTTCATTTGCACAGTTCACTAGTTAAGGAAGAGCCGCAGCGTGTGAACTTGAGGGTGCATCTTGCTGTGTAGATGCTGAAAAGTCAAAGTAACAGTGCTGACTATTCAACTAGTTCGATTTATTTTGACTTCACTAAAAAAATGCACATGTAAACTAGTGAAAGCCACAATACCCACTTCTTGTGGCATTTCTGACCTCACATGTTAACGGTTACAGACATTTTGTCTTACTAGTGAACTAGTTATGTCCAAAAAGAGCAACTAGGGGCACAGATGTTTTCCTGTGTGTGTTTTTTGACAATGGGCTGCCTTCACGAACTGTGCGTGCACACATTTGACACAGAAATCTGGGATTCATCCATTTCTTGGTGCCCAAATGTAAACATTTAGAACCTCCACAGACCATGCGCACACATCAAGAAAAGTCACTGAAAATGAAAACACACATCCCTCAAACTATTATCGATCCATTCATTGAAAAAAGAGAAGTAAAATTGTCAACAAAGTGGTCAAACGGGCTGAGAAATAAAATAATATATATGTTTCCATTTAGAGTACAGCAACAAAGGGGACCTGTTTTTTGTGTTTCTTGAACTTAATGAAGATCAATAAAAAACAAACTCTGCAGCAACAGTTTGGTTTTGGAGTTTGGAGCTTTACAGTCACTGCCTGAATCATTCAGTCAGCAAACATCTCACAGGTTTGAGTAGTTGATGTTATTTTGACTATGAAGCAGAGATGTGATGATGAGGTTCTTGCAACTCTCGCTTCACTTATTTAACAAATGATCGTCGTCACTCTGTGGACGCAGGGTTGATAAGAGGCTTCCACCTCCATCATTGTCTCTTCTATCAATGGAGGTGACGCCAATCGGACGTCCCTAAATGGTGACGTAAATCTGACGTAAGATGGAATCAGTAAAGGGAAGAATGATAATAACCATAGAATTCAAGTAATACACAAAGAACCTTCTTTTTTTGGTAATTTTTTTCACTTGGCCTGACTGGCAAGACCATGACAGTGCTCTGAAAACTGAGTCAATTAAGTTATTGTGGCCCAGCGATCATCCTAAACGCTGCAATTTACCACCGGTTGAAGCCAAATTGTGATTTCATAATGGCTCCTAATGTTTTCCTGGCAGTCGGTCCATATACACAACTTGAACAGACGTTTTTACCCCAGCGACGGGCAGAAACCCGTATAAAACACAGCTTTTTTGATCCCATCTCAAATGTGTACTGCATTCTTTGTTTGGTTTTCACAGCATGGGGGGGGGGATCCAATGACAATTTGTGTGCACCGCGGTGGGTGTAAGAGGGTGCAAAAATAAAATAAGATTAGATAGGATAGGCTTATCAAATTCAACACGGGGGGCGGCCATCAATTGTCAGTGTTTCCAAGTGGCAGATGGACGGAATGAAACTTTGGAATGAAATCGACTTCTTAAGACCTGACTTGAATGGAATTTGCGAACACACACGCCAACCCGCTGCTGCACACACAGGTAAGAGGAATAAATACATAATGTAGCTATTTTCGATCCTTGGTGAACCCTATGATCTGTGGTCTCGCCTTACGTTCGGGTTCACCCGCAGGAGTGATCCTCCTCATTTACTGAAATTGCTGCAGGATCTTTGAGGTAATGACAGAAAGTGTGTGTCTTCACCTGTGTGTCTGTGTGTGTGTGTGTGTGTGTGAGGGGGGGGGGTCACCTGTCCCTTGGCAACGAATGTGGGGTTAATGCTGGATGTCAGATTGGACACGCCAGAGCTTAATTAAAGGGGCAAAAGATTAAGTCGGGGGTAGCCTTTAATTGAATGGTGTGTGTGTGTGTGTGCGTGCGCATGTGTGAGCGCATCCACACAATCGGGTTGATAATTTTGAGAAGGTGGACACAGAGTGCACGTGACATGCACTGATATGGCTTCAAACTCTCATGATATAACATGAACTTGGCTATTAATCATTAAATGAGGCACCAAGCAGTGATTTTCTTTTCTTTTTTTTCTCCTTTTTTTGAGGTTCAGGGCTTAACCTTGACAACTTCAAATGGAAGTGGGTAAAAAAACCAAAACTCCAGCACCCTTTTCAAGAGACTTCAAGCTGACTCCTAAATCCGCACAATCAAAGATGACCCTTTTAAAAAAAGAAATATTGATTTGTTCTGATTTCACAAGAGCGAGCACATGTCTTGAAGAAAAACATAAAGAAAAAAAAAAGATTTCCACTAACTACTCTCTCAGCTGAACGTGTGGTGGTGTGTGGTTAACCGCTTTGTAAAAAAAAGAAAAGAAAAAAGAAGCAGCAGTATGGTCGGGGCGTCAAAGCCGCCAATCAAACTCTGCAGACAAAACAGCCAAACCGAGGCCGCACAAAAAACAAACCTCTCTGCGGTTTATGGTTCAATTTTGGTTGTGTTTTGCAAACCTCTCCCAGTTGTATCATTGAATTTAGAAGGAGGAGCGCTCTGTGTTGCTGGTACTAGTACTCCTGATTGAATTGTTGCCTAAAGTGATACCTGGAATTTATGGGATTACTGGTATTACATAACCGTAGATGCAGTTAGAGGCGTATTTGCAGCTCTTAGCGTTTTCTCCTGCGTCTTAAAGAAGGTGACAGGATGCTTCCCTGTATTGCCATGGCAACCCTGCAACACCACAAATTCCCTCAAGGTGTAAGACCAGGGATTGATTGGAAGGAATTAACTGGCTGCTCCTGATTGATAAATCACTTTATTATTTAGTTGTCATCTGAGGGACACTGAGCTTTACGTGTGTGTGTGAGTGTGTGATGTAATTTACAGCATTTCACTTTTGTTTTTGTGAATTTTTTTTCATTCTGTGGTATGCTAGTTTTTCTATTTGTCTTTTCATTCATTCATTTTGACATCTTCTGTCTTGTTTTCCCCATTTCCACCCCATATTAAAATCACGGTGGGTGGTCCGGTTGGACAGAGTCACACCAGCACACACCCGGACCGCTCTCTCGCTTCCCTCTTCTGTCATATCGATAAAAACCCATACATGATTATGCTGTGCCACTCTTGCGTCAGGCCTGCGTTATACCTGCGGCTTCAGCCGTTCCCGTGGCGACAGACTCACCAACAACACATGTTAAATCAAGTCTTTTCACTTGAAAGGAAGCAAGACGTAGCACTTGCTAGCATTCTACAGACGCAGGCTCAATATGTCTTGCCGTAACCTTTCCGTGTTCTACAAAAGGAAGAAAAAAAAAACAACAGAGACATAAGTGGAATGCATTTCTCTTTTCACACTTGTTCTATTCTCAGTCTCACTCACAGATGAGGTACACGACCGTAGCAATAATAACATAGCATGACACGTCCCCTTCACACTTCAGTTATAAAGCTTTAAAAGGATAGTTTGGATTTTTTTTTACATGCAGGTTTATGACATTCTCACCATCAGTGTTGTGCAGTAGTTCCGGCTAGTTGGTGGGGTCACATGAATAAAGCGTTTTGCTCAAATAAAACAACATGCGTTCAAAAGAGTAATCCATTTGCATCACAAAATTTGGGGCGAAAAAAGTCACACTTTGCAATCACCTGGCACTATTTTCCCTCCCTTCGTATCACTGCCATCCGAGCGAGAGAAAGTAGTGCCATGTGATTGCGAGATCCAACTTTAAAAAAAAAAAAAGGTGAGATAATTGTCATCATGCTGCCTTCCTGTAAAAGTTGCTGTTTTGTCGCTTTGACTTTGACAGGAATTAAAGCCAGATCGTCTGACTGACAGTCGAGGTTGTATGGGTTCAAAATGAAAATGAGAAACATTTCAATTACCTACACGCAGACAAAGCGGAGGACTTCAGCGTCGGCTGGTGACGTAACCTCACCTTGAAAGACTCACCCAGATTGGAAACCCCCTCAAGCCTCGCCTGCTTCAAATGAAGGCATGTGACAGAGAGAGAGACCCTGCCTTTTCCCTCAAAAAATGGGAAGAAAGTTGAAAAACTAAAAGCACCTTTTAAAAAAAAGCCCTTTTATTATTCAAACCCCTAACAGGCACAAGAGAAAGCCAAGAAGTTTTCACAAATTCCAGTCAGACATGATCAAAGTGCATCTTACACACCACGACGGCTAAATGCACTCTGGTTCCTTTGCACTTCTGGGTCATTCGACTGAAGAGAGACGAGACTCCTGCACGTCATCAACAAGTGGCCCTTTTCTCTTCATCCCCCGTTCATTTCCGTGTCTAATATCGCCCAGCTGCCAGTTTCTCGCTCTGTGATGAGAGCCCCTCTGACACCTGAGCTTCTGCCGCTTCCATCCGGCCCCTTGATTGGCCCCAGATGTCCGCATGGAAATGATGTCGAACCGTGAGCCCCCCCGTCTCTGGCGATCTCTCCGCTCGCTCTCAAATCCAGCTGCCCCGGAAAACATAGAGGAGGGAAAACAAACTGCATTCAAAACAAGCCGGCAAGAGGAAAAATAAGCAGAGGAAATTAAGGTGGCGCCCAGTCGCCGAGTGTGGGGGGGATAACGATGTAACATAACGCAGGGTGACACAGATTCATTGCATCAGAGCAGCAGTCTGGGGTGCTGGCACTGCAAAATTAGTCCCCAAAAAATCAACATTGCCGAGATTTCTTTGCAGTAATAATTTGATGTAACTTTACATTTCCAGTCCCTCGAGTAGGAGTAGAAAATATGGCATCAGCTGAGCTCAGTTCAAATTAAACCAGACATCAAAAAAAAAAAAAGATTGAGCTTAACAGCAAGTTGACAGAAATGCTATAAATGTGTCATCTTATAATGGCGGCAAACACCAAAAGGAATTGAGCAAATGTATAGATTGCCCTTGAAGAGGGTTGGTGCCATTTTTGTGACTACTCCAACTGATTGATTGAGTGTGATCACGTTTTTTTTTTCTCAAAGAATGTTTGGGGAGAAGTTTGTGGCTACGCCGATACACTGATTAAGCATAACATTTTTGACCACCTGCCCGGTGATGTGCTGGTCTCGTTTTAGCTATCAAAGCAGCCCTGATCCGCCCTGAAGCATTGAATCGGAGCAGGCAACCCAGGAAATTACCAAGGGCCTGGAGCTGAAAGGGAGACCACCGCAGGTCCGATTGATCAGTCCATGACAATGACAACACAGAACCCCTCGCACCGAACACAATCCGTGCGACCAACGTGACGAAAATCCACTGCATCAGTCACAAGATTTCATCTTTTCGAGTGACCACTGAGGCAACGTGAGCCAATATGATGGAGTACCACAGGGAAAGGGGGCCTTGCTGAGGGCCTATAGAGTGTCTAGAAATTCCCCTGTAGACCCCTGAGGGTGTGCTCTGATTTCCAGCACCAAGATGTCAGATGCAGAGCTGAGAAGTCCTGTAATATGTGAGGTGGGACCTCCATGGAGTGGACTTGTTTGTCCTCTCAGTCCCAAAGATGCTCAATTATTTAGATGAAATATCAAACACATCATTGTGCTCCTCAAACCGAGAGTCTGTAGCTGTGCTATATATTTTGTATTTTGACACCTTTCTATCAGAACCAGGACCAACTTCTTCATCAGTCTGAACCACAGAAACTCCTGCTATATTGAAGATATGCAGCTAAGATTGCGTCAAGACACACTAACCGCACCAAAGTGGTGCTAACTAATTTTACAAAAAAGGGAAGGAATGTTGTCTTAGAAATGCAAGCCTCAGGAAATTTGATACACAGATCAGGAGGGGCATCCTCTTAGATTCCAGTGTCAATTTGGCTCCATAGCTCCACCTGGAAAATGTCAAAATTTCAGCCATGCCCCTCAGGCAATGCACCAGGATTCCAGTTTTGGATGGCCAGACCAATTGTGGGTAGGCCTTATATCAAAACCGTCAGCAAATCACTGTTTGACCGAATAAAATAAATAAATAAATAATAATAATAATGATAACATTTATTTGTAGATCACTTTTTAAAACAAGGTTACAAATTGCTTTACATGGACATATGCAAGTGTAGTGCCGTGACACACAAAACCCCGGGTCCTCAACCTTGATTTGGGGACGGCCAGCAGGTTTCTGCTAGAGGAGCTCAGGTTGCGGGTGGGCACATATGGGGCTAATAACTCTACAATGTAGATTGGGACAAGGCCATGAAGTGCCTTGAAAGTTGTCAATAGAATTTTTAAGTCAATTCTGAAAGTGACTGGCAGCCAGTCACTAAGGCGTGCACAGCATGCAGGTGATTTTACCCTGATCATTAACTCTGTGGAGAGCAGATGCCGTTTATCAACTTCAATGACTGATATAATGTTATATTATCTGTACTTACATAATATAGAATTCAATAGCTTGGTGATCTTTAAATATTTTGTAGAATTTTAAAAGTTTTGGTCTACAGGACGGACCTAAGTGTGATCATTCTCCATGTTCCAGAAGAAAGGCGCTTTCCATTTCCATTACGCGCTGGGGGAGGTGCTGGTTTGGTGCCTTTAGCATATTTGCATCATAAGTTATGGCCAGAGTTTCAAGGGCTACGATAACAGCAATGACAGATTCAAAGGCAATGTCCGCAATGGACCGTCTTAGAGACTCGGGACCAATACCAGTGCACTCAGCACGTCCCAAAACCCGGGGAAGGGTACTGTTTCCAGACCTCTAACATTTGCTGGTCAGGAGCTACGGTCAGTCAAAGACCAACCTTAATTCCCAAGCTAGGGTTTCTCAAACCCTAATTTGCCCCTGGCTAGGGGGTTAGGGTTCAGAAAACGGAAGGTCGTAGAGACATGGGGCCAAGTTCTACCCTCAGGTTTTTGGACACCTCGTGTTCAATGAGTTGGGTCCTGAGCTTCCATGACTTTGTGTTTTGGAGATACAGCCCAAATATGATCTGAACAAGTGTATCTCAGAACTGGAGCCTTGGGGCCAAGCCCAGTGTGTTCGGCAGCTGTGGAAATAGGGGGGGGGGGGGGTGTCGTTAGCACAACTGCATCAGAAGTTATGGCAAGTGTTTCCAAGTAAGGGTTACTCAGGACTAATACCAGTGCAACAGGGAGAGGCATGTCAGCTAGGGCCCATCAGTCCCCCATGGGGGTCTAGTCTGTTTTTGGTTTTTACCTATTACATTGTTGAGAGTGATCCTCAGCTATCATCTGTCAATAAACCAGCTACAGCCAACAACACTGACCATCCTGTCTAAAGATGAAAAACAAAAACAAAAACAAAACTGAAATATTGGTTTTGTAGTTTGCCACAAAGCATTAACTTTCACAGCCAATGTTTTACAGCCTTCAAATCATTGTTAGGGGAGGAGGGGGGTTGACACAGGGGGGATGTTCCTGCATCACACGTGAGGGGCATGCAAAAAGAGTTGCTATTCCATGAGCTGGAAGCATCTTTATTTGATGTTGTGGTATGAGATGTGCTTGGGGTGGCGTTGCCAGGACTGTGGGGTTCATTTCTGTAGCGGGGATCCAAAAAAAGCGAGTGTGGGTGCCAGCGTTAAGTGACTGAGGAGGCTAAATTATACCGTAGGAGGCACTGAGCAACAATAACCAATGTGTAGACAGCTCCATCGCTTCATGTCAAACAAACAATAACCCTCTTACTCTGGTCCGGTCAGGTTGATTATACTGAGTGAAACGAGTCCTGATTTCGGAACATAATACAAAGCTGATACCATTTAAATGGGCCCGCAAGAAAATCCATTTACAGAGCGTTTCTTTTAATAAATACAGCTTTGCAAATTTACTCTGTGATGAATAGTAAATTGCTATTACATTTTATTTGTGAGGATTTTATGTGTGTGTGTGGGGGGAGAAAAACCCTCTGAGAATGATGTGCTTAAAGGCCCCCGATAGCCAAATATAGATGACAGCTGACACCGAGAGGATTTAAGTTGATTCATGCTGCGTTTATGACTGATAGGTTCATAACAGAGCAAATAGCGTTGGCTCATTATGCACAGATAATAACAGACATATTGGCCCCACAAATCAAACGTGAAAAAGTGTTCCCTCCTGCTCCGATACAACTCGACGCACAAGCAAGGTTAGGACTCGAATTGTCAACGTCGGCAAATTCCGCCCACAAAAAATTGGGAATCTAAACGAAAAAAAGCTGAATGTACCTTTAAAGGGTTTTTTGGGTGAACGTTTTCCCCAGTGGGACCCTTATTGTTTTCAGCACCTCGCAGCACAACACTGACCTGCAGACATGTGTCGCCAACCAACCGAGTGCCGGCGATTGTGCTACACAGCGGCACAGAGAGTCAACTTTGTTTTGTCTTACCGGCACGTCCGTGTCTTTGATGGATCTGATAAAGTTCCATTCAGAGCGCAATTTAACTCTTGTATTGCATTTTGGTTAATAAATATAGACACATCTCTGTTTTAAGGCTGCAGAACACTCACACTGAAACATGAGAATTCTAGTTTTACTCGCCGTTGCCGCGACTCTCCCTCAGCATCCAATGAAAATCGAGAAGAGGTGGGAATGACCTTGTTAACACTGCCAATAAGAGTGCAGGGAGAGGGTAATCCTGGCTGTCAGGCGGCTGGAAACAGTCGATATTTGACACTGGGATGTCAGATGGGTGTCTTTTGTCACAGCCGTGTTACTAATTAGACTCGATTCTCGCAACAAAGGAAGGCAAAAGATTTGTTTTTTTTTCACATCAATAAACGTTTGAGAGAAACAAGGTGGCGTAAATCTCAGCGACGCATCTCCTAAGTGCAGGCCTTGAACCACTGAAAACGCATGAAAGGTAAGGGAAGGTAATCTCTTTTTTGTTCTGTCTCTTGTAGCTTTTTCATATTTTTTAAAATCATTTCAACAAAGAGCAGAGGATGAAAAGAGGAAACAAGTCTGAGTCTGCTCAAAGGAGTCTGATAAAACTCCACAATCTCGAGTACTTCTGATGTTCATTGCAGCGTAGTACTTTGTCCGCTGTCAATGAGCAGCGTGTTCTCTAGTGTTATGATATGTTTCTCAGAGAGTTTGCATGTGACTATATTGCATATCTAAGACGTGCACAGCATGCAAGTGATTTTACCCTGATCATTAACTCTGTGGAGAGCAGGTGGCGTTTATCACCTTTAATGTTCATGTTGATCTGCTTTACCAAGAGCACAAAAGTTGCTAACCATGACATTTATTATTATGTTGTTACATGTAACAGTGTTCAGATAATTTGCCCACTCTTAAGAAAAATGTGTTCAACTTGACTCATTGCACGTTGCACACACACACGAACATGAAGAGACCTACGAAAGCCTTTAAAAAAGAAAAAAACAGTGGAATCTCAAGGCCAAGCACTTTCCAGAGTGGAAAAATATCAACAAACTCAGAAGGTCGAGTGATTGCGACAAAAAGACACCATTGATCAAAACAAAGATTAACACCAAAATCTCCAAAAGAGCCTTTTTGGAGATAGAACGTTGCAATTGGACGAAATATTGGTGAATTATTCTGCCGCTTGTCACATCCTGGGCTCATCCAGCCTCCTTAGTCCGGTCAGGGACCTTTTGTCAGGCGAAAGGACGAAATTAGCCGGGTTTCTGTAAGCTCTTAAGATGTCATAAGATCTCAAAAGCTCTTCTTCTGAGCCTGCATAGCCTGCAAAGCCATTAACAAACTTTGAAAGGGGCGGTCAGGGGTCACTCCCAAAGGTTTCCTAGTGACTGAAAGCTCCTTCACACACACTCTCTCCCCATCCCACGACCTGGACTAAGGAATAACATTAACAAGGGGTGTTCCAATGCAACTTTTTTTTGCACTTCCAATACGATACTAATATTGGAGCTTTGAGTATTGGCTGATACAGATATCTATCCGATATAATATCAGCACAAATAATACATATTTTTATTACTTATTTTGTGGTATGGAATGTTAGAAAAGGCTTGATCAAGTGATATTAATCAAACAGAGAAGAACAGTCAGCAACAGTAGATAAGAGAAAAAATGACACATTCATTATTAGCTAAGGGTGGAACTTGATTCAAAAAATGAATCTAATTAATTAGAGGCTTTGTTATTAATCAATCTCAATAAATCACATTTTAATTGCATAACAATATTTGCCACAAGACGCACCATTTTTCAATTAAAATGGAATTTGGTATATGACTCAATCAAATGATAAGGCAATAAAATAGTTTATTTTGCATCAGTCTGACAACGGCATTATAAATCATAAAGTTGGATCAGACGTCATTATCTGTTGCATATTTTCTAACCCCTTAGTTTATACTCCTGCGTTGCGTTGATGTGGGGCCCTGTGCGTAGCCTTCGTGTGTGTCCCACTACTTCTGCGTCGGGTTTTAGTGATGCGCTGTGCGTCGCCGCGAATTGGAGAATATAGAAGTGGATATTTGGCGACTGCAAAGCTCCGACACTGCTCAGGAAGCCTCTATCGGCAACATGTAATAATCAGAGCAGCCAGAGTAAACAATAGCTGTTGTACGCCTCCTAGCTCTGACGCGTCTCGTGCATCAGTGTGATCGGTGGACCAGGAACTCGTAAGCTGACAAACGTTCCGTGTTGTCTCGAGTGCAAACTGCGATTAACGGCATTCATTTTTTTAAACGTATATATATTTTTTTCAATTAATTTATTGTAATCAATGCGTTAAAGTCCCACCCCTATCATTCGCCAATGGGTTGCATACATTTTGACCTTAAACATAATAGTACTCTGCAATTGAATGACAAAATCAATTGGAAGACCCTGAAAAATAACCTCAATAAATCCAATTGAAACAAGAAGAAAATATATTTTTAAAGTGTACTGCTGGATAGAAGTACTGGAGCGGAGAATGGAATGTACTGCTTACATCGGAGTGCTTATATCGGAAATTTTAGATGCAGGCTGATACAATCAGATGCTCTTCTTTTTTTTTCTGATATCAGACAGATATCCGATATAAAACATAAACACATTTGGGTCTACAACCGTCTAGGTGCAACGTTGCTTGTGCGCTGCATAGTTGAAGCATGCATGAAGTTGCCTCTGACTCTATGTTTGTGTGTATTATTACATGATTGGATGTTTTATTCTGCTGTGTGAGTTTTATGTGGTTATTTCTACACAATTCGTGAGGAGCAAAGCTAAGACTCCCCCGTTTGGATCGACTTTTGAAGTTAAACTCTATTCACTAGCCTGTGAGCATGACACATCGGCGGTGCAGAGAGTCTATCAATCAATGCCTGGTCGCTCCTCTTCATCGCTTCTCCCGAGTTAACGGCGTCGCAGGTGAGCCCCATCAAGTTCCGGCGTTATCGAGTAACCCGGCCGTCGACCTTAACACAGACCTCCGCACAGATGAGCAAACCATGGTGCTCAACACCGGTAATGCGCGCTTGCTGCGGCTGACATATGGTCCGAACCGAGGGGAGGGAGAGCATATTACTTTGGCTTGATTAGACTTTTTGGGTTGTTTTTCTCCCCCCTTTTTCCCATCAGCGCTCCGAACAGTCGATCCATCAGCCGGCCAGGAAGCATTGCTTAGCGAGCCATAAAACTTTCTCTCCCGTCCGCGGAGCTGACACAGTACTCTGCCGCGATACTTCTGAAAGTTTGCACGCGCGTGAATATCAGCTCCCTCCTTGTACTGTATCAAACCCTTTTCCACCCGCCTCAATTGTGTTCCATGCCGTGAATCATTTCGGTATGGTATTTTTCTGTGATCTCAGTCGACCAGATCATCAACCCCGGCTGCCAGGACAAAAGTGCATCAGGGGTGAACAACAACAACAACAGCAGTTCCCAGTAACAGCATTGTCACCTCCTATGGGCATGTTCTCAAAGGTTGAGAATGATGAAAAGCAAAGTAACACCCCCCGGGCCAGCCTGTGAACACTGCCTAGAGGCTGGCAGAGTACTGCACTCTCAGCAAGTCGAGGCGGGTACAGATTTCGGCGGCCTCCTGCGTCAAAAATTAGAAACAGAAAGGAGGATTGAGGAGTCTCGCCTCAAAGTGAACAAAGTAGGACGCGGCAGCCGAGTGAAGTGACAGTGATTTCTATAAAAGGGCGAGCTGATGGAGTTTGACACACTTTCATGGGATAATAGAGGGATATCCGGGCTTTGGTCCCATTTTTTTGTTCTTTTGGTAAACATTCTGTGCAATTCTTTTTTGCTGTGACCTTGAATTTTCTACTTAGTGATCATCAATCAGCACCCGCTGTATACCTCACTTATTAGTATCTATAAACCCCTCAAAAAAGTTTGGAAACATTATTTCAGTCAATAACTTCTCCCCTTTAAAGGGATAGTTCAGATTTTTTGACATGAAGTTGTATGAGATCCTCACCATCAGTGTCATTCATCAGCAGTGACTTTTCCCATTGCTGGGGTCACACTAATAAAGCGTTTTGCTCCAAAAAACAGCATGTGTTCATCCATTTACATTACAAATTATTGCCCGTGAAAAAGTCCGACCTCGCAATCACCCGGTACTATTTTCCCTCCGTTCGTATCACTGTGCGCACCTTTCCATCAGCTGGACGAAGAAGGTGGAAGGAGACCACTGCAGCGCGAGAGAAGACGTGTCGCAGTGGTCTCCTTCCGAGCACGTAAACGCCCTGAAACAGCTGATGGGAAAGACTGTCTTGTGGCCAAGAATTTGTGATGCAGAGGGATTACTCTTTTGAGCGCATAATGTTTTTTGGATCAAAATGCTCTATTCGTGTGACCCCAGCGACTAAACGGAACTACTTTCTGCAACACCAACTTCTGGAACTCCGCTCAGGGGACGCAGTGGGGGAAAACTCGGTGAGGAAAATGGTGAGGACCTCATACAACTTCATGTAAAAAAAATATATATGAACTATCCCTCTACTAATACCAATTGGTGTGCAGCATGTGCCCCAGAAATGTGCCTAAATCCCCTGCAATATTCTTGGTATTCACTGAGGTGCAAATAAGGTGCCAGTCATTAATCTGTGACTGATGCACATTTTTGGGGCTGTTACCCATGTTTAGCTTAATTGCTCTTTCCATGATACTTACAACTTGTACCTAGTTGTAGAGGTGACTAATCAGGCTTTCCAACGGTATAAAATACATCATCAGTTGGTATTATTAAAGGGGAGAAATGATTAACTGAAATAAGGTTTCCGAACTTTTTTTGAGGAATTTATATATATATTATTCTCCTTTCCAGCATCTTGAAAAAATGTGCCGGTTCTACCGTCTATGCACTATTCCTATGTATTCCAGTTCCTATTTTCACTAATATAAATTACTAAAAAATACTGAAATAAAGGCTTCGGAAAAATGTGCTCACTTATTCATACGAAATAATTTGACTCACATTCATACATATTAAGAAATCCCAACCCGTGCAAAGTTGCGACTCACCGGTCTGCGACGCTGTGCGACGCATCGGTTCACTTTTGTCAACTTTTTATAATTATATGTAATAAGTTGCTTTTTTTTTTCTTCTTTTTTTCTTCCATGCCATCTCGTGTAAATATAGAAACAGCATTCGATTATTAGCGCCTAATGCATGCTAATACATTCATCTGATTTACATAGATGACAGATTCAGGGATTTTGAGCACACGGATTATAATTCGCAATTGAAATGTTACATCACGCCACCTGACAGACCTGTGACGGGTGAGACACTCTTCACGTCTTCTAGACTTGTGTCTTTCTCCCCCACCCCCCGCCCTCCTCCCTTTCTTTCTTTTTTTCCTCCCGCTGCTACGCGAGGATTGCAATGTTTGGGGCTTTGATGAAGGCTTCGGTTGCGGCGGCGACAGAGTAATTAAAGGGATTGATTGCAGCAGGGGGAGGAACATTGCAAAGTGTGTACTATACGCGCTGGCTGACTCACTCACTCACTCACACGCACACACACACACACACACACGCAAGCGCACGGTTTTCCAGGAGATACATCACTTCCACTCTATTTTGCAGACATTTGAAATCACTGTGCTAAATGTACCAAGTCAATCCAACATAAATCCAGTATGTGATGAAAAGCGTGAATTAACACCATGTGATAGAATAAGACAAAGTCAGGGGGGGAAAGTTTATGTGGTGAGGCTCCACTCCAGAGTGTGTGTGTGTGTGTGTGTGGTGGTCAGAGGTTACTGCCAAGAAGAAGAGTTCATTGCAAAACAGATATATTTTTTCAAGACAAACTATTCCTGTTTGATTGATATTCCCTGGATTGCACTCGCAAAAAACACAAACAAACATAATTTCAAATAAATCTCTTTGCAAATGAACCCCCTTCTCTGTCGTGATTCTTTCCACATCAATAAACATTTTTATTCTTTTTCCAAAAAAAGGTTTATTATTGAAAACGTGCTGCTGTGTGGCATAATCTATTTTGATAGTCGCATTTGGAGCCCCAAGCAGGTTTTCTTTGCAGCGTCGCCGGCTTTTTGGTTTGAAAATCTCAGTGTGATGATTTACTGTGCTTAGCTTTTTGAATTTCCAGACTCAATCATGTTTTGTCATTGGAGGGATTTTTTCTTACTGTTTTTCAAAAGCCTAAAAACACCATGGAAACCATATATGTGACTTGGAGGCCTGAGCGTTACTTTTCCTTTTACCCACACGGAGAGTTTGGGGCGGCATGGCAACATTACATCGTGAAAGATTAGAACTTCATGACAAATCTGTTATCGATGCTGTTACTGATTGTACTATCATCTATAGGGCACATTCTATGCATTACTGTTCTATATAAGGCGTTGAAGCAAAAGTGCTGCATTCAATCTGGTATTTGCAGTTCACATTGTTTCAAAAGCTCTGGGACGCAACGGAAAATAATAAAATAATCGAAAATATTCTGAACAAGTGATATAATTGAGATTTTATTTATAAATAATATATATACATTTTTCTACATTGCCCAGCCATGTCACTCTGGGTTGCTATTGTACAATTTTGGGCTACTTGGACCACCTCCGTTTAGAAGTAATCCATGGACAGTAAGTAAGTGAGTGAGTATGTAAGTAAATACGTATGTAAGTAAGTACTGTATACATTTCACTGTACATTAATTGGCTTTGTGGTTGTAGGTGAAGTCGGCTTATCGAAGTCATCCAAAACCATAATTCTGTATGTTATCTATGTTGTTTTTTTTGTTTCTTCCCCTTTTACATGAAAATGAAAAACACATAAATGCTTTCTTGTTACAACTTTCCACCTTTTCAAACTCTGGCAGATACTGATCATGAGTGGGTACCAACTGGACATACTGACCCCTGACCCAGTTATAAGCCTGAGCAGCACCCGGAACAACACTGCTTGATCACTTGCAGGGGCGACATTTTCACAAACAAGGTGCAGAAGTAGGTGGAATGTGTGTGGGTGCAATTACAGCGGACCACGATGGTGGCTGATCTCTTCTCATCTCTTCTGAGGCAGTGATGGCAGGCTGCCTCCATCTGCACGGTGCTTGCTTTGGCTTGCGGTCACCATGGTAACTAGCTTATAATCAAGTTATTTTTCATGATTTTGGGACACGCCCCAACCAGCTCTGATTGGCATGAGATGCTGCTGACAAGAGATGAAAGAGCTGAAATACGTCGGACACCCGTCATGGCTTAAGCAGCGGCTGCCGATTTTTTCTGGTGCCGCGAAAGTGCACTTTCTCCAGGATGTTTCCTCACCCCACATTTTCGTAACCAAGAAAAAAGAGCCCAAAATCAGACCTGGACGCACGGCAGGAGGTTGAAAATCCAATCTCTCACTGTCACAACAAACCTGGGTTTGCGCACATGCCTGTCATCTCTGAGAGTTTGTGATATAGAGTCATTTGTAAGCTTTAGTTTGTTGTTACATTGGATAGTCTCTTATCAGGGAAATCTTGACCAACATCTCACCTTCTTGCTGCTTCTTTATCACAGTTAACAATTAATCATAGCTGCACATCACATTTTTCACTCAGTGGCGAGAGAAAAATCCCTATTTTCGCCACACATGATGCAAAGATAACAAGATCTTTCCATCAGAATCAGATGGTTCATGTCGTTGCTGGTCTTTCACAACAGAAACATTTTAATTTGAAATCCAAATAAGAGTGAGACTTTTGTGTTTATGATAGAACTCAAACATGTACATTTTGTTATTTGCAAACCCAGAATCCTTTAGAATATAGTCAACAATAATACTGGTAAAGCCTTTGAATTGTATTATTCAATATGAAATTTGAGAAGAACAATTATAGTAATATCAATTTGTCATACAAATATGTATCCACATCATATCAACATATCTGCATCATAACTTCAAACATTGCATTGACTAAAGTCTAAATCCAGTCGTCTTTCCATAATGAATTACTCCAGCTTACGGCTCGAGGGAGGAGAATGACAGAAACGGACAGTGATTGATGTGTCTGCGAGTGATAAGAGAACTGACCAGTGAGTAACACCTGAGAAAAATGCTTTGGGGGAACATTAAAGGGAAAAAAAGAAGGGGAAGCAAAATGTCCTGATTGAAGATGATGGAAGGGAAGTGGCCGGTCGCCAGATAGGACATGATCCGCTTTCATTTGCTTCCTATAGTTTGTGTGCGAGCTGTGCAGAGCGGTACACTAGAGCAAGGCGATGCACAAAAGCCTTGTTCCAAAAGAAACAAACCAAGTATTTATAGACCTGCGGAGACCTTTGTGACCTGAGAAAACAAAAGCCTGTGTCATTTCACCTTTGGATCGGGTTATTAACTCTGAAGAGTTCCTGGAGACGCTTTTTGTCCCGACCACTTCTTTATTTCTAAGCCATTTTGACTGATGAAAAAAGAAGAATGCTTCAAATTCAAGGGGATTGAAATCCGCCAAAAACAATAAAGAGGTGTTGCTGATGCTAGAAAAAAACCTTAAAAAAAATTTGAATTCACTGTAGAAGAAGATGTAAGCCTTACCCCCCTGTAGGTTTTGGGCTGGACTAGATCTGAGAGGCGAGAAGGCTGAAGTGAACAAGAACAAGTAGCACATACTTGAAAAGCGAATCATTTTTGGAAAAAGCGCCTTGGTGGAATGTCAACCCTTACATTCCACATCATTGTTAACAATGAAGTGTCATGCTCTGCCTCCCCGAAAAAAACCCCCAAAAACTCAGCTTGATTCAAGGTTGCAGTACTTCTTAAAGGGGAAATGACGGTTAGGGAATGATAACGTTCAATATCAATCTTCTGGTCACTTCCTGTTCGACTGATTTCATTTCAGCATTCATATTCCGGTTACTGAAACATTGCGAATAACCCGTTTCCATGTGTGAGGAAACAGGGTTATTCCTCTATACATGGTCATTGTAATCAATCAAACTTTGCGATCTGGCTACTTTCTACTGTCTACAAATGCCATGATGTTGGTATCTTTCATCACACAAAGTGATTGGTTTCCTCCAAAAGTGTGGCCTGGTGTTGTTTGTGCATTTGGCCATGTTTACAAGTAGTTCCTGTACTCAAAAGACCAAGTTTCCTAATGAATAGAACATGAGCAGAACACAAATTCCTGTTCTGTTTGATTGGGATCCCCATTGGCGCGTACATGATCGAATATCCGCGTTAGAAAAGGAGCAACCCAGAGGTAATATTCAGGTTTTTACATGGAAGCGTGCAACCAGTTTATTGCAAATGACATGTAAACGTAGCCACTCTCGTACGTCCGCCGCCCTTTTTCATTGAGCAAAGTGAAATGACAGCCAACAGCGAAGCCCGAGCAGAATATCATCAAAGGCGTTATGGCTGTTTATACTGTATGCCGAGACGCCTCAAATCTCAACCAGAAAGAGTGCTGTCAGTCATCTGAGGAGTGGAGGACGACGGAGATGTTGGATCTTAATGTTCGTCTGCGCGGAGGCAGACGCGAAAGATCAAATGTAAATAATCGCTTGAACGCAACTTGCTTTCAAACGCCTGCTCTTCCTCCTTTTGTCTGGTCGCGGCACAATTCCCAGCTCTCGATGCTATTAACTTTATCAGCGACTGCTATAATCATTGAAATGTCAAAAGCAATTGCGTGGCGCTGATAGAGAGTTGTGTCTGCCTTTTGTGGCGACCGCAAACTGTTGTTCCTCTCACAAAAGATGAGGCGCGTAAAGGAGATTTTACTCAGGTGGCTTTTTGATCCCGCCCTGATGAGATACTTGAGCGTTTCCCCAGGTCGCTGCCTTGATTTGTTGCCTTTTATTCTTGATTTTCGCTCCTTTATTGAAGTTGATTTGAGTGTATGTGTGAACGCTGGGTGGGGTGTGCGTAATTTACACACAAAAAAGCCAAGAAAATAGAGGAGGCTGGTTATAGCTTACAGAGAGGGGGCAGTCGGGGTCTTTCAAACATGGCTGAAGCAGGATACGGAGGCAACCGAGGACACAAATGTGAGATTAGGTCATGACCTGTGTGACCATGTGACCATGTGTCAGCACAGTCCTGTGAGTTTGCATATTTCTTTCCACCAGAAAATACAAAAAAAAAAAGATAAATAATCATTTTGATTTAACATCCAGACGCTGTTGTCGACACTGCTGTTTTAATGTGGTTTAAACTGGGTAAGAAACAGAGAGTACAAAGTGTGAGTGCTGATCCCACTGCGGGCTAAAAACGTTTTTATCTGATCAATTACTAATATAAAACTACCCAGGTTTTGGCAGAAATGAAAGGTCACCAACACCTCTAATATGTTGCAAATAGAGAGGGAAATGAACCCTAAGAGATTTATTATTTCGATTAATTATCCTCTGGGGAACATAAATATCCCAAATTTGTGCTTGCCGATGTGAAAAATACACTAAAAAAGATTTTCGGGAATTTCAGTCAATCAATTCTCCCCTTTAATAAAACCAGTTGGTTGTATTTTATACAGTTAGAAAGCTTGATTAGTCAACTTTACAATGCAGAACAAACTGTAAGGATTGTGCGTTCGTGGAATGAGCAACACAGCTAAACGTGTGGGTAACCCCCCCCCCCCCAAAAAAAGATTTACTCTTTACCCACACGTATAGCTGTGTTCCTCATTCCATGAATGCACGATCCTTACAAGTTGTACCTTGTTGTGAAGGTGACTAATCAGGCTTTCCAACGGTATGAAATACAACACAGATTGGTATCATTAAAGGGGAGAAATGATTGACTCAAATACTGCGTCCAAACTTTTTTGGAGGAGTTTATATCATGAAGTTGATTTGTTGGTGTTATGTGTGGCAACAGATCAATTACATATATTTCCTGTTTCACCACATCGTCCGTGATCGACCTGGGGTCGCCAACCTTTTCGACAGTGAGGGACACTTCATGGGAACTGAGTTTTACAAAGTGCTCCCAGTTTGATACGCTCTTCTGAAATAACAAATTCGCTTTGACCTTTGAACCCGAATAGCTCAGAGGTCATCTAAACATATCGAAACTTCATGTATTATAAACATAGTTTTGCCTTAAGTAATTTTCAAATCTATAGAAAAGCAAGTTTTATCAAAATAAAAGAGCAGCTCACGGGTGAGTTGTGCTATTTTTAGAATGGGCGACTCATGCGGTCCTTGGGGGCTAACTGGCACCGTGTTGGTGACCTCTGGCACCATGTTGGTGACCCCTGGCACCCCTGTGATGATCGAATCGGTCTGAAAAAAAACAACCTGATGCGTTGTGATGATAGGGGATATTCTTTGTTTTTTCCAGCTCATAACGCCAGAGAGAACCCACTAAAGCACTGCAGAAAGTGTTGGTTTTTCAGCAAACATACAAAAGAAAATCACAAATATTCAACAACCAAATGATGATGGGGGAAAAAAAAGAAAAAACATGCTTCGATCTATGAAATATGTAGTTTCGGAGCCACCCGCGGACTCAGACAAACAAAAAACCTTTGACACCACTAACAAAATTATCCCCCAAAACATTTGTCACGGCGCTCCACAGGCCGAAACACAGATTGTCTGACAGCTAAACAGCTCGAAGGCGCAGTCGGCGTTACGCTGACAACTTTGTGGAGCTGGCGCGAACCCGCTGCCCTGAGAACATAATTTAGCCCCCCCCCACAGGGTGCTGCCGGGGGCCCGTCGTCTGCGGGTCTGTGGAATCTGAATTTTGTCTCCACTCCGTCCTCACCGTTTATTATTATTCCGAGAGAGACATGAAAAAAAGAAAACATATGGCGGGCTGATACATATTTCATGGCGCTCATGTGGAGCTCTCATCTGCAAATGCATGAGCCCCTTCGATAATGTGCTTCGGTCTTTGAGGGGCTGATATATTTTATTTCCCAATCCCAAACGCTTAAATTGGACGTCTTCGCTCGCTCATCCGCTGTTTGTTTCCGCCTACCCGCGCTGCATAGAGGCGAAAACGAAATCAAAACGCCAGAGGAACAAAATCAAATCGTCTGACTCTTGGTGAAGGTTTTTACTGGCGTGATATAGGTGTTAAAAATGGCGGAAGGCGTAATCACATCACAGAGCTATATTTAGTTTCATTTTGTTCACCGTTAGCTGAGATACATATCAATTTGATTAATACCTGCACTACGCATTGAAGCCTTACTGACTGTTGTTATATGATTCTGCAAATACTACATATTCTGGCAGCACAAACAATACAAATATCGGATTTGTTGAAGGTTATTTTTTCGCTTTTTATTAAGTAAACGATAAAAAGGAAGACTCATATTTTGGATAATACGGTGGGTGGGCGGGTTGGGGGGGGTGTTGTGTTTAATTAGGCGCTTCCCACCTAATGGCTAATGATGCCAAATGGAGCTTTAATGGGGGATGCAATTGGGTGGTTGAAGGTTAAATTCCTCTTTTCAGATTAAAAAAAAGAAAACACTGAATCATATATCTGAACGCCGAAGCGGCTGTGACTCGTGGCCGTGATGAACAATAACAGCGACCTTGGCGTGCTTTGGAAAAAAAACAGAAATGGATGCTGCCTTCCATATTTGAATGCATCTCGCGAGGCGTTGGAGCCCGTCCTGATCTTCCACCGGTGGATGAGGGCAGCAGTGGAGCATATTTATTTATTTGATTTCTTTTCCCCAAGCACACACCACACATTGACCCATACGAGCTTTAACAAGACCACCAGGGTATCAAGATCTCTGAGGGTTGAGACAGAGACCGTATACTTCAAAGAAATATCATAAAACAGAAAAGGAGTTTTTCTTATGAAACCTGAGTCCATGTTGTGTGGTTCATAGGCAGCTATTTCCACTCATTTGCAACATTTTTTGTGTATATTCCGAAATCAGATGTGTATTTGTAAAGTGAATGTGGCTTCTAAGTCGACTGAAATCAGACGTAGATATTTACTGAGAAAGCAGAGGCTGCAACTTGGGGAGAATAATCAATCTACCAATGATTAGAAGTGATTTGTTGGTGTGGAAAGCAAAGCACAGTCTAAAAGCCTGGCAGTGGTGGTCTTCACCTCTCCGGATGGTTACCGAGTACTGAGTAAACATGTCTTTGAGGCTAAAGGCCATTTGTTTAAGATCTTGGTCTCGTCGCGGACTCAAACAACAGGCAATAATGTTAGAATGTTGAATATAAACGTGCATAACCAGTTCCAATAGCTTCTGTGCTCATCAGCATTAGGAGCTGATGGAAACATGTCTACAATCCACACAGTCATACGATGGGTCCATGTTGGCTCTCAGAACAACACTGAAGCTGAAACTGTAGGTTAAAGTCGATTTTGAGCCCACACCCCGAAAACTCGTTCTTGCCACTGGTGCACATTACTTATCTTAAAGAAAAGATCTTATATTTCAGTTCGGCCCTTGAGATTAAAAAAAAAGCAAAAGGGCGTTTTAGTTGGTTTATTGCCAGTGAGACCACGCCATCACGGATACCCCTCAAAACCTTGCTCAATGGGCAGCACCTTCTCAAATAAATAAATAAAGTCAAATTTAATGTGAAATTATCGATTGCACTTGAAGAACAATCTCTAATCCCCAAAGTTTGGCTTTTTGAGCTCAGTTTCATCAGTCTTGCCTCACCGATTACTGTTCTTTGCAGCAGAATGATCTAAATTTTGTACCAAACCTTGCGTAATTATTTGCACCACACTGCTGTAGATAGT
>CAESWR010000059.1:670303-685214 GCA_903171835.1 Mullus surmuletus | reverse complement strand
TATGACTTTGAGACTTTTGCAGATGAAAGAGCCGAGCGCAATTTGCAGGTCCGAGCACTTTAACAGGAAGCGGTTGGAGCTCATACGGGACAGAGCCTGTAATCAAATTCCTTCAAATGGTTCACAAAGACGAGTATACAAACTAAGTGTCCACAGCCTACAGGTCCAAAAGAGTTTTCCACAATCATTTAATCTCAAAAGCCATGCTTGAGCAGCATTTGACACCAACACCAATAGCACAGGGCTGTAAAGAAGGATACGCTTTGAGGACCTGCAAGCCAGTCTGCCTTTTATCGTCTCTTTGCTTTATGGACCCGTTCACCTGTATGACTGGATCAGAAGGCTAGAAACATCAGTCTTTGGAAACTTGGTGTTTTTTGTTTTCTTTTTTCTCCACCAATTTCCGTCCAAATTTTGAGCCCACCCGACACTGTGAACCCCGGAAGAATTGCAGACCGATTTTATTAAGGAAATGTTTCTTAAGAGGTACTAGTGTTTAATAACTGAGCACCACTTTTTATATGGCTAGAGACCACCACTGCCAGGCTTTTAGAGTGTGCCTTGTTTTTGACAACAACCAGTAACTTCCAATCATTGGAAGTTACTGGTCCCATTACATTGATTGTTTCTCCAATGTTGCAGCCACATGACAAATCTGCATCTTATTTTGGAATATCAACAACAACAAACCCTTGAGTGCTTGAAATGAGTGGAAATAGCTGCCTATGCACCAAGCAAACACACACTCAGATTTCTAAATATCAAGAAAAACACCACTTTTCTTGAAAGTAAACCAAAAGTACATTTTTCTGATTTGTTGCATTGTGTGGTTTAAATAAAAATGGTAACACCTTATTTTAGGCTACCCCTATTCACCATTAACTAGTTGTTTATTAGCAGGAAGTTAGTGACAAATTGGCTCTGTCAATTCTGCATAGCCGTATTCTACAACCACTAAACGATTCCCTCAATAATTTCTGAATTACTGCTTATTAATAGTATGTAACTTTGATTTAGGGAAGGCCAGCGGGTTACTGAGGACCTCAGGTAGTGAGCAGGCACAAATGGGGTTAATAATTCTTAGATGTAATTGCTGAGCTGCAGGTCTGGAAAATTAAAGGTTAAGTTTGTACGACAATGCCTTTCACTTAGAGAATACTAATCTTTTTACCAGAGGGTTTCCCCAAAAATCTGTGCCGCTCCTCTGATGGTTGCGCACTGAGCCCCACAAAAACCGCCCACATTAAATAATAATAAGCAAACCCAAAATCAAACGCTAAATTAACACGCAAAGAATAATAATGATGATAATAATAATAGAAAAATAGTCAATCAACAATCACACACAAACGCAAGAAGACTGTGGAGCCACAGAGATGAGGAGAGCCTAGACAAAAACCATGACAGCCAATATGTACAAACGCGGACGTGATTCTACCAGCAGTAACTAACCTGACTAAAGAGTTTTAGTGTCTACAGTGGAAAATAAACAAGCTAAAAGACGAATCAGTGTAGCAATGGCTAGTAGACAGAACAAGGCAAAGGTAATAACAATAGAAAAGGCAAGAGGCAAGTCAGGGCAAGGCAAACCCTGTCCTCCAAGGGTCGGATACACTGGCTAACACCTGTTAGCGGCTATCCATTTACAAAAAAAAACAACACCGCGTACGGACGGGCACACACACACACTTGCGGCACAGCGAGAGAGCGGCCAATCGGCGTCTTTCAAGCACTCCCATTAATTGACCGGAGCTCACGCCGCTACCTGGCTGCTCCCGCGTTACCCGGAAGTGATCAGTGATAAAACATAATAATAAAAACATACAAAATAACCATCTGGTTACATCAACATGAACTTGCTTTTCCTAAACAAAATTGCATTTGTTAAGAATGTAAAGAAGAAATGAACAACGACTTCTTTATGTATTTATATTAAGCAGTAATTCAGAAATGATTGCGGGAAAACCCTTGGTTAATGGATTAGTGGTTGTAAAATATGGCCATGCAAATAAGGCATTAATAAGTACCTAATAATGAGTAACACAGAGACAATTTGTCACTAACTTGGATGCTAATAAACAACTAGTAAATGGTGAATAGGTGTAGCCTAAAAAAAGTGTTATATAAAGTGAATTACAAAAATATGTCTGCAGCGTTCGCCGTGTCTCAGTCTTGACCTTCAGATGTCTTGGTCTGGCCTCGAAACTCAAATGTCTTGGTCTTGTCTCAGCTGTGGTTCCCTGCGGTCTTGGTAAAGTCTTGGTCTTGGTTGGTGTGGTCTTGACCCCAATGCTTTTAAAGCAAGTTTGAACATTTTCAAATCATCCTGCATCCCACTGGATTAAAGACAACAAAGGTCACAGCAAAGTAAAGCCAGTGAGACCGTGCTGACTCTGTTTGTTCCATTCGAACAAACACCCTCACCTCCGATATAGTTGGATGTCCTGTCGCCAAATCCAATAAAGAAACTACATAAACCAAATATAGTGACTGTTAGATGTGGTTTTCATCACAGTACAGTTGCATCACTTGGGAAAAAAGGGGGCTCCACATTACGACATTGACAGACTTCTATACATCAGTGGGTCGAAAGGAAATATTAAGTGGGCGGGCAACGCGACGCAGTTTCCGAAAGCGAGTATGCATAATTGGGTTTTGACAGCCTTTGAAGAGCCAATGGAACATGCCCAAACGACACAAGTACCACTCTAATTTGTCAAAAAGTGACACACAGTCGCAAAAAGATACAGAGTCTTGTAATCTTCACAACACCACATTCCCAATAGATAGTGTGTGTTGTGCGATAACAGGTCCACTCTGATGGCACAACACTTCCCATCTGGCAGGCCGAGGGGATGACTGTGATTCATCAGCGTGAGGAGACAAAAGAAATGGACTTTAGATTAAACCTTTTTCATGTTTGATAGCACAAGTTCAGGGAAAACCTTTTTTCTTTTTCTTTGAAAGTGAACTATCAGCCTGATACAATTGTATGGATTCATTCTTCATATCGGCCTTTGTTTGACCAATCGTGGAGGTGCAGGGTATTCTTGAACTTTTTTTAATTTTCAGCCTGTAACGCCTCTTGAGTTTTACAAAAGAAGAAAAAAAAAACCAAAGGTGATTGTACAGGATTTGAGCACGGTTGAAACCCCAAATATATTTGTGGATATTCTCAGTCCTCCAGGTCATGGTAAATCTCAAATAAACGTGAAGTATGGCAACTGGATGCACCTCAAGTGAGTATATTTTGAGAAACCCAATTTACATATATTTAGTAACTAAAGCTGTTGTCTTTTATCAATTTAAAATCTTTGAAAACCCAAATGAACATCATACCTCAGGGACGCCTTATTGATCAAAAATCTCCTGGTTATTGCACCCCTGGTTTCCCAGGGGTGCAATAACCCCATTGGATCCATGTGAGTTGATGCCAGTCCATATCCAAGAAAAGTGACTCAACCAGTAAATGATTTCTAGGCTGATCTGTATTCTTTTCCCACTCACTTTGCATTGATTAAAAACAATATTTAAACAAATCAAATTGGACTTGTAGTGCAATTATCCCACAACCTATTATAGCATTGTTATTAACTGCTATGACAGCAGTATTTGGTTTTGCTGTGGTCATTTCCAACTTCAGGCTAGAGCCAAATCTTATAAGGCGTCATTTTCACCCAGACTGGATTTTACAACATTTCTGCACCCACAGCATTACACTTAGACTGCACGGACTTGTCTTTGATACCGAACATGATTGAATTATACAGATGGCCAGTAGCCCCCTTTTTTATTTTAAATTTCCTTTATGTGTGCGAGTCTTGGCAGCATTTGTGCACGATATCAGAAAACCAGGATCTAAAAAAACCCTGAAACTGCGAGCCAAGAATCCCCCAGAGTCCTCTGTCACCTTCTAATTTATATAAATCAATACAGATTTAGGTTTGAATCTCACAAGAAGCCTTGAGCGTAATGTATGCAGCGTGTATGCTGAAAAATAGATGTTTTTGATTAGATCATTGTGATCGCGAGACAGCTTAATCAGTCATTTAGCCACTTTGATTGAATAACATAGACTTTGAGTGGAAGGAATGCAGTTGCCAAGCTGAAATGAACACTATCACAAAAAAAGAGAGAAATTATTGTTTAAGCCAACTTTCTTTCAGGAGTGTGGGAAGGGTGGGGGGGGTGTCGGCTTGAGAACTTGCACACATACGCCCGTTTTATGATTTAAATGGACGTCCACGGGCCTTGCACTTCCTTTAGAGCCTCGTTTACTGACTTCAACTTCTGACTCCCTTCATCTTCACGTGAAATGGCCCCGCAGTTCCACATGTATGATTCGCATGAATTTGGGTGAATCCTCCCGGCCATAAAGAAGTGGAGCAATGGGGAAATAATGGGTCCATAATCTCCGGGTCAATTCTTCGAGATGATTTCTGCCTCACAAAAAAAGGCTGGGGTGATTAAATTTAAATCCTTTGCAGTTGTCTATGTAGTGAATAAGTGGCTCGAGAACGTCCCCTAAAGCCAGCTTAATGGGTTTGAGCGCAGCTGAGGTCATCAGCCTGCCCATCTCATCTCAAACTGCACGGGTCGGAGGATGCTGAGGCGGGAAAACGGCCCCCCGTGACGGTCAAGACGGCTCCTGTGAAGAGGGTGACGGTGTCCTTGCCCTGCGGGTGGGAGTTACAGAGGGAGCTGGAGATATGGGGGCTGTCTGGGGTCTGTCACAAGACATGTTTCCACTAAAGAGGTACGATCGGGGGGATTATTTTGAACACAAGTGCTATGAAGCTGCAGGGCTTTGGCATCTGCTACAACTTCTTTCTTCGCCTCATTGGTTGCTTGGATTGGCCCCATCATTTTATGTTGCTCTTTGATTCTAACTGGTGAATCAATACACATTTTAAACCTGATTCTCTCGTTTTTGACTTTTTTTGGAAGACAAAACGGGCATAACGCTGTGTGATAATAAAACATATAACGTTTGACTGTTATGACTGGGTTTTCTGAAAATTGCCTTTTATGACATCCCCATATAAGGCAATTAAGGCTCGATCAAACCTCTCTCAACCATCTGAGCCAAGGCTCCAGGATGATCAAAAACTTCTTGCCTCTTTTATCTATTTTCTATTTGGGGCTCTAAAATGAGATTTTTTTTTATTTTTAATTGTTAAATCTGGTTCCTCTGGAAAGGGACTGAGTGATGACTTGACCCAAAACCAATTACTTTGTAAACTCAAAAATCAAAACAGCATGCTGAAAGACTTTAAACTTGTCCACAAACCTGCAAGGTGTGTATTATTTTTCTCCAGTATAGTATACCTGTGCATTTCGGAAAGACTCTGTAAGGTCAAACTTGATATTTTTGTCCCGCGAAAAAATTCTAAATGTCAAGAAATGCACAAACATTCTCAGTTTGTCCCTGTACCGAGGATTTACTGGTAACAGCAGGTGCAATATGGAATATGGAATATTACACCTGCACTCACAAGTGTGTCTCGGAATACATATGGAGACACACACACACCCGCACAACAGGACAAGATAACCTTGCCACACTGAATGATTCAACAGTTTATCTGCACCTCTTTTCTTCCAAGTTGACTGTTGGAGGAGGAACCGCTTACATGGTTTAACTGAGGGCTTTTCTTACACTGTATGTACTGTATACACATCTGTATGAAAAGGTTATGCAGGAGAAAAAAAGGAGTAAGGTGAGCAAGTTGTAAAAAAAAAAAACTATTACTGCAACAATATGTATAGAAAACAATGCTGCTTGCATTACAAGAGGCATGAGTTAAACAAAAGAAAATGCCTTTCTTGGTATGAAACAGGACATTTTAGCTCCTGCTCCCTTAAGGCTTGGTGAGATATTATGGCAGTGCTATGGCTGTCCTCACAAACTTCTGCAAAGGTGTATTATTTAACACATTTTGACCATCTGACATTGATTCAAGGTGCTCGCTGAATAAGGATTCTGCAGTGAAAAAAAAAAAAAAAGAGGAAATATGTGATGCAACGGAGAACAATCCAAGCTACTCAACAGGTGCTGCACCAGGCAGGAGGCATTCAATCCACACGCCAGTAGGTTCTGGGGTCTGCCAGCGTTTTGAGTTAAATCAGGACATCAGACTAGAGTTTTACATGCACATCAAGAAGCCCAAACCACATGCCCCCCCCCCCCCACACACACACACACCCTACCCAGCCACCGACCCTTATCTTACCATATCTCGCAATCCACCTCATTGTTTTTACAGTGGTTTTTTTGATTTATGGCGGTGCAGCTTTGGGAAGATTTTCTCTCTAGATGCACTTAAACTGATTGTATAATGCAAATTCAGGCTTTCTGTTGAGAGATTAAAGCTCCTCGCAGTGCACATGTATTTTTTGTGGGGGTTTTTGTGTTGCAGTCAGATCTTCAACAACTGAAACTTTTTTTTTTTTTTTTAAACTTTGCTTTACTTTGAGATACCAGCAGAAAGTACACGCTGTTATGAGCCACCAGGCGCACTGCTAATCTCTCCTTTCATCCCTCCCCAAAAAACAAAGTAAAAAAAAAACCAAACTCAGAAATGGTACCTTGATAATTGTCATTTAACGAATCTTTGCCACACACCAAACATGACCTTTAAAAAGAGAACAGGCGCCACAGGAGGAAATATCATGTGACAGAAACCCAATGCTCAATTTCAAATAAACTGCAGTGAAGCTGTTGTGGTTGTGTTGCTATTGTCGAGAAAGCACAAATCAAGACTTTACTGATATCACACGGGCATCACAGTCTAAAAGCCTAGCAGTGGTCGTCTCCACCTCTGTGGGCAAAAAATCCAGAGTCTACTCAGTCCAAGACAGAGACAAGACTGAGTGAAAATGCCTTTGATTCTGCGACCAGGTCTGACCTTAACCTTCCTCCTGTGTTAGGGGTCGCCACCAGCCCGTTTTTAGGTTTTAGATCGACAAAAGTACCACATTAATTCATTTATTGTGTAGCAGGGTGAGATCCTCTATCTGAGCTCAGACAGATGAGGCTGCTGCTGTGCTCTCCCCTCGTCGCATCAACCAATTGGCACCCACAGCCGCTCTATATAAGGAGCAGTGCCCCTCTTGTCGGCCTCTTGGTCTTTGGATCTGAGGTCGCCTCACTTCCTCCCTCGCACCACCGTTTGCGCAGGTAAAGTAGCAGTAGCTGCTTTGAATTCGGGTGTGAGTAATTGTCTCTTTGCGTGTGGTCATGTTGATCGCGCGTATTTGTAGGTGGCTAACTGTGGGAACATGCTTGACGAATCTACGGGGATTCCCAGATCTCACCAGCATGGCTGTGGGCCCCCTGCAACTAACCAAACACAAAACTCTCTGTCCCTCTCCGGTGTGGGTGGTTTGAGCAGCCGATGGCTATGTAAAGCCACACGAACAACACCTGTCGCAGCCTCGCCACCGCTAGCCATTCTTTTTTTAAATCTGCATTTGGTGTATTATTTATTTAGAGACCATTTTTTGGGGTTAATTCTCTTATGTGGTTCTTTTTATTTTGGTTATTTCCCATGGGTTTTGGTTATTTAGGATTAAGTTTGGGGTATATTTCACCTATTTTGGTTAGTTGTCTGGATTTTCATTTATTTGGAATTAATTTCGGGTGATACGTCCTCTAGTTTGGTTATTTTTCTTGATTTTTGTTTTAGCATTAATTAGAGGAATACTTCTGCTAGTTTGGTTATCTTCTTGATTTTCGTTTGGTTAGGATTTATTTCGGGGGATTCTTCCCCTAGTTTGGGTATTTCTCTTCATTTTTGTTTGTTTAGAATTAATTTAGGGGAATACTGTCTGTTCCGAATTAATTTGGGGATCAACCTTGATTTAATTTGGTCATTAGTTTTTCTCTAGTGTTTTTGACTCAGCCCTATTCGTGTTTTTATACTGAGATTCTTATTTTTATTCTGTCATTTTGTTTTAATTGGAAATTATTAGTAAGTATTTTCATATTCTCTAACTTAATCATTATTCTAGCTCAGTTGGTTGGTTAATTTGCCATTTGCTGATATCTTTGGACGTTGATTGCTATATATTTACCCCGCCTCTCTTCCTCTTTCAGGTCCCAGAGGCGTACTGTGGTGGTCCTGGTGTCCTGGTGGTGGTGTCCCCCCTTTTCGGTGTGCTGTGTGACCCTAGTTTGATTTTTTTGGGTGTGTTGCTGTGTGTGTGTGCCACTGGTGACTAGGGTGGTCTTCTCCCGGGATTCTTCCCTACCTGTTCCCCATTCCCCCCACTGGTAAGCCCATTGGTAAGCCTTTCCCCCCACTGGTGAGCCCATTGGTAAGCCATTCCCCCCACTGGTAAGCCCCTGCATATTCCCTTTCCCTGACACCCCTGTATGTATGGTTTTATAGGTATTGTCTTATGTATTCTGTAAAAACGTTGGTATTTTTTAAACTCAAAACCATGTCTCCTGCCTTTAAACTAACAAACCTGAGTAAACTAACAAACTTGAGTGCCCTTAACTCAGTAAGTCTATTTCCTTGGGCAAGACTCTCAAGGTGGCGTTATCCGGCTTAGAAATCCCTTTTTCACAAGTGCACCTCCGCTCGTAAGTAGTGCTGCCACAATTACATCAAGGGTTTTTGACTTTGTCAGGAACCTCTCTTTAAACAAAATAAAACAAAACAAAAAAGATAATTGAACTAAATTGCTGTGCTGATGCTTTTAACCTTTCTGTTGTTGGGGTCGGTTTTGACCTGGTAATAATAAAAGACTTTAAAACAATAAATAGTGCCAAAACTGATATCATCAACACAGTGTGAGCTCACTAATGCTGTCAGCCAACAGCCCACTGGCAGCCAGTTGCTTTCCGACCCCATGGGCTTTTAGCTAGGGGCTTCTCTCTTTGTCTGCATTTGCTCCTTTCCTGAAAAAGATGAATGAATGAACTGCTCTCACTGTATGATTGCATAAGACCATGCTGGGAATCCAAACACGATGACAAAGAGGTCAGAAACAAATAGGATGACAAATAATTGTTTTGTGTATATTATGGGCCGGTTTTGACCCACACAGGTAAAAAATACACAAAACAATTATTACCAGAGATAGTAACAGAAAGCAAACACAAGAGGAAGGTCAATCCCTCTTTGAAATGCCTGAAATAAACGGCGAGTATGGCAAAAATGATGCAATTTTCCTATGATGATTTACACAACGCAACGACTGCGCCACCGTTGCATTGACGCAGTCTAAAAGCGTGGCAGTGTTCGCACTCCACCTCTCTGGGTAAAAGAAAATCCAGAGTCCACTCAGTCCGAGACAGAGACAAGTCTGAGTAAAAAAAAAATGCCTTCCATTCTGAGAGACGTTAAAAAAGTGGTCAAAGTCCAATCGTGAGAACTACAACACTAGATTGAACATGTGCAGTTTCAACGGGAAAGGAAGGCAGCCAGAGAGAAGGTTGCGCCATGCTGATGGACAGAGGTGCCGACACTTTCAGAGCAGAGGACCTCTGCTTTGAAAAGCAAGATAAGCTCACGTAAGCTTCAGCGTTTGTCAAAAACACAAACAAAACATACGAAAAAGCCCCTGACAAAACTCCTCGCCTCGCTGTTGTTTCTCCCGCCTGTCTGTGAAACTCCTTGTCTTAACCTTCACAAAAGCACCGGTTTCCGTCTGACAGGTGAGGAGGATAAATGGAACACACACCGGCTCATGCATGCACACACACACATTCACGGAGGCCTTCGGGGAGACCTGACAAGGACTCCCCGAAGACCCGCTGTCTGGTGAGGGGCAGATGAAGGTACTGCAGGAGTAAAAACCAAGTGTGTGTGCACCTTTTCCTCAGAGAGAGTCATTACGTGGTTTTTGACACCACGAATTGACATTTCCTTTCTTTACTTGCCGTTTTCGCAGACAGAGCCGTGACTCTCTTGTCATATCCCGGCATGCCACCTCTGAATGGCTGCTTAGCAGGTGCGCCGCACACACACACACCCCAGTGTGCGTGTGCAGATGCTCGCGCTAACTTTTAGTAGGTCAACCCCTTAAGGGTGGCCCAAACTTACACCCAGGTAAGAACACGATGCATATTTCTAGATACACGCAGCCTAATTAGGCAGAGAACAAAAAGATCACATTCTCGTGTACCGAGGGTTTCTAATTAAAGGAAATACCTCATTTTCCTCTCATACCTATTCATGACTAAAATAGACGTTGAAGGGAGGGAAAAGTCTCCAAAGTACAAAGTAGAATTGCCTCAGGTGATTTGTCTCTGCCCGAGGGCTTAAGCCCACCTCACGCTTTCTTTTCTAGTTTTCAGCATCATCTTCGTCCCCATTGGTTGAATACAAGACAAAGAAATCAGGGGTAGTCAAAGTCCTCTGCTTTCTCAGAACCGGACGTCTCTTTGAGTCAGTGTTCTGGGGCAGCGCTGCTTTATGGGGCACCTTTGTCATGCACCTGTCAGCCCTCGGAGAGCACGCGCCGCCTGCCGGGGGGGGGCGCACGGGCGAGCAAGCCCACCACCATCGGGGGGGCCCATAAACACGTCCGGAGGGCCGGGAGTGTGGCGGAACATCGCAAGGTTGCTAGCTTATAGTGACAGATCGTCACTCGCTGCTGGGGGCGTCCGGCGCGGCAGAGGGGAGGTATAAATAAGCAGTGACACCTGCGCCGCGGAAATCCCGTGAGGTTAACACGACGCCGAGGCTGACGCGCTTTGAGAGGCTCTCGCACAGGCGCCACGTCAGACTTCACGCGCTGGAGAATCATCGAGAGGTTGCATGGATTACCTTCATCGAGAGGTTGCATGGATTACCTTTCCACCCCCGCCACCCCCCCCCCCCCTTTTCTCTTTCTCTTTCATTTGATGTGTTGCACCAGAAATGTCTACTGCTTTTGTTTACCTTTTAATCATCTTTTGTTATGGAGCCGGGACCGCAGCTATTTGCTCGTAAATCAACTTGTTAAAGCGCCGCCTCGATTTTTATTCTCCGTCTCGCGCGGTTTGCTTACAGATGAGGTGAAGCCCACAATGAACAGGTTTGTATTCTGCCAAAAAAACACTTTTTTTCCCCCAGGAGACAATGCCCCCAAATGTACATTCCAATCATCAAGAGAGCCGTTTCTCTTTCTCCTCCCTCCTGATATATTTTGGAGAAAAAAAAAACAAAAACAAGGTTGTCAAGGTCAGAGGTGAGAGTGCCAATAATGGCCGGCTAGCGAGCAATGCTCAAGCCTCAAGTAATCCATTACACATTCCTAGTTACTTTTTAAAAAAGTAATGCCTTACTGTACTTTGTTACTCGCTGCTTGAAGTAGGTAGTTACAGTAATAGTTACATTACTTTAAGTAATGCCAGACATGTCAAGTAAGTCCTCATGTCCTTCCATAAAGAAGCGCAAGTAACAAGATCATTCTTTGATTTGTAACTGCAATGTGATCACTGATGTGACAGACAAATGAAATCTGATTACAGTAACGCGTTACCCCCATCACTGATCTCCGGGATAAATACTGTACAACAATGAGATGCAATTTTAAAAGTCAGCCGGTGCCGACGCCTCTGTCCATTTCAATTTGGGCGACACAATCAGCACTGGGGAAAAAAATAAATAAATCAATATTCCTCAGTACAACAAAGTAACACAACACAACACGTACGGGGGGAGCCTTTCAAAGGTGCAATTTGGGTAATTATGTAGAATAAAGTATTTCACAATGGCTCGCCTTGTGGTCCTGAATAGCAATTGGCGGCAGGTCGGCTCAAACTCACTTTTCAAAGTGTGAGACGAAAAGTTTTGTTGTCGGCGGTGCGTAGTGTTTCACCCATTGCAGGTCGCTTTTTTACGAGCCGGCCCAAGCTAGGAAAAGAAAGCCGAGGATGGAAACGACGTGATGTGTTTTTCTCGCAGGTCTCAGAAGATGATGCGGGGAAGGGAGATATCAGTCGTCCATCACCCTTCCGCTCTCGCCCGGCGCCGGAGCGTCGGAGTGGCAGGTTTTGATGTTTCGGTAACTGCTGCGTCACCGAAGGCAACGTCAAGAGCCCCCCACCCCCACCCCCACCGTCCTTGGGATGACTTATTTATGACACATCTGATGCGGCTGCACTTAGAACTCGCTCCCAAATTACACAAACTCGCCCCTCTTTCATCTGAGTCAGCCATCAAAGCGCAGTCTCGAGGAAAAAGGGAGCGGAGGCTTGAGGTCATTCTGATTCGAAAGCTACATTTTCGGCTGCCCGTCTTGCACCTACTCGTGCGATGGACAACAGAGAGAGGGGAGTAAGAGAGAGAGAGAGAGCGAGAGAGAGAGAGAGCGAGAGAGTGAGAAAAAAAAGGATGATGCAATCAAACACCCACCCCCCACCCCCCCGCCCCGACTGGCAGAGGGAGCGTCCCAGGTGAGTGGACTGAACCGCTTGGGATGTATTGATCTAAGCCTTCTCCTATGAACCCATCAAGGACTTCTGTCATGCTTAGGCATGTCAAAGAGCGCTTTGAAAATCCCGTGTAAGAGCTGGCTCAACATCAAATCTACCTGCAGTCTGGACGCAGTATCAAACTATCCAGCCTTAATTATTCAAAGGCTTTCACGCTCGAGGCTTTTTATTCTTTTTTGCCGCAACCGGGGCGTAATCAAAATAATTTCTTGTTGCGGTAATACCATGAAAAAAAACAAAAAAAAACAGTGCACAGCATACATCAAAAATCGGCCCACAATGTTCCTGTGATGTCATTTCTTGTATTTGGGGCTGACGGTGAAGCATCAATAGTTGAATGGGAAGATTCTTCTGGAGGTTGGCTAGTAGAATACCAAAAGCCTGGTGATGAATTTTGAAATGTGAAATCTGGGGAAGAGAGACGGGTGTTTTTTAAATTTTATTTGGATTTTTATGGTCAGGGATCATGGGGCCTGTACGAAACAGTACTACTCAACAAACATATTCTCCCTTCTACATCATTCCCTCTCATTCTGCCTTCAATCTGTTACTTTCAGCGTGTTGTCACTTATTACTTAAAAAAAAAGAAGAAAAACGAAAAGAAGTACTCTCCTATCAACGTTCTCGGACGGAAAGGCTCGATTGGACTGAGCACAAAAATACACAAAAATAATCAAACAAGTGATGATAGCTGGGGACGAGAGTAAAAGCAGAACAAAAGCTGCTGGTTTTAGCACAGTTGAATGAAAAAGAAAAAAAAAGATAAAAACTGTTGTTAAAGTGTAATCAATAACAATCTCTCTTTCGGTTTGGACGAATAAAATGATGAGAAAATAGGGGGAACTTAACTGGAGACAAGCAGGAGGTTGGATGTTTCAATGAGAAAACGTCAGCGAGACAGCTTATTTCAAGTAAGAACACAAGGCAGCGCTCTCGGGATCGGGTTGCTTAAGCAGGAAGTATACACAGGAACTCGCCGCTTCAAAAGCAGCTCGCACGCACATTCCCTGACTCCAGGGAGCCAAATTATTAGAACCTACTCACACACTTTCTCCTAAATTCAGAGAAAGAACATTACTTGTGTTACTCTTGTTTTGTTTTGATGCTATAAATGCGAGCGATAGCTGTTGTTTCCCTGCCTAAGCTTTCCTACTTTCATCTTCCATCATCATTTTGTTTCCGGAAACAAGTGCAACATTTGTCATCGCCGAAGCATGACTTGAAGGGGATTTGTGCAGTCAACAAACCACTCAAACGCGCCTCTCGTTGCGCTGTATCTGCCTTGGCGTTCACAAAGGAATGCTTAAACTTTCCCAGTGTAAATGTAATGAATGAGGCTGCTTTTTAACAAACCAATCGGTGTGTTTTCAGCAATGTTAGCGGTGAGACTTCAGGGGTCTCCATCAGTCCACCACTTTTAATCCACAATGAAAACAACCAACAAACAACGGGGTTGCTTGGGCCCGGTTTACCAATATTGAAAAGTCCCTGACATCCCTGGAATGACCACAGAAAGTGCAACTGACCTCTATGGGGCTAAAGGATGAGTTGAAATGGATGTTAGCTTAATGTAGCGTGACATGTTTGTGGTCAAAACACAAATGGCACCCAGTGTCCCATGTCTCTTGCAAATCTTGCATTTCACAGCATTCAACAGCTATTCCAAATTGCTTTTACCCTCTGGGTCTCACACCCTTACGAGGTTGGGGTCCATGGATCACACGGGGGTCTAAACTCTGGTATAGATTATATGTTGTCTCTGTTGTGTGCTGATGTGAAAGAAAGAGCCATCGCTAACACGTCTAACTCTGTATTTTGAATGACTTTGCTACAGAGTAGAACAATATCAAAAAGCTAATCTGCGAGAACCTCGGTTTGCCAATGTTGAGAGCTATTTCCCTGTCCACTGAGTGAACTCCTTTAAATGCACTTGTCCTATCTATGCATTCCACTTCTGTAAATAGAAACGACCTTATTTGGACAGCTGGTAGCATCTCTTACAGCTGATGCCATCACCTAAAGTCTATCTCAGGATCTAACCTTTGACCTGAGAACTGACCTGAGAATTGTAAAAAGCTCAGATACTCCTGTGTCAAGGCCTTCCCTTTTAAAGATACCTTATATAGCAGGCAAAACAGTGTATATTATTGTTAACCGGTAGTTCAGATACTACTAAAGATAAGGTTTCTTCTGTGAAAGGGAGTCCCTACTACCGTGGGTCCATTGCAGAAGGTGGTCTAGACCTGGGGCCTCATGTATCAATGCCGTTTACGCAAGAAAAAGGTCACGATGGGATGTATCAATCCTGAAAAGTTCACCGATTCTTGCGCCTGTCACGGCAGCTCCGGAGGAAGCCAGATTCTTGCGTGAGCTGCACTTGGGTCCGTTGGCGACACTGTGTGGCGATGTTTAGTGACCAATGCTGGACTGGGACAAGGAAGTGGCTCGGGAAATTTACGAGCAGAAGGGGGGGGGGGG
>CAESWR010000059.1:651251-670231 GCA_903171835.1 Mullus surmuletus | reverse complement strand
GCAACATGGGGGGGTCACACCGCGTTACTTGCATCAGTGACTTCAACCAAATGTGTTAACACTGTGCTTTTACTGCAGGTGACAGTGGCTGCGTCCTCAGGACCGGGCTGATGACCCCTCTCCTCAACCCCCACACTGACCCAGAGCGGAGCTACAAACACCTCCACTCCCACTCGCTCAGTGGTGGAGAGTTGAGAGTTGAAGGGTGGATATCGCTGCGTGGACCGGAGTGTGTGTGTGGGGGGGGCTGCTCTATGGCCCGGAGAAGATGGGCCGCATTGTGACGGCATGAGGCGTCCTTCACAATGTGGCCCAGATGGCATCCCTCTGGCCGAGCAGCACGTCCCTCCGCGAGACCACCCACCCAGACGCCAGACTGATGGACGTCGATCCCCAGCCGGGCAGCCGTCATTGCCGGCCAGAATTTCACAAGCCACAATGTGAATGGGGAAGAAGCACACGATCCGTTCATTGATGCCTGAGACTCCACGTACAATCTCCTCTTGTGACTGAAGGACTAACTGTGTGAGGTCCCTTCCACCGGTTCGGGTGGGCCGGCGGATGCGCCGCCCTATCCGGGTGGGCTGCCGGCGACACACACACTGGCCGACACATCCATTTCAGTTAAGCATTAAAAATATGGGTTTATTTAAATGCCTGATTGTGTGTTATTCTTGCGTTTACATCTATGGCAAAGCATGTGGAAATGTTGTAGTAAGAAATGGACCCCCCACTTACCCTCAAAGCTCTGGGAGTCAGCGCGGGGGGCGGCGTGTGTGAGCTCCTCTCTTTGACCCCCACCTGTCTGGCCGCTTGACATCCTGCCCCTTTTTTTTAATGTCCGTGGGGGTTCGTTGCTCCGAACCCACCGCGTCCACTCTCTGGCAAACCTTCTCCTCACATTGTTTGTTTTTTTTATACTGACGCGACAGGCTGCCAAACAAAACCCTTTGTTTCTCCTCCACCTCCCCCACCTCCAGCGCACACACCGGCAACTTCTTTTTCTTCCACATTTTTTTGCAAGCCTGGACAGGAGAGACCCTAGATAAAATTGCATATGTATACGTGGCCGTAATGAGGGCGGCCCCGGCCACGCGCTCAATTCCATGCTGAGTGGGATGTATCAAGGCAAGGTGTGCGGATCCCGGCGCTCGCACTTATTGATACATCCAGATTTTTTTTTTCCGGGATTCTTGCGAACGCTGGCGTTTAGTGTGAGATCCACGTAGTTGTTGGTACATGAGGCCCCTGGTCTTTGCTAAAGTGCTTAGAGATAGGTGTAATGAATTGGCACTGGAAGGATAAGATTGAATTGAATACTTTAGAATATAATATTAGACACAAGTATTACAGAACAAATTTTGTGCATTTTCATGGGTATGCTGTTAAAGTCACAGCATCCCCAGAACCGCCCTTTCTCTGGCTCTTCACCATATTTGCAGGTGTAAAACCCTCTCATCTCCTCTTTATACACACCTTCTCCAGTTTGTAAAAGCACCTTCCCACCCACTGTGTCCAAACACAGCTGGCGTTCTTTTAAGATGGCAACTGTGCGCTCAACGGCAATGTCTGCGATGCCGATTAAAGGACACCTCCCCGTGAGTTGGAGAGACAGCAAGCGGTGTCGTTGTGGTCTTGTTTGAAGTTGAAACCGCCCCCATTTTATGTTTTTTTTGGAGATGCGGAGATAGAAAATATCTGGGCTCTTGGGTTTCTTAAGAATTTGGTCCAAGAGATATGGCTCTTTTTGCAGATGTCTGAATTACACAGAAGGTCATAGAGACTTTGGACTAAAACCAGCATCAGCATCCCTGGATACCCGGAGAGAGACACTTCTTTTGTGTCTCAAGGTCGACGTGCTTTGGCCAGTCCGGTGTATCAGGGGGAGGTGGTGCAGAGCTAGCTAACCTGTGCCAGATACATTGATTAGCACAGCTGCATTATAGAAGGATAGAACATTGGTTGGAGCTGTAGATACTCTGTAGTAGCTTGGTGTTTGAGTCAGTGAGCAGTGATTTTTATCTGGAAGAACTGCTAAAAACAAAGGGTGGCCAAACAGGAATCAAGTTTGTGTTTCATTTAGATTTATTCATTTATCTTTTATTTGATCTTTTTTTTTACTTTGTGTGCAAGAGCACTGTGCCCACCACCACTTTCTGCGTGGGCAATTAAAAGATCCTCTGTTCACCGACTCATCCCTGTTGGTTCAGCAACTTTACCACGCAACGTGGCTGTTTGGATCAACACTAAGGAAACCAAACCATTACTTTGTAATATAATGAAATGATTGAAATGTAAGACTCGCTCAAAAGTGCCATAATGGTGAGTGTCATGTTCTTAGTTAAAACTGTGGTACCCTGACTATGTTTAGTTTGTTGAGGTCAATTGTCTCTGCCTTTTGTGCTTTTCACTGGCAGAACGGCTAATATTGCTGGTTCCCATTTCTGCCACCATAAGTCAATTATCCAGAGAGGAGCCTCTTACATTCACTAGACTGAGTAGTGCAATATTATTTCTTTCCTGCCGTAGGCCTTAAGGAGCTCTTCCATATCCTCTGTGCTTTAAATATCTCAGTGCAGTTTAGAGCTCCCCGATGAGCTTCTCTGAATATACAAATGCTGTGGTGTTTTTTCACAAGGTGCTCACACCAAGTTTATTTTGCACTACAGTGGGCAATTAAAACAATGCTATAACTAGTACCCACCCACTGAGCCCTACTGAGGTTGGGGGTGTGAGGTGGCAGCCCAAAGGAGTAAAACACAACACCCAACCATGGTAAAGCATGTTCACCCTGCTGACTTTTGGCAAGGGATACAGAGGTTCCACATCAGATTCTAACATCTTCTTTCCTCAGGCTCTCTCATTAAAGAAATAATATTTTTTTCTTGTTTTATTTTCCATTTCTGTTAATAATATCTGGTTACAAAATCATACGTTTTGATTCTTCACAGAGGAATTCAACAGTAGTCCAGTATGATAAAGTAAACCTTCTGAACCCAAATAGTTGCCTAGGGCCCCGAGCTGGATGGAAGCCCCCCTAAATGGATGATATTGGTCCATACCAATGATAACATGGAACCCCTTAAACTGAGGGATCACCAAAACAATGCAGCAGGTAGCCCCCTAGGTTGGCATAAGGTCCTCGTGGGCTTGTTCTAAAAATTGCGCATCCCATGAATGAGCTGCATCTAAAATTCACTTTCATTCTGTTGCTATTCTTCTTTAATCACACTTTCATTTGTATACATTGGAAAATAAACTATCTTAAAAAAAACCATGAAATAATATGTTGATTATACATGAAGTTTAGATAAGTTATTGTTCAGTTATTGTTTAGTTCAAAGGGGAAAGCAAAGTGACCCCTGCCTTAAACCGTCACCAACGCTACAAGTATACACACAAAAAGTTGGCAAAACTCAAAGGCCCTTGACTAAACTTTTCTCCAATTGGACAGGAATTCTGGCAGGTGGCACCCAACCTCTCCTAAGCCAGTTGGAGCCTTTGAACTCAGGGAGGCGATCTGCCAACTACAAATGTATCGTAAAGCATGATTGGCCAACATTGCGCCACTCCCTGCATGGTAGAGTGTCAGACCTTTCCCATCCACCCTCAAATCCAAGCCAATCAGGGAAACAGCTCGGTGACACTTTGCACCCAAAGGAAGTGTTGCGCCCAGTCCAAACTTAGGATGATGAAACACGCTAATGTAACAGTCCCTCGCTATCGAGCAAACATATCAGTTTTACCTTGATGTTGTTGACAGCTGGGTGATTTTGACACAGGCAGTTCCAAGCAGAAGCAATTTGTTTTTGGTTTAGATTTCCTCCACTTTAAGAAAGTCTTCAACGCGAGCAAGCACTTCATATTTCTTAACTCTTGAAAACACTCAAGGAGTTTTAGCTGCAGACATGTTTATATTGGTGAATAAAAGAGGTTCCATTTCTGTTTGTATCGTGAATACAGATTTCAATTGGTATGTAGATTTCAATTGAAGTGTGTCACAGTAGTATGCACATATTTCATATCAGCCACAACGGTGACTGTCATTGAGCCAAAAAACCCTTTTAGAGCATTTAGTCAAACTATCCCGAAATAGTTTGACTCAATGCGGTTTCCGCTGTCGGTAAGTGCTCAAAGTCATAACCTAGTCTCAAACCAAACACTATCCATTCTGAGACATGCTGCTGCGCGGGGGGAGCAAGCACAGAAGCCAACTGGGAGCCAGGAGGAGAGAGAGCCAAAGATTAGGGATGAGTGGCTGCCTAGATGAGGGATAATGGGTCTATATGCAGTCCGGTTTTTCGGAAAGGCATGGCATCGCGTGGGAATTCTGAAGAGGACCGATTCAGGCCGGATGAGAGAGGAAGCTGATTATCCACCCTCCTTTTGTGTGTGGGATCAGGATCAGCAAGCAAATCCCCCCCTACTTGCAGAAGAGAGAAGGGAAGAGCAAGGAGAGAGCCAGGCGAGGTGAAAGAAGCCCATGAACGGGTCCAGAGGTGGGAGCAAAGGTGATTACGACGGACTCGAGAAATACAAATATCCACGGGGAAAGAGGGAAAAAAGGTCGAGTGCAGCGCTTGGATTTTACCCTTTGTGCCTTGATTTGCAAGATACAATGCAATCAAGTTAGGCTTTACCTTTTATTCAAGATTATGTGCATATATGATTATTCTCTCATTTATGTAGTCTGATTTCTAAGATATATTCCTCATTAGCCCTCTTTTTGGGGGGATCTTTCTTTATACCTCACAGTCTGGTGGTTGAACAAACACATACATTTCCTGCAACAACCCACACAGTTCCTGTTCATAATTTTTGCAAGAGAAGCCAAGCTAATTGCTTGCACCTCTGGATTTTGCTGGATAAGTGAGGCTGATATGTAAAGCATGTGTGTGTGTGTATGTGTGTGTGTGTGTGTGCGTGCATGTGGGTGTTAATCGCCTTGGTCCGAGGTTCTGCTTTCCCGTGCCAGACATCCCTACCTCTCCCTGGTACCTGCAGCGATACAGGAGCCATTAGACACTCACTGAGTGATGAGACGGAGCAGTTTTCATTAAAAAGACATTTGGTGAGGACTGGAGGGCCTTGAATTGATGTGAAGCGGGAGACCAAGGCTCGTGTTTGTCTTGCGGGCTAGCTGAGTGACTCATATGTCAGTGTTTCAGACTGCAAAAACTCTGAGAGGCAAAAAAAATAAAAAAATCCTGCCACTCAACTAAACGTAGACTGAAAGCGAGCCAAGGTTTGATGGCGATGAGAAGGAGGCAGGTGTGCAGGCGAGCTTGTAACTCTGCGGGTGCACCGGGGTTTTTGCATTGGGAAGGGAGAGACAAAAAGAAAAGAAAAAATGACTCTGAGTAAATCAGTGAATTTGCAGAGCGCAACAGTTGCACGCCGCCATTTCAGAACGGAGGGTGATCACTCCTCTGCTGCCTTCCACCTGCGACATGCAAACGGAGAGTCCAGGACTCCGCTGGGACGGGGCCCGCCAACCAGGACATCATTTATCGGACCGCCGACCATCCCAGCCAGAGTCCATTACAGTCATCCAGGGACTTGGAAGAGCGCGGTTCATCCGGGGACAGGGCCGAGGCGAGTCGGGCTACTTCATGTCTGTCTGGTTTCGAGGCAGTGACTGCTCGCAAAACAATCGAAACATGACTTCTCGAAACACCAATTTGCAGCAAAGTCTGAGGAATGTCCTAGTCCTAGTTTGCCCCTGACATATTCACACATTAAAGGGATAGTTCGGATAAAGTATTTAGCTCCAAAAAAAAAATACCTTCAAAACGGGAATCCATTTGCATCACGGATTCTTGGCCACAAAAAAGTCTGACCTCGCAATCACCCGGTACTATTTTCCCTCTCTTAGTATTACTGCGCGTACCTTTCTATGAGCTGAAGAAGGAATGAGACGGAAGGAGACGGCTGCGACACGAGAGACAGTGGACTTCCTCCAAGCACATAAATGCCGTGAAACATCTGTGATGGATTACTCTTTTGAATGCATATTGTTTTTCGGAGCAAACCGCTTTATCCGTGTGACCCCAGCAACTAGACGGAACTACTTTCTGCAACAACAAAACACGACTGGAACTCCACGCATGTACTGCAATGGTGAACGACACTGATGGTGAGGATCTCATACAACTTCATGTAAAAAAAATCCAAACTGTCCCTTTAATATGTGAATATGTATAATAATATAACAAACTAGGACTTCTCTCATTCCTCCGACTTTCAAATTGGTATTTTGTTTTCCTTTCTGCAAAACCGAAACCGGGCAGGAACTCACGCAAAGCAGTGGGGTGAAAGTCACTGCTGATGAACAACACTGATGGTGAGGATCTCATACAACTTCAAGTTAAAAAATCCGAAGTATCCCTTTAAAGGCAGCAGAGACATAACCTGCCTACATCAATAATGGGATACGACCCGTACGAGCTTTGCTTCTGATGTAATTTGACAGCCCGACGTGGTCGTGTTCGGCGGGAGCAACGACGCGCATAAGCCCAAGCGCGCGTGATACGTCAGCCTGTCCGGTCGGTCACCATCCTCGGCGGTAAAGTTGGCACGCCAGTGGCGCGGAATTAAGTGACACCTTTTCTAGATTACACACATGTTGAATTAGGTCACATCAGTCGGAGAAAGGAGACCCTCCGGCTTTGGTCCAGGTAACCCGGGACCGAGGCTGGCAGGACTCGATGGAAATGCAAATGCGAGCAATAACTTTCATAGATTTAAGAGCGCAATAATACGCCAAATGGAAAATTACTCTTTTTGTTTCGCCTGGAGGTATCGCTGCAGCTTAGTTGGCTGTGACAAATAAGGTTGTTTTTTTGTTGATGTGTGTGTGTTTTGCATTGTCTGGTGTTTTTACATTCACCAGCGAAGCATGAGACGTTTCCCTCCAACACAGTGACAGACTCCATCAGCGTCTGAGTGGGAAAAAATGCCCACGGCTTTAAGAATCGTCCCAGCACTCACTTAATGTGGGTATAAATCTGAGAAATTCAAATGCAAATGTTCGAACGGCCACGTAGAGAAATATCGAGCAGCAGTCCATTATTAAACTCATCCAAACATTTTAGATTAGAGACTACACAAAGAATATATAGCAACTCTCCAGCGATGTTGTTTTAATTAATTGTAATTTTTTTGCTATTAGTCAGAAACATTATTATTATTATGATGATGATGATGATTATTAGCTAGTTAATTAGTTATTATTAACCAGCAGTTCTCTGAAAGCTTATGGTCAATTAAACACACTCTATTAAAACACTTCCCCCCGATGGCAGTTTAACACAGGGACTCAACAAATGTGCCAAAGACAAGCACTGGGCAGCAGGGGCAGGGTAAAAAAAAACTCCCTTTAGCAGAAGAAACGTTGGAGCAGAACCAAAGAGAAACCCAAATGGGCACAATATCAAGACGGCGTCTGTGCGACAATTCAAAACAACAGAGCGTCGCCTCGGTGAATCTGTTGTTCTTTGCTGCAGAACAGAGAATTTGTTCCTGCCTTTTTGCTCACAGAGCAGCACAGGTTGTTTAGTTTTTTTTTTCTCCCAAAGTGTACTAGATTTACCAAGATCGTTGGCGTGTGTTTGAAGGAAAGTGGGAAAAAAAAGTGCTTCCAGCAGCTGAGAAAAAAACAAACTTGACTCGCTGCTTGCGTCATTTCGATTTTGTCTCGCAGATGATACGCAACAGTAACGTCCCGTACATCCAGGCTGGGTCTGAAAGTTGAGAGAAGTGAAAGGTATATCCACTAAGTGAATGAGATACACACCACTTTCTTCCATTTTTAATGCTATTACACACTCCTCCACCTCTAACACTGTAAAAAGCAGAATAAAGGGACGTGGTAAACGCTGATAATACCGTATGTTGATATTTATCTACAGTTTGACTGCAACGGAAGACTTTTAAAGGCATCACATGTTCAGCGTGCCATGACGTGATGCATTACTCATATTGAATCCCATCCTATCACTTCTTGAAACCACCTCATGACAAAATGATTCCTTTTGGATGGCGAATGCATTAGCGTCTCCTTCCATGCTGGCTGAGACACATTGTTTAGATAGCCGGGGATGAGAGGAAGGAATATAGAAACGGCAGGGGGAAAAAAGGTGTGAAAAATGGGTATACATAGAGTCGATGTGTAATATTATTTGATAGGCACAAATGCACACACACACTCACACACGCGGGACTCTGACTGAGTCACAGAGACACCCTGGAGAAGGAAGGTTAGCCAGTCATGAAATTACTAAACAAATAGAGGCTTACAGGCTTCCCAGCTCAAACATTTTAAGTAGGTGTTGAATCCTGCAGATAAATCTGGCGTGTGTGTGACTGTGTGTGTGCGTGCCTGCGTGTGTGTGTGCACCTGTTGAATAGTCCTGATCAAGATGATTATGATAGTGGCGCCACTTTTCGGTGAATGCGATATAAATTGCGGGCTGATAGGTCAAACTGACACTCAAATACTGCAATTTTAAGATGAGCCTTATTTGATATTTTCACTTCACTGACATTGTTCTGCTATTATCAATTCAATATATCGAATCACAAAAAGCAATGTTTTTTTTTTCTTTGACTAGCAGCTATCCAGCAGCAGATCCAGAGAAACAGAACTGCCTGTGAGAAGCTCTCTTCAGGATCAGAAGACACTCTGGCGAACAAGTCATATATAACAGCATTTCTGTAGACATTGCACGGCTATCGTGAATTACAGCCCGAACTCTCATGGAATGCACATTTCCCATACAATAACAGCCCTCCTCCAGGTGAGAATTCTTTTTTAATCTCTTCCTGTGGGAGAGATGGAGCTGCACAGGCTAAACAGGGCACACGGCTTAATTGAGCGTGCAATCTAAGAGAACCCTCTGGAGGGAAGAGGGAAATAATCTGGCTGCGGCTCCTCTCAGGTGAGGACTAATGGGTCAAATAGCCGAGCCGCATGAACATGGGGGCGTTCACATACTTCTTTTTTTTTCTTTTTCTTTTTAATTTCTGTATATTTGTTCCACTTGCTCGGATGAGGACGCATCACTAAACATCAGCTCAGCAGTTCTTTTTCATTTCCATGGAAACCGACAATGGAGAGGGAAAAAAAAAAAAGAACTAAAATTGAGTCTCTTTGGAAAATAAAAAACTAGATATCTTCCCATTTACCAGCAGGGTTTTTTCTTCTGCATCTAACAAGCTTTATATTTCAAATCATGCCATAATGTGCGTCTCCCCAGCAGGACGCATTGGACTCACAGTTGATACATCATATATCATTGACTTTCATCCTCGGGGCTCAGAACGCCGAGGCCCTGTGATCTTCTCCGCCAGCCCTGCAAGACTCTGGCAGAGGACAAAAGTTAACAAAAAGGAACTACAAATGAATTATTGAGTGATGTGCGGGACAAACGAGAGCTTTATGTGCTGCCCAAGCGCCCGTTTAACCTTAAGTAATTATTTGGCTTCCGCTCTTAATGGAGGTGCGAGGGAGAGAGATAAATCAGCGCCCCGAAAGGATTGGGAAGCGGGAGACACGGGTTTGCCGCCGTGAGTACTGATGAGTCCACTGAGAAAACACACACAAACACACATATTCAATTACATGTTTATTATTCAGCGACACATTTTTGCCCATGAAGAAGGGGAATTTACGCAATTACGAAAATATGGTTTCTCACCATATCAGTGGAAAGGCGAAATGTGAATCTGTCAGTAAAACATGTGAGCTGACAAGAATATCAAAGGTATCTGGGTAGCGAAGTGATTCACACAAATGGAATTCATTCCCCTCACTGGATCAGCATGGTCAAGGATGTGTGAAAATTGGAAATAAGTAATAATTCATTGTGCCGCTGCTTGTGATGTCTGGAGTTCCAGCAGCGGCGTTTGCATACATGCAGTTGGATGTCGAACCTTGAATCTGTAAAGACGGACAAGCGGTCGGAGAATCACACACATCTCGCTGAGGCACTCTTGTTTTGGGTGATTGACACTTGGGTTGCTGTCGATCATCTTTCAGCGCAGCGTTGCGGTTTGGGGAGGGATATTTGCAGGAACTGTCAATACCGCGCTGTTATTTTTTGGGCTCAATCGAAGCAATCTTCACAGTTATGGCTACACTATATTTGTCTTAAATTGACTAATTTTAAAAGTTTCACTGGTGGAACGTGCCGTAGTTGCACAATGGTTATCAGTGTGCAACTACGTTTGTCCATCCGGTCTTGGTACAATATATCACATTTTTGGAAGAAGTCACTAGCATATTTCTAGTCCAAAGACCATTCCGTACTGCAACAGTGTGCCTTGTAGGGTGATCATAAACAGCATGTTGTCCAAACGTGCATTACAATAAGAACAAACTTTTCAAAGAGCAGAGTTTTTCAGGTTAAATATTAATTGCCTCAGATCAAACAAAGCTAACTCAAAGATCTGTTTCGAATCAAAATTCCTACAGCTACAAGTTCCTCTGGAAAGGTCACCGCTGCTTTATTCACTCACATAGCCTTGATCGCACTCTTTAATACAGTACTTTCCCGCAATTAAGCATTTCAATGCTGGCGTACTGCAACACGCCAACATGACATGGCAGCACCTCTGGACATTAATGTCAGTGCCATGGCCAGACATGCCATTGATGACGAGACATTTCACTGAGACCCATAAATGTCAACCTTGTGTTGATGCTAAAGGTCAGGGGCCTACCTCATCTCCAAATGACGACTGTCTGCGTGCAAGTTTGTGTGCACATCCCCTTCAACAGTCGCATGGACATTCAATCGTCGTCAAATATCCGACTGTCAACCTTGGGGGGGGGGGTCGGCAAAGTCATCAGGATTCATCATGCGGGATCCGAGACTGAGGCCGTCGGAACAGCTTTAAGGGCAGCTGTTGGGAAATTTGTCAGATTGGAGTGTTTGCACCGAAAACATTTGTATTCATCATCTCAGTCTCCTTTCAGGGTTGATGTGCAGATTGGTGAACACCTGATCGGCTCTGGTAAATCAGAACAAGTGTTTGTGAGTTTCTCTTCTTGATGCTGCATCCTGGTATTGAATCAGATGGGCTGTCATTAACGGGCGGGACAGAGCAGACATGGGGGGGGGGGGGTTGGATGTAGAGGGGAAACGCATCTGTTCTTTCAAAAGAACAGATAGAGACTGGACATAAAAATCTTTATTTTCAGTGTAGTTACATTATCCAAAACCTCATTTGGTCGTTCCACCTGAGGAGGAGCAACACTTTTTATCTGGATATTATTTACAGTACCCAATAAAAAAGTAGACTGAGACAATATAGAAATTAAATTAATATTTTTTTAAAAAGGTATGAAATTGATAGTGAGAACATTGGTATTGCATAGCAGAGGTATTTCTTGCACTAGTTTTAATAATCGTATTTAATGTATATAATGTATGAAATATTCATATTTACGAAGCGATTGTGTTAGTAAGATTGTAAGTGGGGCGCGGTTGATAGAGGCAACATCAGTCTTTTCCTGCATGTTCTGCTGGTACGATGGTGGATCATAGAGGAAAGGATCAAGATGATCCCCAAATTGCCCCACAAGTGCTGCTCTACTTCGATTTCAAGTATTTGTATCCAGTATTTGAAGTTTGCATGAATGAATACTTGAAACTGGAGAGGCTGTTCGGCTCGGTCGAATGTAAAAAAAAAAAAAAAAAAAAAAAGATCTGTCTTGTATGGAGAAATTAGTTTTGGCTTTGAAGAGACAAGATGCTGTTGCTAAACCTCCAGGATAGTATTGTAGTGAAGACCGCACAAACCAAGCCCGAGACTTTGTTAAGACCACAGGGCGCCAAGACCAAAACAACATTATCACTCAGTGCACGACCGAGACAAGTCCGAGTAAATATATATATACCTGCGAGCCTGAGACAAGACTTTCAAAAAGTTGTCTGAAGAGGAAAACCAATCTCAAGTACTTCAAAACTGCTGGGACGGACACATAAAACAAATAAAACCTCTTTTCACGCGATTGTTTCATGACCCAAGCAGAAGCGATGAGCAATGACAGCGAGCCCGTTCAGCGGCTCAGGCGATGCGCAGCCCCCCTTTTTTTAATTTCTGATTCAGCGATTCCGACACGTTGAGTATGTATGACGCTTGTTCATATACGAGGTCGGCGGCGGCGGTGGCTCTGACGTGGCATATTGTGGCGTCGGATAATGCTGATGGAGGGGATAAGGCTGATGGGCATCAGGTGGCTCGCCTCGGGCAGTAGTAATCAGAGATGTCCTCCAAGGCCCCCCCCACCTCACACTCCTTTGATCAGAGGGCTCGAATCGTTCTTAACGGTAGCGATAGGTGTGTGTTGCTGAAGGGCGATATAAAGACCGAAATCACAGAGCGACACACACCAGTAGCCCAAGGCGACGAGCGCACTTTGAAGGAGGGAGCTCGCACAGGCTCACGGCCCCGTCGGCTGAGTGACAGAAGACAGACGGGAAACACAGCAGCCGCGCCGGGGCGCGGGGGAGGAGACGAGGACTCCACACGTCAACCCTTTTTTTTATCTTCTCGACATGTTCCGTCCGTCTCCGGCTCACTTCATCTTCCGCGCAACCGAGGCGCTAATTCTGTCAAGTCTGGTCTCATTGACCGTGACATTTGGGATCATTTACAGACGGAGTTTCTCTGTACAGTACATTGCTGTGATGATGACAGACAAAAAAGAGAAAGAGAGATAGAGAAAAGCGTAGATAACCGCAGGAGTTGTTTTCAAATGTCATCTTTTCATTCCATATTCATGAAGATGTAATGCTATGAAATCTGTTTTAGCAAATTCTCTCATAAGCGCTTTTATATCTGTTCTTTGAAAGAAAAGAAAAAACTCTCCGAGGAGTAAAATATAAGTGAAAACACTCAGATAGAACTCACTCACTCACAGATTTCAATATTCTTCTTGAGCTTACAGATACCATTTTAGTTTGGTATCGGGCCATTTTATTCCTTTTTATGATGCTGGCCGTCAAAGTTTTATGTTGGATTTGTGTCAATTGGAGGGTTGATTGAGGCAACAAAATGCTGCTCTGAGAGTCATTTTTTGGCTCTATTGACAGCAGCAGTCGAGTGGCAACAAGCAAAACTGAGTCACAAACAGGCTTAATATGAAGATCCAGAATTACCCTCACAATTACTCCAACATTTTACTCCAATGATAATGATTCATTTGGGAAATAGAGCAGTACATTTGTTGGAAAAGCCCTGGGAGAGAGAACATGGTTGAAGCCAAATGGGGTATTGACGGACCAATGAATCCGGAGCTGGACAGAAGATTTTCACTTTTATTTATTTGTCTGTCTATTTATTTATTTATCTATTTATGGCTGTGAAAGTGGAAGTCAGTGAGACGATTTCACTTTTGGGTTGAAATTTGCACCCACAAAGACAAGCATTACACCCCTAGTATTCAGTGACGGATTGGCACACCTGATTTCATATGGATGGCACCGATGCATGTGTGGTTCGATATTTCCTCTTAATGCAAATAAAATGGTGACAACTGTAGGACCAGGTGATGTTGATTTCCTTGACTTTCCTTTTGAGGCCTTTAAAGGGGCTATGCGCATTATTTTAATGCTAGATGTGCTGTGAGCTCCAGCATATGAGGCCAAAACAAAGGGACAGACCTCTCACTTGCTATATGTTTTACTTTAACTTTTGCAGCTGAAAGATTCTCCATGCCGAAACCAATGTTGACTCCAGACTTTTGTGTCTCGAGATTTAGTGTGAGTTCTCCCAGGGAGGTTCCGCTACCCTGATGCTTCTTCCAAGAGGGCTCATGGCAGGGCAGGGGACCTAAGACAGAACCATGCTGGCAAAAATTATTCGTGCTATGTATTAAGCTCATGAAGTAATCTCCTTCATTAGCACATTTTTTGGGGGCTTTACTCACACGTTTAGCTGTGTTGCCCATTCCACATTTGCACAATGCTTACTTAAGTTGTACCTTGTTGTAAAGTTGACTAACCAGGCTTTCCAATGGTACGAAATGCCACATCAGTTAGTATTATTAAAGGAAAACAATGATTGAGGGAAATAACGTTTCAGAACTTTTTTTGGGTTGGTTATTTTTGATTAAAGTGGTTCTGTGGTAATGGGAAAGCGTTTCTGAGTTGGAACAGACTTTTGGATAGTCTCTGCCAGCTGAATACCGACCTACATGGAGCCAAACAGCGCTAGCATCCGCTTATCAAGCATTTATACATAAGTGGAGGGGTTCACGTGGACTAACATGAATGTGTAGCCGGGCGAACAACAAAAAACACAGAGAACAAGAAAGCTTGGATACCAAAAAACACAGAGGCAGTTTGACCAAAGTCACTGGTTAAAAATATCAAATAGTGCAACTTTTATGGAGAAGATTAGAGCTATTATTAATAATTGTCCACTTTCCAAAAGTGCAAATCAGACCAGAAGTGTGTTTGCGCTCGAAGTTCCGACTGTGGGAACGAGGCACTGAGTTTCAAGTGTCTTAATAACCTACGTGACCCGCGTGCTGAAGCTCCAACTGCTGATAAGTGGCCAAATCAGTGGTCAGTCTATAATAATTAACTTCCTGTTGTCCTCAGATTACTCAGCACACCTGTCTCTTTCACCCCGGGCAGGTGCTTCGCCTCACACCTCTCGCCTCCAATCTCTCCCACATATGCTTTGGGAAAGGTTAGGGTTTACATCGGAGGCTGCCTAATGAGACGGAGTGGGGCGAAGTGTGTTAACCATCTGTAAGGAGCCCGACGTGCGGATTAATGACCGAGCAAACAAACTCTGCCACCAGATGAAAAATAAGTTTGCGATTGTCGGTGAGTCGTGCAGTGCTCCGAAGAAATCCCACTGAGTTTCCTGGGTGGGTCTTGACGAAAGAGGCCCATAATAATGCGAAACCGGCAGCTTCAGCAGAAAAGTGAGCTTGTAGGCTCGGGGAGACGCACGTCCGAGCGCGGAGAGTGCAGGCAGCGCTTTGTAGCAGCATCAAAAGTAGAGCTGGAAACTCTCTAAGAACTTTATTCCCCTCTTCGGAAGACAGGGATTAAAGTGGCCTTTTAAAGAGGATGGCTCCAAGGAGGTCAATTGTAAAACTTTTAACGTTCAACATCATTCCTGTTTTTTTTTTCTTCCTCTCTTTTTTCCCTTGGAACAATGGAGAACAAAACTTTATTTTATTTCTGCATTGGCTGTACTCCTGTTTGACATTTCAACTATTAATACAACTATTATTATATACTGAGTGAAATATCCATACACATTCATTATGCAATATGTTTATCGTTGATGTGAGACAAAGTGAGGGAGTTGTACTGCTGCTGTTAAAGTGTTATACTAAACAACAAAGTGCAATAAAGTGTGATAACTAGTGGCATAGTGCTCAAGAATGGTGTTGGTCCTGTGTCCATTTTTTATCCATAGCAGTGGAGACCACCACTGCCAGGCTTTTAGTGCCTTGCTTTGGAAAACTACCAATAACTTCCAATCATTGGTAGATTGATTATTCGTCCCAAGTTGCAGCTTCTGCCTTCTTATCAAATGTGCTCATCTGATTCCAAGCAACTGGGAGATGAATTCACCTGACAAATCCACATCTGATTTTGCTTTGTAAACAAAAAAAGCCTTAAAATGCTTGAAATTAGTGTAAATAACTACATATGTATCAATCAATATTTACGATTCTTAAGTCAAGACCTACTGATTTGTTGCATTGTGCCGAAAAATAATGCAGAGGCTATTTTGTTGCTGTCAATAAAAAAAGAAAACTCCCTTTCTGTTCTGTTTTGCTATAATCTTTCCCCTGTGGTCTTTTAAAGTCTTCGTCTCAGTTTGTGCGGTCTTGACGACAACACCAATTAAAACTAAAGATGTGCGGATAGATAGCTGTCGATAGCTATCTGTTATCATCCGTCACACATAGTATCTCCTTGTGGTCTATCTATTTCCATTTATTTTCTATTTTTCTTTTAAAAAAGACTCATGATGTTATCTATGCACTCTACACTTTGCTGCAGTTACAGTGCAAGATTGCAGATGCAGTTCAAAATTAATGTTTCTGTTAGTATTTGTGTTAATGGGTCGATTTTGACCCGTGTGCTTCATCAGCCATAATTTACATTAAAAACAATATTTTTTCCTCCAATTTATTTGTGACCTGTTTGTCATCTTGTCAGGTGTCCTTGTACACTTATTCCACTTGTCTGTGGGCCTTTTTGACAGAATAGAACAGAATAGAATGTCTTTATTGTCATTGTAATGTAACGTACAACAAAATTGCAACGTCCATAACCCCTATGCATCACGGCTGACAGCATTCGTGAGCTCACAGTGTGTTTATGATATCAGTTTTGGCACTATCTATTGTTTTAGTGCTCTCATATTATTACCGGGTGGAAACCAACCCTAACAACAGAGAGGTTGTGATTTTCACCACAGCACTTTATGATTAAGTACAATTTGGGGGGGGTTTTTGTTGCTTTATTTTGATTAAAGAGGGTTCCTGACAAACCCTTGATGCAATAATTGTGTGGTGCTTTTGTCTGTTTGAAACCTAAAAATGGGTCAGTGGCGACCCCAACGCAAGAGGAAGGTTATTCTGAGAAAAAAAAACAGTTTTTTGTCAAACATTTTTTTTTTTTTCTTTTTTTTAAAGTTTGGTCAGTGTTTGCCTGAGGGCACCGTGAACACTCAGTAAGCAAAACTGTCTTGCCTTTCACATTAAATATGTTGACAACTTAAAAAAAAGAAAATATATACTGTATATAAATATATATGCTATATGATGTGTTTTTACCTCGCAGGAATGGCGAGCTTGTTAAACAGAATGCTCGAGTTACATTATAGAGGAGGTGAGAATTTGAGTGTGAAATTAGTGTTTGCCATTTGGCCTGATCTCTCCGCCCTCGCCACTTTCCTTTTGACCCGCTCCATCCTCCGTCTCGCTGCTTCCCCTCCATCTCATCAAATGACGGAGAGCCGCCGCCACCGCCGCCGCCCCGCCGCCCCCCGCCCCCCCCGCCCCCACCCCCGACCGCCGCCTCCTCTGGAGAAATGCCATTTCCTCTGCGAATGTTGCTACAGCTCTAAGCCTTTCTTTCTCACACCATTTCACTCACAAGTGTTTTTCTCCTTCTGCCGCTGCCCGCACTTCCTCTCATCTCCCGGGAGGAAGACAAGAGGAGGAGACGGCCAAACGGGCAGCCGGCGGGAAGAAAAAGCCGGGCCATGTACTTCTCTGCGCTGCATCCATTTCCTTCGCTACTTTGTTGTTTGATCCTCGTGTCCTCGGTTCCGTGACCCGACAGGCTCCCTGCCATGTGTTGCACTCCCCTCTGTCCTTTCCCTTTTTTTTTTCTTTTTTCTTTTTCTTTCCACTCCCAGTCCTCGTCTCCCCTTTTACACGTATCCGCTTTTACTGTTTCCAACTAAATCTAGTGTCTCTTGAGACGGACAAATAATGAGCAGAATTGGTAGGCAGGTGGTGCTACTGGTGCTTTCGGTGTGTGTGCGTGTGTGTGTGTGAGCGCACTTGAGTGGATTTGTTCACCCGGACCGGTCTAAAAGCAACACTTACAGAATTTTTTTTTAGTTGTATTTTTTTCGAAAGTAAATCCCAGGTGCAGTCAGTCATCATCACCGACTGACAGAAAACCATTAGCTGTCTGCTCTTCCTCCCGTCATTCCTTCCACGTATTTCCAAAAAGTCGGAAATTACAGTCGAGTGCCCTCTTTTGTGGTAATTAGTCAAAAAATGTGACATGCAGCGCGCGTGCTCGGCTACAACTTGCCAGCTTGTTCATTCCTTTATCATCATCGCGCTGGTGAAATTGAGCAAGGAGAAGGGGAGTGTATTAGTTGCATGATTGGGATGGGAAAGGTAAATGCGCCGTTGGGAAGTTGATTGATCAAGCGGATAGCGTAATATCCTTTGTGATTGCGGTTGCTTGTGTGTGTGCGTGCGTGTGTGAAAACAAAGAGAGGTTTGAAAAGAGGAAGAGAGCCAGCTGTTTCCAGTATTATAAGTTTGAAGGATATTGGGGTCACAGAGTTTCTGCCTGAGAAGAGACAGCTTTTCATTATAAGACAAGTGAGAGGTCGGGCCGGGGCATTTCACTTCACACACACACTCACACACACACACACATACAAAGTGAGATGGTCACAGGAAGGCAGAAATCCCCAGAGAGTCTCCTGGCTTCTATCCCTTCATTAAGTTAGCTTAATCACCAGGCAATCAGCGAACGCTCCGTCGTAATATGACCAGTGATGGGTGATGGGTAATTTAGAACATCAAGCTGCTTTTATTGCTGATCAATGCTCGCCATGTGCCTTTATGGTAATCACATTTGCCCACGCGCTCACTGCCACGGAAGTTAATGTATCAAAGGGACAATGTGTTCCAAAAATGGCAAAACATCAGCATGGGAGGAAAAAAAAAATAATTAAGTACCTGATACATCAATTTAAAACCTGCTGTGCTGATCGCTGATTCGTAAATACTGATTTTTCACGCTCACAAACTGTTGGAGCATCACCGCGGGTAATTACGAGATCCATATTCTGAGCATGGCCACGTGCTAAAACTGTTATCCGTCCATTTCTTTTTCTAGATCGATTTTGGTGTTGGCATTCTGGAAATACCCTTCCACGGTGGCCCCATTGAGCTGAGGCATCGACTCGCTTACTATCTTGACAGTCATTCCGTCCCTTTGTGAAGCCACGGTTCTCAACGTCTGATGTATTTCGGATCAAGGATTCAATTCTCTCAATAGAAACGTATTCAAATATCATGATGGTGTCACGTAGGGGTGGAAAAGATATAAAAAAAGCAATAATATTATGAATGTTGCTTCAAAGATGTGCAAATGGCAAACATTACATTATAGTTAAAAATCCTGTTTCCATATTCTAAAGTCTAGTTTTTTTTTTTTTGTTATGATTACTTAAGTTTCCTT
>CAESWR010000059.1:612784-623304 GCA_903171835.1 Mullus surmuletus | reverse complement strand
TATTAAGCACTTAAGAATTGAACAGAGATTTTAAGTGCTGCGTGCAGTGGCTGTACGCTACCGGAGCATTTTATGTTGGAAACGTGCGGAAGGAGGCAGAGGGATGAAGAAGAAGAGCCACTCGCTCCTTCGTAGCTGCTTGCAGGTTGTTGGCGCTCACCATCACACCGCAGAGACAGAAGTATGTGTGTGTGTGTGTGTGTGCATTGTAACGTGTGGATACAATTGATTCCCGTTTTCAGCTCTGATCCCCTTGTGAAGAGAGTCAAATTTGCACTTGCTTCGATGTAAATGAATAATTAAAGAAGTAAAGATCTGAGATTTTTCTCTTTTTTTCCTCGTTGTTGTTGCCTGTATGCATCAGTATTCTATTTAAAGATTTTTATGAGGGGAGGGGGTTGTAAATGGCTCCCTGAAATGTTGAGCTGCAGGACTTAAACAGTGAGCCTCAGAATCCCTTTTGTACATTTTCTTTCTCATTTATTTCTCTATCATTATTATTGTTATCATTATTATTATTTCTGATTGTTTCCTCTTTACAACCGAATAAATATGAATAATCGTTGAATCCTCCACTTCCACCGTGTGCACACCTTTGCTCTTTTCTTTTTTACTGTTTTTTCTTTATTTTCTTACAATCGAGAGTTTAGCTTTGCTTCTAAGATTGGGGGGAGAACGAATTCTGCCAGTTATCTGGACTGATTGATCGATTGATCTTGCACTTCAGAGTATTTATTTGTCTCAATTCAGTCTGAATAAAAATCGGAGCGGTCTGTACATTTGCATGAACACATAATTTGATGATGTTGATGTGGCATTTTGGTTCATAAGAATAAAACATCAAACACACACACACAGCACATGCAGCACACACACACAGCACGGCATCTCATCAGTATTCTTCCCACTCGATATGAAATTTCAGGTTGATTAATTTAACTGTTTTTGTTGGAGCAGTTTTAATATTTTGTGCTAATGCCGCTATAAATATAGTTTGTGGGTCTAAAGCTGCACCCTGCTCTTTTTTTCTTTTTTTTCTCCTTTCCTTTACTTGCATTGGCGGAACCTCGGGAGATTATAACTTTGTTGACCACCGATCTACGTGGATCACTGCAATGTCAGACAGATGTCTGAGCAGCAGTGCCAGATCACGCCTGTTGAGCCACTAGACGGAAAAGACTATTCTAATTTTATCTATTCTATCCCTTCACTCATCCTTTGGATGCACAGTTTGTGAACACACGTAGATCAGAGTTTAACCGGGATTGATAGCATTTGTGGGATGGCTTCCTAGTACTCATTTGTGGCCATTGTATCACACCAGTGATGCATTCAAAGACCATAATTGGTTAGAATTACTATACAAGTTTGTTGGGGCTTGAGCAGTTCCTGGAGTGATGGGGTCTGTATTTGTATTTGTTTTCCCCGGGCTGTCATGATATAACGGTATTGATGAAATCGTGGTGTGGTAATCATACAAATTCATACCAAACTCACTCTGTAACCTCCCGTTTCCTAAGCGAGGAATCTGTCTCAAGATTTTCCTCATTATCTCAATTAAATTCTTCTCTCCCTAATAATTCCGATGTTGACATCTTGGTGAGTAACTTTAACCAGCTCAGCACCTTCACCTTAGACACTATATATTGCTCCGACAAAAAACAAAGTGAAGTCTTAAACTGCGCTGTCGCCTTGGTTAAAGGACATACGCAGCTTTAAAAGAGAATGCAGGAAAATTGAACGGAAGTGGAAAAAGACCAAGTATACCTAACACAATCGAAGGTCCTCATCGTGCGATGAGGACGTGCTCTGTCCTCACTCCATCTTAGATAATTTCATGCCCGTCTCTGCTAGTGAGCTTATGGATGTTGTGTCTCACATGAAGCCCACCTCCTGTCCTGTTGATGTAATGCCAGCCAAATTCCTAATTCAAGTGTTTGATGTTGTTGCTCCTCATCTTCTATCTTTAATTAACTGCTCTCTGCTCGTGTCCCTGATTCATTCAAAGTTGCCTGCATTCATCCTCTCCTTAAAAAACCTGATCTTGACCCCTCATCCTGTAGCAACTACAGGCTCATCTCCAAACTGCCATTTATTTCCAAAGTTCTAGAAGAATCGGTTTCTTTACAGCTCCTGGCAGCCTTAAATGATAATCAGTTATTTGAAAATTGTCAATCTGGGTTCCGTAACATCACAGCGCCGAGACTGCTTTGTTAAGGGTTACCATGACCTGTTAATGAATGCTGATGTTGGTGATGTCTCTGTTCTTGTGTTACTGGACTTAACTGATTATCAGAATCCGGCGGTGGTGTGGAATATCTGGGACAGCCTCGCAGTGGTTCTCTTCCTATCTGACAAACCGTTCAAGCTATGTATCCATTGGTGAACATAGCTCACCTCTTTACCCCTTGAACTGTGGCGTGCCCCAAGGGTCAATCTTAGGCCCGATCCTTTTTTCTATCTATATGCCCCCGTTAGGCAACATTATCCGCAGACATGGCATCTCCTTCCGTTGCTATGTGGATGACACTCAACTGTATCTGCCAGTGAAAGCTAACAACCTCACTGAGCTATCCTGTCTAGCTGCCTTTCTTACTGACATCAAAGCATGGATGTCAAAAAAATTCTTTCAGCTGAACTCTAACAAAACATAAATTCTTATCATAGGCCCTGAACACCTGCGCTCTCAGATGCAGTCGTCTCTGGTCCCTCTATCTGAGAACGTTAAATCTGTCTCAAGGAACCTTGGTGATCTTTTTGATTCTAACTTGACCTTTGAGAACTACGTGAGCCGGATGGTCCAGACCTGCTTCTACCACCTCAGGAATTTCTCCAGAAAAAGGTCCAAGTTAAGCTTTAAAGAGTGAAATCATTATTCATGCCTTCATTTCATTCCGACTTGATTATTGTAATGCTGCTTTGACGTGTCTATCAAAGAAATCACACGGTAGACTCCAGTTGGTCCAGAATGCAGCTTCTAGGTTGCTAACTAGATCACGGAAAAGGGAGCACATCACTCCCATTTTAGCCTCTCTCCACTGGCTGCCAGTCAGTTTCAGAATAGACTCTAAAATTCTATTGACAACTTTCAAGGCACTTCATGCGCTTGCCCCAAATTACATTTTAGAGTTTTTAGCCTGCTCGCAACCTGAGGTCCTCCAGCAGTAACCTCCTGGCCGGCCCCAAATCAAGGTTAAGAACCCGGGTCAATGCTGCCTTCGCTGTCCGAGCTCCTCCTCTGAGGAATAATTTGCCCGAGGAGCTCAGATTGGAGAACTCACTCTCCTCCTTTAAAACCCAGCTAAAAACTCACCTCTATCATCAAGCCTTTGACATTGACCCATTATAACCTTGTCGATCTGTTTCCTACCCTCCATCTGCAGTGTATTTGTAGCTGTATGTCTGCTAACCTGACCGGTCTAAGCAGATAGCCGCCCACCCGGAGGTTTCTTCCTAAAAGGGAGTTTTTCCTTGCCCCAGGTGCTCTTGTGGGGTATGTTGGGTCCCTGTTTTGTAAGTGCCTCTGTTGTGTGTGTGCTATGGCACTTGTCCATGTAAAGCACTTTATAACCTTGTTTTGATAAGTGCTCTACAAATAAATGTTATTATTATTATTATTTTGAAAAAATAAAGCATTTCAATATTGTGTTAAAAATGCGCATATACTTGCGTACATGTTCCAGTGCCAGTTCAAAACAGTGTTTTACAAATGCCCATTTTATTCCGTTCTGCTTTGTCTCCCTCCTGTAGCACCCAAAATCCCCTCCCCTTAACCGGCACCTAGCTAGCACCAAGGTCTGACTACGTAGCTTCTGAGTTGAAACATGTTGGTGGTGGCCACCTATGATAGTGAGACACGACATGCTAACCCTAAAAAATGACATCGATATTGTGACTTTTTTTGCCCACGATAATCATGAAGTGAAAATCTGATATGGCTTCAGCCCTGTCCCCACGGTGGCTTCTGCTGGCCGAAACTCAGATTTTGTCGAGGTGACCTTTGGACCTTTAGATTCATTTCTCCGCCTCTTTTCTTGTTATCATTCAGTGTTGCTGCTGCCACCCTCCTACTGAGAAGTGTACGGGGCTCCAGTCTAGCCTCCAGCTTCCTGCCCTCTGTTGGACCCCCCACCCCCTCCATCCCTGTCCACCCATGTGTTGGAATAAAGATTCTTTCTGTCCTCCTGCCTCCCAGTATCTGCAGCTGAGATGCTTGCTTGGTTCTGGTTGGCCAGTTTATATTGATGCTTTGTTTTACAGCAATGTTTTATATTATCCTCTGCATGATGCAGTGCCATGTGTTTCAGTTTTCCTCCCGGCCCCGCAGGGCTGGGCGGAGAGTTCCAGAACCCTCCTCTACACACCTGCCTTCCATTTATGCAATCTCTTGCACTGCCTTCTCTGCAGCAAATCTCATCCTCCGCTCCCTTGTGCTATGACCTATGGCCCTTTTTATTTGGCGGTTTTCCATCCTACTCGTAGCTTTTTGACTACAGCCTGACCTTTTGACTTTGGATTTGTACCTCTGCCTTTGACTCACCTGTTTTGTGCTTGTTCATGTCACAGGCTTATCTAAATTGGGAATGCCCGGCCCACAACAAGACAGGCGCACAAGGGCAGAGTCAAACATAATGCTTAGGCTCTTTTATTACAATAAGGTATACAAAGATAGTACAAAAATATAATGTTTAAAACACCGCATGAGCAAGGAAGCAGTGTGGTCACTGGCCAGAATTTGACAAAGTGAAAGAAAAGAGTATTTTTGTCACTCCAAGTTGAGTTCACTCTGCAATGGCCTGTCCTACGGGTGGCGGGGGGGGGGTGGGGGGGCGTGGCTGTGTTTCAGCGTGCGGCAGGGCTTTGGGCGCTTCTCATCTTGGCGGCTCGGCGTCAGCACGTGGCGGCTGCTCCGGGAGCTCCTCGTTCGCTGGCTCGGCGACGGTCTTCAACCCTGGTCCCCGGCCCCCCTGCAACCCTGGTCCTCAGCTGGCCCGTCTCGTCCGATCTGGTGCTACCGACCGTCACTCGGAAGGCGGGGTTGGAAGCGCTGCGTCTGTCACTCGCGCGCACACAAACAGACAAGAGCGTCTGCTGCACGTCCCGAAGAAGCAGGCATCGTTGGACACGCCCAGGAAGAACGACCCGAGCCCAGGTTACTGCCACCTGTCTTATGGAGTGGCAAAGTCCCGCCCCTTCCGGTAGACCCCCACGGGACCTATGCGATTGTAAAAAATTAATGGGTTTCAATGGAGAGAAAGTAATTATTTTCTGGTCCCAGCGGTTCTATGCCCCGCATTACACATATGTGGTATGTGGATTTAGATAATAGTTTTTCATGTTAAGAATTTGAGTGTTTGTTGTGCAATTGTTTCAGTTAAACTCTTTAGAGAAAACACAATGAGAAAGACTACATGTCGAATATGTGACGTCATGTTATTACCCTTTCCCTCTGCTTCTCCCCTTTGGCATAACTGAAAATCTCCACATGCCCCGATTTATGATGATTTTCACCTTTTTCCATGCAGGAAAAGGCTGTGAAGTGGAGCAGAGAGATCGGCATGTCTTTTCCAGAGTTCCAAGTGCGGATGGTGACGTCTAACATTCACGTCGAGAGCAGCAAAAAGCTATAGTTCACAGAGCGGCTTCACACGAACATTATCAAACTTCTTCGCGCTAAATTGTAGTCTTCCTTGCATGAAAAATTATCTTTGAAAACCACAAACAACTTGTGTGAAATCCATGGCAGAATTCAAACGGGAGCAGAAAATAATAATCATCTCCTCATTGACTCATGGACCGGAAACTGAAGGGCGGGACTTCGCCACTCCAAAGCTGGCTGCCGACCAATCACTGAAAGGCAATCAGTGGGAAGTGCGATGCAAGAGGAGAAAAGGAACCAGACACCGTTTCCCCTTTCATAATGTCCACAGTGGCTTTTCTGTCCATGCTCGAAAAAAAATAAACAAACAAAAGTAGATAAATAAATCTAGTAATCCACACAAAATATATAGTCCATGGCAATTCCACTCCAAAAAACACAGCAAAGATCAAAAAACTCAAACTATACAATAACGCACACACAAGAAAATCTACAAACCGTGTGGCATCATAAATGAGAGAAGAAAACGATATTTGACATTCATACTTGATTTTCCTAGCAGCCCTGTCCCTCATTCTACCCAGAGAGCGGGTGGGATACCCTGCTATACCTCACTGTATATATTTGAGCACGTTTTTGTCACAATAAATGGGTCACTTGCATTGGATCTGCATTGAGGTTTCAGTCTCCCTTCAGTACTTTTTCCAGACACGCAGAATATATCATCACTTATCAATAATTACAATCCAATAATGAAACCAGTGAATAATACCTGCTGGTGCTGCTGCCCCGTGTTTCAGACCGAAGCACTCAGAAGTGACCTCCCACCTCCGAACGCAGCACAAATCAAACAGCGCTCTGTGTTTTAACCGTGTGAATCAATTAAGTTTTATGCTATTTCAGAGCCGTGGACTCTCAACCCTATTACATCATTTAGCCGGCGGAGGAGCTTATTACATCATGATCGCACCATGATCTAAAATCCAAAACGACACAAGCCGAGGAATTCGCTGCCGCTGAGATTTATGCCACAGCTGCATCGACTGCTTCAGTAACTCATTCAAAACTCGGCTCTCATTACTCAGGAGCCATCAACTCCTCTGGCATGCTCTCGCCGCGATCTGTCATTGTTATTCATAAAATGTGTAACTATGAATCGTTCAGGTTTTTAAGTGAGTGACAGTTTAATATTCGCCGCCCCGTCCTCTAAAATGTGCTGCGCATCACCTGCGAGGGCGTCACAGTGGGTGACATTTTCATTCGCCGTGATGATCCGAGATTAGTTATATCTGCTCTGGGTTACAGCTGGGCCACTTAAGTTAGTTTTTTCAAGTAACTTGCAGTGCTTTCACTTATTTACCAGTTTTATTACCGCTTATCAGGGTAAAAACACTCTGTCGTAAAGAAAGAATTAGTTTTAATCATCACCCGAAAGCACAAACCAAAACCCCTTTGCTATAGTCAATTCCAAATATTGTAACAGCCTCTCTTTTATCCTATTTTCTGTAAAGAGTCTCCTAAAATCAACCTCTTTTTTTTCGTCAGTGTACTTTGCCACCCGCGCTCTGCTGCTGCAGCTCATCTGCCAAACTCTCGCAGCAATGCCAGGGAGGTCAGACGACAGTTGGTTTTATGCTGACATGATGGAATATGACGCAGCGTGATAAAATACGTCTTGACGTGATGTCAGCTCCCTGATTTTCATTAGAGTTTAATATCTTAACCTTGCCTGAGATTGCGGAGGGATGGGGGGTGGCCGGGGCGTGTGTGCTGAGATGGGCTGCGGAGAGAGAAATCGGCATAGAAACGAACAGGTGGCTGACCGTCTCCGCCGTCTCTGCATCAATCTCGGGACGTCTTGGCCTAATTAGAGGGTCTTTTATTTACCCGCACCTGCTAAAACACCACCGTCAGTGTTCGCAAATCATCTTGTTTGAGGAAGTATTCATTTGCCGTGAAAACACTTCAGGTGTTTATCACTTGCAAGGGAAAGAAAATGGCAGAGAAACTAACAGAGAAACATCTCAGCAGCTGCGGCAGCCATGTTTTGGAAGCACTTAACTGTTATATTCGCATAATTAAATGATTATTTAAATTTGCGTGGATTCTGATGAAAAATGGACACTTAAGATTTGTTTTCAGTGTCTCCATCAACCCGTGTCGTCTTTCTCCCCACTGGCTCTCAGTGATGTCTTTCGTATCTGAGCAGCATTCGAAAGAGACTCGAAGATCAAGGTTAAAAAGCAGCAGAGTTAACTTGTTTGCTTGTTTTTGAATAATCAGGGTGATAAACCAGATGTACCTGCCGCCCCCCCCCAGATAAATGGGCCTGGGAAAGCCAGACTTGTTGTTGTCCTGTGGAACTTGATGTGTGTACGTGTGTGTTAGCAGCACAACACACACACATCTAGGGCCGGCCCAAGCCTCCATGGGGCCCAAAGTAAAATTAGAATTTTGGGCCCTCTATTAGTACACACCTACTATACTTATAACACTTGTGTTATAGTATTAAGTGTGATACCAAATGTCATCTGGGCCAACTAAAAGTTGCTAAATAAACCAAGCATTTACTTTGAATAAAATCTGCTTGGTTGTTTTTTCTTGTTTTAGATGAACGGCTAAAGTCAGCAAATGCAGCATTAAATAGATATCAAACGAATACTTAAATAATGATGTTAAAGAACAGATACAACTGAATCAAGGCAACAAAATGGTTTATAAATAAAATATGGCATTGAATAATTAGATCTGAAAACTATGAATAAAAGTGCTGAAGCTTTGGTAAAAATGGGAAGAAATATAAATGAAGGAGGCCTACTGCAATACAAACATTTGGCTTTAATGTAGCTTAGAACCTGTGTTTTGGGGCTTTTTTGGAGGCAAACTCATTTATAACATTATTAAAAGAAATGTGATGGCTCACTTTGTGGCTTTTACTAACTACTGCCAGTCTTTCTCGTGCCATGGAAGATCTCACGTCATTCTTTATTAATTTGAGCTTATAAAAGCTCTGCATAATATTGTGTTTTTGCACACAGAAATATATGATATTTGAATAATCATGACTCCCACATGCAAATATTATTAATTATTTGTATTATTTTTTAATCGCTCCTGGTCTAAGCAGGTGCTTTGTTCGCTTATTCCTTAGGCTGGCCCTGTACACATCCTCTGCACACACGTTTGACCAAGACGAAGCTGTCGGTTGGAAATTTGCACTCGAAATTAGTTGTTTTTTTCTAAATTCCAATATTACTAAGGCAGATTTCAAAAGATGAAACTGAATGAATGAAAGGTTGCTGTTACTGGCCAAATGGATGTGCAAGTCTATAAGAGAGTCATTTTAGTTGAAGCGTATAGCAGAGATGCGGTGATTACTTATTAGAAAGGTTGTTTTTTTTTCTATTTTATAATCTATATGTCTTTCAAATGTTTATCTCGAAGTAATGTCTTAGTATCCATGGAAACTTCACAATTTCTTTTCAGTGCACCTAGAACATAGCTCATCAACTGTTCTTTCCTCCCTGCCCCGGTGGTTGTTTCCCCCATCCGTTGGACCATCATCTCGGACTGAGATCTTGACTCAGCCGAGCGAAATCCGGGTTCGTCCCTCCGTCCACACGAATTGCCAAGGTTCGCACCAGTGCATCGTTGAAAGATGATAAATCAAACCATGCAGCTGATGTCCCACTGTGCGACTCCTCCACATCGCCTTCCACTCTCACAGATACACACTTACTTTTATTGTTGTGGCAGCCTACCACCAAATTATAAAAAATCATCAATGTTTTGATGAGAATTAAAAAAAAACCTGAATTTACTTCTCAGCTTGTACTTTTTACTCAAATATATCAAACGTCAACCCATGTCGATTTGAGATTTCTGTCTAGCTCATAGTTTATTTTTCATTATTTGTTGTTGACGCGTTATTTCTCTCCCTAAGTGTTGCTGCAATAGAAATCCAACAGCCGGAATGACTTGTGCTTGGCCTCACTCCCGCGCTCCTCGAAGAATTCCGAGAAAGGAATGTTTACAGTCAAAGAGAATCGGCACGTTAAAGCTCTTGGAGGACAACAGGGAAACACAGCTGTGGATTGTCTTAAACCTCATGCGCCTTTTTTTTTCTTATTTTGTGCACACAAGCACGGCAGCGAGGGAGCCTGCGGTTTAAAGCTTACCTGGGTTTCCGGGATACGGCGCAGACAGGAGAGTCGTCGGGGGAGACGATGTTTTTAAGTGGAGCTTGTCAACCTCTCGTAACCCGCGTCAACACCGTCTGCGTCCGCGGGGCCTCGAGAGAGGCGGCGCGGCCGGTGCAGGCGGGGTCGCCGCGGGGGCGTAATCCTCCCACGCAACACGCCGCAGTCTACCTTTCCTGACGTCTTATCTTCATCTATGGGAGTAATTGTTGCGGTATATTTTTATGAAGTATATTCTGTGGTGTGTTCTTCTTTCGGCGCATAAGCTGCTGTAAACCTGCTTCTCAAATTCCAGCAGCAGACTTTTTTTCCCTCAAGTTTTTGGAAACACTGTAGATGACATGAGATATAAAGAGAAATCTGTGCTGATCTATACACACCCATCTATTTGGATTTTTTTCTCCATATCAGGAGGCTGTGATCCATCTCCGTCAAAAAATCAATTAAACTTATTCGTGTCGTGCCTTTCATGCAGAAAAACACTCTGAATTTTTCATTTTTCTTTATACAATCAACTCCTTCCAATCCTCCTTCTTTTTTGTTGTTTGTATTGCATCTTGTGCATCCTGATTGGACTCACACACACGTTAACCTGAACTGAACTTTTATGGCCTTATTTTATAAGCGTAGAACTTACTTTCCTCCCATTTTTAGGAAATACAAATTCTCATACATATTAGGATGAATACAAAATATATACATATTCTGCCAACACGACCTTG
>CAESWR010000059.1:601963-612016 GCA_903171835.1 Mullus surmuletus | reverse complement strand
TTCCGGGATAGGGCGCAGACAGGAGAGTCGTCGGGGGAGACAATGTTTTTAAGTGGAGCTTGTCAACCTCTCGTAACCCGCGTCAACACCGTCTGCGTCCGCAGGGCCTCGAGAGAGGCGGCGCGGACGGTGCAGGCGGGGTCGCCGCGGGGGCGGAATCCTCCCACGCAACACGCCGCAGTCTACCTTTCCTGACGTCTTATCTTCATCTATGGGAGTAATTGTTGCGGTATATTTTTATGAAGTATATTTTGTGGTGTGTTCTTCTTTCGGCGCATAAGCTGCTGTAAACCTGCTTCTCAAATTCCAGCAGCAGACTTTTTTTCCCTCAAGTTTTTGGAAACACTGTAGATGACATGAGATATAAAGAGAAATCTGTGCTGATCTATACACACCCATCTATTTGGATTTTTTTCTCCATATCAGGAGGCTGTGATCCATCTCCCTCAAAAAAATCAATTAAACTTATTTGTGTCGTGCCTTTCATGCAGAAAAACACTCTGAATTTTTCATTTTTCTTTATACAATCAACTCCTTCCAATCCTCCTTCTTTTTTGTTGTTTGTATTGCATCTTGTGCATCCTGATTGGACACACACACACGTTAACCTGAACTGAACTTTCATGGCCTTATTTTATGAGCGTAGAACTTACTTTCCTCCCATTTTTAGGAAATACAAATTCTCATACATATTAGGATGAATACAAAATATATACATATTCTGCCAACACGACCTTGGTGAACACTTAACGGTCTCATGTAACAACATACTCTCCGGTTTCATTACGAAAGTCTTGACAACTTTCCATTTATGATCAAAAATAATTATACCGTTCCCATCTGCCTCCCTCGGTCCATCTGCCTCGGTCTTTGTGCGTTGACATCAGTAAATTAGAACACAATTGCAAAGACTGTGGTGGTCAGAGTTATAAGGAAAATATTTTTACTCTCCTTAGGTGATATCATATGTGACGTTCAGTGGATCTGCTTAGGTGCTACGACGCGTTTCTGCTAGGGTGGTGGGAGTAACATAAGTAAAAGATAATAAACAATAGCAAAAATAAGAGGTTTTTTTTTATTATAAATGATTGGAAAGAAAAACTACCAACAGTACCAACAGCCAATGACACCACCTCGCTCAATGGCCAGGGGGCAGCAGCTTTTTCAAGCAGCGCAGCGGCAGTGAAAGGTCAAGGGCTCCTCTGGCTGTCAATCACCCACGCCGCTATCTGTTTACACACACATACGCTCCCATTCATTCACTTCATTCACTCAAACACACGGAGAACAGAAAGCAGCGAACGGAAATGGCAACATCCGTAACAGGTTTGTATTATCACCTGCACACTAAAGGGCGTAGGGATTACTCATCACTTCATCTCATCAAATTGTGAACTTATTATTTTGAACACATTGATGAGGTTGTGTTGCGTATCCAAAATAAACAATAATAAGAGAAGTCAAAATGTTAGCATAATGACAGATGTATTGCTTTATAATGTAATGACATCAGCATCCAGGAGAAAAACAGTGGCTACGTTTATATGCGGTCAAATTCTAACCGTAATATTGACAATAACCCAGCTGCGTGCGGCCATGTAAACACCAATAATCCGTTGGAATGTCCCAAGCGTAATATTCGGGTGTTTAAAAAAAAGCCTGAAAATTGCCCCTGGGTTACTCCTTTTCTAACCCGGACATTTGATCGTACCGTACGATCTGGATGTCCCCGTCAAACGCAACATGAATTTGTATTCTGTGCATGTTCTATTCGCAAGGAGTCTTTTGAGGAACTACTTGGCTAAATGCAAAAACCAGTGACGGGCCATGCATTTCACACCTTCATTGCCCTCATTGATGTCCTACTTAGACCGACTTCAATAAATACCTCTCATAATACCATAATTTATGACACCACGTGACCACAGCTGGAGAAATAGTATACAGAAACACACTTACACACTACTGGGCATTGCATCACCTCAATTGTGTACAAAACGGGCTATTTTCCGGCACATTTAAAAATCAATAAACCCACATCAGCAATTACCTGTTCGTTGAGCTGTGAATCCACTCAGGTGTCCCCAGAAGTTTTTAAAGCACCGTAGCTTGCAAGTGTCCAGTCTTGCTTTGGTGTTTCGTTGCTGCCTTAGTTAAACAATTTAAGTTCGCAAATCCAGTGTAGCTCCACACACCAAGTCGATCCTTTGCAAACAAAAGGAAGTCCCAGCAGAACAATTTGCAGCACCCACCGGAAGCCGGAAGCCAGGGGTGCCGCTCATAGTTGGTTGATTGGAAGTGGCGGACAAACTCTTTCCCCAGCTGGGACAGGTTAGCTTAGAGATCTAGCTTCCCTTGAAAGGTCCGTCTTGAAAATGGCCTTGCAAGTACATCTGCAACCAAATCAACGTTTTGCCCTCCTTCGGCCATTGTGGGTTAAAAAAGCGAGTAGATATATTAGATTTCTCTGTTAATCAGGTGTGGCTCCGGTGCGGCTCGGTTGACCTGCAGAGCACTGCCTGCTCTCCCAACTCACAACTTGTACATGTCATGCTCAACTCGAGGCCAGCTAGAAGGCCTACTGTCAACAACTTGTGATCTGATTGGCTATGGCAACTGTCTATCAACTGTATGTTACTTTGCACAGACGCCCACATTGTTGATTCTGAAGGCCTCGGGCACATTTCATACAGCCTGGCAACACAAGCTAGCTGAATTCTGATTGGATAAAAACTCTAACCTAAAAAACAACACTGGTTTCAGTAACCTGAATATGTACCTTGATGAATATTGACTGCATGTAAACATAGTCAGTGATGCTTTTTTTAATGCATTTGAAACACTTTTGTTTAACATGCAGAATGTGACCTTAAAGCCATCATCAAAAACCTGTCTGGAAATATAATCAGGAATATGCGATCATCCGAGATGGGGAGCAAAAGAATAATCACTGTGATTATGTATAATTTTGTGCGATATAAACAGCTGCTTAAATTAACTTGACAAATTACGTGAGTGTTGTAGCGGGAGATTGACTAAGAGATAAAATTGTGATCTATCACAAAGAAATGCTTTCCCTGAAAGTTTTTGGGAGGGAATATAAAGCAAAATCTCGTTGACATTTAACAGAAATGTAAAGGTTTTTTTTTAAGTCTTTTGGCAGTAGGAAAAGTCACGTCGACGTCAACCTTAAAGGAATGATGCTATTTCTGTCTCAAAGGTACATGACCAATACAGTCAAGTTAGCCCTTTCAAATTGCTGCTGCCATGGCAACCGAGCTCCTAACACAGACTCCATGTTCATATTTTTATGTATCTCGGGTCAAAGAAATACACAGCTGACACTTGTCACGGGAGAGAGAGATGTATGAACTACAGTGGGACCTAAATAGTACTTGATACCCAGGAACAACATGAGTTCTGTAAGAGTACTACCATGGTGATTTTTGAATACACACAAAATGCTATTGTTGTAGTTTGTAAGACTTTTTTTTTTTTTTTCAAATGTCCCTCACGTCACCAGTTTGCATTGTGCTTTTGCTTGGTTTAATTTCAGACTACAACTGAAAAACTGCATGCTGAGTTAAATCATCTCATAGTGACAAACACATAAAAACATTTCAAGAGAGTTTGGGGTTTTTTTGGTATCCTCATTGTTGGACCGGGAAACAATAGAAGCTTGTATAATCATAATATCAAGGTGGAGTGGAGCGGTAACAAGATTAATGAGCTGCTCAGACAGTTTCCCAGCTTATTATGTCATTGCTTTATCATGCAGCATCAAAAGCAAACAAAGAAAAAACAGCAATAGTAGAGAGACATTACGCTTCCAATTGCCTATAAAAGAAGAAAAACCCAGATGTCTTCATGTTTTTATTCAATAATGGTTTTTCATTGTAGATTTTCAAGCTGGGTGGGTTTGAACCAACATTTCCTGCTTCAGCTGATAAATTAAACTTGTGATTGTTTATACTTTGGTGAATTTTATGAATACAGACTCTTTTTTTTTTCTAAATGCATCATTATGCAAAAATACCCTCTCGTCATGATTACAACCTTTGAATTGCAGCGTTATACATAGTAAACCTCTAGACCATCAGATTTAATAATTCATGTAGGAGTGCATCCCTACACTCTGTAGCCACACTGCCTCTACATCTGTGGATGGTCTTCAAAGCTTTTTTTGTCCATCTTCCTCCTCCATCCTACAAGTCCTGTCCTCAGCTAACTCGGTGACTTGACATTTGGGAGCAAGAAGCCCAGCAGGGCTCACAGTCCTCTAGAAAGACAGACGAGGGAAAAAAGTGTGCTCTAAATCAAATCTGTTGCGAGTTAAGATTATATTTGTATTCTTATTATTGGTGTTAATGCTCATGTTGTTGACAAAAGGGTAAGATGGATACTAGTAGCCCTTTTTAATCGTTTTAAAATGAAAATACACAAGTACAGTGACGGTCCCGATGATCCGGGAGTTCACTTTAGCTTGTTCTCTGTGATTTGTTTAGTTTAGTAAGTGTTTATTGTCATGTGAACAAAAAGGAAACCAGTTTCCCTGTACAATGAAATTCTTACTTTGCTGCCCACGATTAATGCCAATACAACAACAACAACAACAATAATGATGAAGATACAAAGTAGTACTACGTTGATACAAGGTAGGACTACGTTGAAATTGAAGGCAATTGAAAAAAAGAGCAGCATGTCAAAAGTACAATAGAAAAATACAATGGGAATATAAACTATGTGGAAAATATGACAAATGTATGTACAAGTGTATGTGCAAATGTATGTGCATATGTGCAACAAGAGATCAGCTATGTGCAGCTGTCAGCAAAGTGTGCAAAGTCAGAATGAATGTGCAAATTGTATGTTAGCAATCTATTTACACAAGGTGGTCCATGATTGTATAACTCCTGTCAGCTGTTGCTGGAGTCTGATGGCGGTTTGAAAGAAAGATTTTTTCATCTGAAAGTCTACATTTCACACTTGTGTACCTCCGGCCTGAGGGCAGAAGTGTGACCAGTCCGTGCTTGGGGTGGGCGGCGTCCCTGAGGATGGAGGCAGCTCTACTGTGGACTTTGCCTGTTACTTATTTCATTATCGGCAGTACTCTTGTTGAGGGGAGTGGCATCCCCCCTGAAAAAAAAAGGTTAAAATCATCCCCCTTCTAAAATAGCCATCCCCCATTTCCATCCCTCATGCCATTTTATCAATAAACGTGGTATTAGAAAATCATTCAAAATATTAAGAAACTTATTTGACATGGGGGAGAGTGGAGTATGCAGCCAATGACAAAATTGGTCCTATTTTGTATCATCTGTATCATCTTTAATATATTTTTGTATTTTGTAAACAATCAATTAATGCCCTGTGAATGAATGTTAGCACAAAATATTTGTATTTAACCTGCAATAAAATTATGATAGATCAATGTTTTTCTAATTGTTTTTTTTTATTTACATAATGATGACATAAAGAAGTGACAGCTGACATCCATAACATGCATGTTTTTTTAGGAGTATAATCATTATCTTTATATTTTAACAATAATAAAAAAGTACAGAGACGGTCTTCCACCTTTGGCGCCGTTATCAGCGCAAATTATGTCCCCATATGACATAGATCCACCGGTCCCCCACCCCTGATTTCTTTTTACAACTTGAGTACTGATTCTTGGTTAATAGTGAATGGGCTAACAGATTCTTAAAACGCTCGCAAACCAAGCATCAAAAAGTCTTGCACCCCCGCTCTGATGGTTTAGTCCAATTAAGCTGCAGGATGATGGGGTCGCGCTGCACAGCAGGCGGTAGCAGGTACAAAGGCAGTGCAGGGAACATGGTGGAGGCCACAGCCGGGTGGGAGCTGCCTGCATGCTTCGTGGAACATCGGTTCCCCTTTCAATCAGGTGCGAATGAAACCAAACAAGCTGCACGCTCTTAATTGCATTTCAGAATTAAAGGCGTTTTTGTGTATGAGCGAGTGGCGATGATGGATCTTTGAGAGACGGGAGCTTTCGCTCATTCCTGCCATGACTCCCCTGTGTGCTTGACGAGAGTAAATAGGTAGTAAAAAAACATAACGCCACACATAATCGACACAAATCTGTAAATGAATCTCCCCTAATTAAAGTGGGAGTTTACTGAGGAAAAAAAAATATTGATAAAATGGAATAAGGACCAAGGACTAAGGACCAATTAGAGGCTCGGTTCCCACGCCAACGCGAAAAACGTATCGCTTCCCATGTGATTGGACTCGTCTGACCTCTGCTGGATCGGGTCATTTGCTACTTTTGTACTTTTAATATATTAAAAAATAAAATAAAATCACCCTTTCCCTGTGTTAAAGACCTTCTTCACAAGGAATGACCTCATCATTCTCCATCATCCTATCGAGACTTAAAACCAATTTCCACCAAAGTATTTAACCTCCTTTTCAAATGAGTCCCCATCTATTCTATTATCTGTAATTGCCCTAAAACACTGCAGCTCGATACTTTGCTGCTATTTTCCTGTTTGCCCATCTGCCAGGATTATCCCGGGGAATATTTTCAAGGCTCTGTGCCTTTGAGTGACCTTGGCCTTTGCTGGTTGCTGGAAGGAATATAATAATATATCATATGAACCCTGGCAACATGCAATACAAAGCTGCTGATTTCTGATTTTTCATTTGATGTTGACCAGTGGAGTGATGCTTTGTCGATCTTTTTGTCAGCAGGCAGATGCGATTCTGAGCTGGCAGTGTTAGCATCACTCAGTCCGCCGTTTTTACACGTCGGACACCCACAAACAATCAACACTCTTCTGACTTTTTGCATGTTCTAGAATGTAACACTTATGTGGAAGTTTTCACCAATGATGACCTTTGACGGTGATTTAAAACATTTATTTTTTTACTGAAATAGCAAAAATAGCATAAGTGCTGCCAACAAAACAAAAACCCTTCCAGCTGACAGAGCAAAATAATCAATTCTCTGGTCCAAATCCCCTTGTTGCTTCATTATGAGTCAAGAACAAAATATCGATTTGCAGGATGATGATATGTCAAAAAAGCCTACTTCATCTCAAGCATGTAAAAGCCTTCAGCAATTAATTATTTTTCTTATTATTACACACATGTCACTGGGCCAAGTTTACTGTTGGCAAACAATCTGTTCATTATCAGTATTCATGTTAGAATTCAGACATACCTGTGAGAATCAATCAAATTCTTCCCCGGATTTACAGAAAACCCCCTTTCACATTCCCGTTTTACCCTTGTGTTGGCATGTGAGTAAGAGAGGAAAAAAAAAAAAAGAGCAATTACCTCGCTACTTGTGAGGCATAGAGACATTACAGGCCAAAAGGTTACGGCTGAGTGGTTGTGGTCTTCTAAAAAATAGTATTAAGCCAGAAATCGATATGAGGAAGATGAATTGGTAGTAGAAGCAGAAGGAGGAAAGAGAAGAAATACAGTACTTTCATCCTGACAAGGGAGATTACCTTCTCTTTTCAATTTCCATCTCTCCTTTTTAGTGGCACAAACGGTTGGGAGAACATTTAGAATGCACACAAAAGGAAAATTAAATATATGTAGCTCTTTTTTTTTTAGATTTTGCAATGTTCTGTAGCTACCTATGCTGTTTTAATTATCCGCTGTATTGTAATGTTTCTCTGTATGTTTTATAGTAGCAGTTTGATAATGAATACGAGCTTAGATAATTGAAATTCAAAGTGCAGCTTTATAAATGACTTCAAATTGAAAGCTTCTTCTCAGAAATATATTCAAAAAGTAAAGGGGCACCTTAACAGCACATATCTCCAACAAGGTGAACGCGTACAAATAAGTGGGCAAAGTAATTAGGAATTATTAATGTTTATCTTCATGGCCACATAAAGGGCCGTTAAACTAAAAGCCCCTCCTTTTTGAGAGAGAATAATTACTCTGTAGCCCAGAACGCTGTAGATATTATGTCTTGCCTTGCATGTTTGTACCTTTTAGCACAAACACGCACATACACACACACACACACCGCAACAACTTTCACACTGCTTTTTGAATATGTCTTTAACGCTCTCTGTTTGCAGAGTCCCTTAAAACCAGCGTGAGGCGTGAAGTGATGTAATCAACAATTTCAATTACGTTGATTAATACGCTGTGGAGAGTCCTTTGAGAGCAGGGAGAGATCTATGAGGAGGGATTTGTGAAGAAAGTGGTGATTAGTTTTTAGCGTGTGTGTGTGTGTGTGTGTGTGTGTGCAGAACAAGGCAGAGAGCCAGCTTTGCGGGTGTGGTTTTAATGGAACAGGTTAAAACTCCCAACTCGTGAAATGACAAAAAATGTTAAGATGACACAGGAGTTTGTGCAGCTGGAAATATTTGTTTCCATATTTTCATTCGTTCACAAACCCCCCTTGAGTATTGTGCGCTGTGTTGACATTGCTTTGCCTGAACACCAATCAGATTCATTATTATAACACACTATGAGTGGATTCAGATGAATGTGCGGACTCATCAGCAGTCAGACGGGGAGATGGAATCTCAGAGAAAAAAAAATGGATGGTGGGTTATTTATATGACATTTCTCTGTGTCACATCCTTGCATACTTTGACCCCTAATTAAAATAGTTTCTTTTTTCCTCAAAGCTGAAAGACCAGGCCTAGAGGGCACAGCTATACTGTAATGTGACCTTCTGTGTTTCAAAGGGTGTATAGATTCATCTGCCAAGCCTGACTTTTTGAATTTTTTTTCCTTTTTTTTCTCAATGTTTGAAATAGAGCTGGAAGAGCCTTGTTATCCTGAAATTGGGGTGACAGGCGACACCAGGGGAGACAGTGCTAAGGGATACTCATACTCCCAAAAGACATTTCTCTCCTTGTCGTTCTGCCACACTTTATCCATTTGAATTTCTCAAGGCTGTCTCATTGTTCTGTCCCCATGCGTGCGACCCCTCATTTCCCCATCCATCCCCTTTGCTTGCCCCCCCCCTCCAAAACAAAACAAATGTAAAACCAAAACAAGAGTTTGCACACTTTGAATGCATCATGTTGGCCAAAGCTTGATGCGTTGCTCCTAGCGTCCCTCAAAGAATGTGTTCCCTGACATTTGACACTCAACAATGTGTTATGAAAGAATGGTGCAGTGACCAAAAAAATATCCAGTTTGCCGTTGCCGCAGCCCCTGAGGGGAAAATGTCGTTTTGATGTGAGGGTCTGCAGGAGAGTGGCAAAATGTATTCAAGCTAGCGCACAGGCCGAGGAAAAATAATGCAAACATCGCTGTGCCAAAGTGATGAACAGAACGGGCATTTCAGGCCACACAAACTAATTGTCAAACCCAGGGGTGTTTATTTATTCGGGATAAATAAGAGCTAATGTGCAAGAAATTGGACTAGAAAGGGCCAATAATTCACTTAACATAGGGTCTACTTAACATATTTTGTGTAGAAAGTTGTGTTGCAAAAAACACAAATTTGGCCACTTGATGGATCCAACTGAAATAAATTGAGGCACACCTGTTTACTTGGAATCATCTTTTGCAGGCAGAATTGGGAATCAATAGACGCATTTGAGGTATAGTCACCACATAGAGAAGATCTAGCAAAAATTACTGCAGTGCATGGACCTTTATTGTCTTGCGGTAGCCTACCATGAAATGTTCTTTATATCTACCACGTTGACAAAGAGATTGCGTGTCCTGGATAAATACACTTCGCAAAGCTGCCTTATCATGGCGGTTATAGACCTCGGCTTTTCGGCTCCCTGACAGCTACCTTTAGAGCTAACTAATAGCCCCGCCAGCCACCTTTAATTGGAAATCTATGGCCGCATTTATTTTAGACCACGGCTGACAAGTGAAAGTCTCTACGTTTATGTATTATCAAACGGCAAACAATCAATTACAGGTGGACAAGACCTGATATTTCATTAGCAATGCAGTTATCAATACATAAGCAGGCTGAGAGGACAGGGCTGAGGACGAGGGGGCGGGGAAGGAGACGGCTGGCGCATCACACAAAAGCTTTTATTTAGCCTTTCTGAAGAGGTAGGTTTTTTTTTTTATAAGGCCAAGGTGTGA
>CAESWR010000059.1:587195-597792 GCA_903171835.1 Mullus surmuletus | reverse complement strand
GACGGCTACGGGCGGGTGGTGGTATTTATGCAGTTAGGTTTCAGCAGGCCTATAGATATCGTCTCAGATATCACCAGAGAGATAGAGTCCCTCTATGGAGAGGCACCTGGGAGCTTTTCAGCTTTTTTATTCCCCTTACCACAGCTTTCACCGTTTTGAGTACACAGCACCGCTCCCTTGTCTCAGATAAATCATTGATACCGCAGATAAAAGTGAGGCGATGTTGTTAGGGAAGAGTTCTGACACTGTCAAAGTGGCGTGCGTGCCTGAAAAAGCGAAGGCCTTAATGAGAAATCCGGGCGCTTTCAAAAGTTTGACGCGGAAGCAGCGAGTGATTTAGGAAGAGACTGTTAACATTTATGGTCTCACTCCTCACCTCTTGTCTTATGGTGCCAATAAAGTCGGGGTTGCCTCCTCGACTTGCTTTCTCCCTCCCATTTCTCCCGTTCAGCGTAAACTTTTGCTTCGTCCGCTACTATTCTCCCCGGTTCCATTATTTATTTATTGTGGGTAGACTGATGAGGTTGGACCGAGGCCACGGAGCAAATATATCGAGGATGATGAAACGCCGACAAATGTCTGAGGGATAAAAAATAAAAAAAGAGACAACAACAAACCATCTTCATTGTAAAAACAGAGACCTTCTGGTACAGGTGACTGCAGTTTGTACAGCTACTTTAGGATTTATATTTTCTTAATTTCAACAAGGAACCAACATCTGTAGAAAATAAATATATAGTCCATAGTACTCAAAATATAGAATAGTATAGTTCAGTGTAGTTCATCATACCCAAAAGTTCTTATGTACAACAATATCAGTGATCACAACAGTGCGTAAACCACCTCTAACGTTGAATCATGCTCCATGTGCTTTGCTTTGGTTGTGTCTACCCATAATACCGTGCGTAACAGCACGTTTCATAGTCCGTTGGATTTGATTGGGAAGTCTTTGGGGGATGGCCCACAATGCACTTTGTCAATTACAATAGGAGTGCCTTTCTTTGCGTTTGCAACATTCAGCCCAATTGAACAAACCTTTTCAATAATGTACCCCCCTCGTCTACGTTATTTAGTTTGAAAAGCCAATTGTTTTTGAAAGTGTTCGCCAGAAGTTGTGATGTATTTTCATCTGACCCCGTTTCTATCAGCGCTTTTACCATCACCACGTCTGAGCACGAGCCAAAACAAACACTAGCCTCCCAGCCATCATGCCCCGACGCGCGTTTGTTTTCGTTGTGTTTACCCACAAAGCCGAGCGTAAGTGCTTCGCATGAATCGGACCTTGCAGGCCCTTGCAGAGACAATACGTTGGGACTTCTATGCTGCGAGACGACCTTGGCTTTTGTTGTTGCTGATCCTCAACATCTTACTGCGACCTTGGATTCGTCTCCTTCAGAAGTTGTTTACAAGTTTGGTGAGGAGGCGGGCGGATGTTTTGCACAGTCTGCGTGATTACAAAGGCCGCCCCGCCACCTGTATCCACTTATCAACATCTGCATCCATTGTGACTTCTCAAAGAAAGTACCAAAGTGCAAACGAAAAACAGCCAAAACTTTTCACTGGGCAAAAAAGTGCCATAAAGAGAAATGCCGCTATTAATGAAAATCAGCGGTCGCCCTTAGGTGATGTCAGGTAATATCATTTTTGCTGTCACACTCCCATCTTTATAACCTCTGACGTGACAATTGTGAGGTTCTTTCATCTCTCTCAGCGGGAGTCGTTCTGAGTCAACAAACACAATCTGTTTCTTGCCTCCTTCATCTCCATTCTTCTTCTTTAATTTTTCCCACGTCTACAATTAATGCGTTTATGTCCGGGCCTCCTCTTGTTCTTCAAAGACACTCGCAGGGGACGCAGCTGTCGGTCCGACCATCAAAGTCCTCCTCGCGCTCCTCCGTCTGCCCTCTAAATATCTCATCGCGACTCTCCCAGCTCGTTCTGAGGGATGCGCTTTTATTTTTTCCATGAAGCTCTGCCTCTCCTCATCATGTGTAGCCTTCAAAAATTACAAAACAAACATGTAAATAAAACGTCCGCCTCTTATGCTGAAAGCCAAAGGCCGGCCTCTACCGCTCTCCATTTTGCCTGCGTCTGCAATCGTCCTTTCATCATCCCGCCATGATGCCAGCTGAGTGATCCAGGTGCACACAGCAAACACTTATTCATCTCCGAGTTATCATTTCAACCATGATATCCGACTCTCCAGCGCCACACCACTCTCTGGAGCAAGGCACTCTGGGATATGACTAATGCTTTCTCCAAGCGTTATGATTTGTCTAATCTGCCATGCCTTGTGGGACGTGAGTAAGACTTCTTGAACGTCTCCCGAGGTCGCCCCCAGCTGGCTTCCACCTGGTTGGCTGACTGGCTGATATCTCTCCGCCCTGCTTTACACACTTTGGTTGTTTTTGTTTGGGTTTTTTTTTTCTTCCTCTTGTCCTTCTTTGTCCATAGTTTTCCCTTCAATTCTCTCTCGCTTGAAGCACACACGGCAGGTTAAACAATGTAGTGTCTGATATACTGGTTTTCAGAGGTGTTGCTATTGATATCCAAGTCACAAATGAGTCTCAAGACTTTGCCCTCAGGTCCCAAGTCAAGTCCCAGTCAAGACCAACAAGTCAGAGTAAAAACCTTTAACACAGATCACGTATGCTTTTAAAATCTGTCTTCATCACAAGCTATATTGCAAGAGCATTCTTCAAACACATTGGAAGAAAACAGTGCAGGTAAAAACAAATTGATTGGATGCATGTTGTCGTCTCAAAACAACGCAAATCTAATTTGATTAGATATTGTGCCGACAGCGCAGACACACAGAAAGATGCAAATTTACCGTGTAGACACGGAGAGAGCGGTTAAACGAGCGGTTCGAACATACTTAATCTTTGGGTTTTGACGAGAGTAACAAGTCTTTTCAGGTCAAAAGGCTCAAGTCCAAGTGAAGTCACGAGTCATTAATGTTAGTTAGTCCAAGTAGAGTTGCAAATCTCTTTACACTTTGTCAAGCCGAGTCTGAAGTCATCAAATTCATCAGTCTGACTCTGCATTGACACAAAAGTATCTGAGCTTTTTGCAATTTTCAAGTCAGATCTCAGGTCAAAAGGTTACTCAGGTGGACAGAGAGTGCTCTCAACAATGGCCAACAGAGGTTCTCTCAGATTGTATTTTGAATGACTTTATTAAAGAATCGAACAATGTCAATTAGCGAGAGTTGGACGTGTCAGCGGTGACTCCCTCTTCTTTCCATTAACACATCAAAAGACACAAGCTACAGTTGAAAGAAAGAGAATTCATCACACCGACCAACAAATAGCACTGTGTGTTTTTGTGTGCTATATCAGTATAATTGTCCTTCCTTTTAAGCTTGTTGTTTTCCAAATAAAGAGAACATTAAACTTTCAGGTACAAGTGTTTATCTCCCAGGAGAGATCGACTCTAATTTGCCAAATATAGCTGCTTAAACATGTTTTCCTTCAGGCTTATTTAGTTAATCAGGGAAAAAGGAAATTCTATTGTCGAGGGGGGATTTCTTTATATATATATATATAAATGTTTGAAAGTTTGAAAGAAAAAATAAATTCCACACAGACACACACACACACACAACCACAAACAAGCTGACAAAGGGTGGGCAGGAAAAAAACCCCCAAAAAAACAAAACAATTCCAAAAATAAGCAGTGGAATCCAGCAATTTACACCATTGTTTTTTGTAGTTATAGTCAATTTGAAGTGTGAGTTTTTACAGTGTCCAAAAAGTAGTGTCTAAGCGTGAAGGCAACAATGGATCTGAAAAAGGAAGACAGAAAGCCAACACTCGGAGAGGCAAGCAACACATATCTATCTGGGTCAATCCCATTATGGGTGGGGTCACTGTTTCTTGGGTTCATACACACCTATCGGGGGTCTTTCTGATTGGAATGACCCGTGAGAAAAAAACAAAGAAAATAAAACCCATCAATCTAAGCATGTTGGGACTGCTTTTCACCTGACAGTTCTGAATATGGGTCAAGATTATGGAGCCACGTCGTCTTCTACATGCTGCCATGTTATTTTACGACGAGTGTGTTGCTGCCGAAAAGATCTGAGCAGTGAGAATCCTCCAAAACAGCAAAGTTAATTCTATCAGACAGACTCTTAAAGTCTGCACCCAGTCTTTGAAGTTTCATGATCATGATTGATAATCATGGAGGATTTTTATGCACAGAATCAGTGTTTTGATGTTTGCCAACCACAGTGGGTACCCCTCCCCCTGCATATAATCTTCTTCTCTGGTATTCTAACTTTGTGCTTTGCAATTTTTTAATCACAAGTGTGTCAAGAAACAGAGGAAAGCCAGATTTCGGAAAAAACACATACAGACAGACACAACATCTCTAAGCGTCGCCACCTGACATTGAGACTTTTAAAAACATCAGGTTGGAATAGCAAGCGAGATCCATTATGATGATGATGAGCTCTAAGTGACAGATGCCAGATGCCTTCGTAATCTTGACCGCAGGAGATCGGATCGCGTCAATAAGAAAGCGGGAAAGACCTTGTGAGAGGTTGCATTAGGTCGAGGCCTCATTGGAATATGTTGATTAGTGGCTTTGGCTCCTGATCGCATCAGCTGCTGCCAATCAGTCTGGATGGAGAGAATATAAGGAGGCTCTTTCCTTCAGTCGGGTGTGTGTGTGTCACCAGAGAGTCAACACCTTCAATTGGCGTCTCTGGTTATCGGGATTTGTGTTGACTGTGTGGATGTGTGGGAGAGAGGGTTTCTCTTTTTCTGTTCAAGCTGTGAACACTACACACGTTTGGCAGTCGTTGCTAAGAAATTGACTAATGACTAAAGGCGGGTGCACACATCGGGCAGATTTTTGCCCTGATGTCCCCCTTTCGATCACCAGCAAAGCCCCGATTATCGGATGTTTGCAAAGTACATCGTGTCTGATTTCCCTGTGGTTTGGGGTGTTAAGAGTGATTTTGTCCGGTCCAATCCGCTCATAAGGCCTTGGAAGGATAGATTGTAATTAATAACCATTTTTAATATTTGCAACAAGATATCCTGTAGTGTGTGAGGTGTTCCGAGAGGAGCCGAGCACGCACAGTTTGTAATGTCACGTGTACCGGACCAACAGCCAATCAAGATGGAAAGAGGTGAAAACCAACATAAAACATGGCGCTGGTACTAGTTTTAATCACCTCCAACTAACGTTGTGACGCATACAGCCCACATTCCCGACATCTCCATGACTTTTCCCACAATCATTTTTTTGTGTGTGTGTGTTTTTTTTCCAAAAGTAATTGGCCGAAAAAAAACATCATTGCCCCTTCTGAACGTCCGCCATGTTTACACTGAAGTCATGCTTGGCCACATGCAATTTGGAATATTGAGCTTGAAGAAACTTATACTCTGCTGAAGAATCGTTAAGTGTATAATAGTGTTACACAGTAAGATCAGAAGAGAGAGATCTTGTGAGATCCGTCTTTTGTTATCATCAAGTGTGTCTCTAAATCTGTGAAGGTTTGAACACTCCTGTGATGTGTGCCAGCCTTAAAACTGGGGCCACCTGAACGCACCACACCCACCACAATTCTTGTGGGAGTGACAATTTTATGGGGAAAACAACCATGGACAGCGCCGGCTCGCTGCTCTTGTGGTTTGCACAGCTTTCTGCCGTGACAAGTAAAAAGATGGCTTTTTCTTTGGCTCTTGGCAATGTGTTTGCAGCTTAAATTGTTGTAACTGAAGTCGGGCGGCGTCTGTCTCCCTCACACTTGCTGATTCTAGTCTGCACCCCATCACACACTAACAGATTTCTACGCCAGCGTGGCGTGGCGGATGTCCCGAACTGGTGCTTATTGGTGCAGACTGGGCCAAACCATAAATCATGATGGGTAAAATCAGGCAAAATATTGTTTAATGTGTTCCCAGCTTTAGTTTGGGGCAAAATTATTTTATTCGTCTCTGATTTTTGCAAGAATGATTGGCTGGCTGTGGAGACTTTTACCTTTAACCCAAAAGCCTCATTTAATTTGTTGTATGAAGGTCCTCAAAAAATGCTTGGTGATACTTTATTTTAGGCTATTCATCATTAACCAGCCATTTATTAGCATGCAAGTTAGCGACAAATTGGCTAAGGGTTTTCCCTCAATAACCTCCGCATTACTGCTTATTAATAGTACGTAACTTTGATTTAGGGACGACCAGCGGGTTACTGAGGACCTCAGGTTGCGAGCAGGCACATATGGGGTTAATAATTCTAAGATGTAATCCATCAAGTGCCTTGAAAGTTATCAATAAATATTAAAATATACAGCTTGAATTTTAATGTTTAAAATGATATATTTATTGTAAAAAAAAACCTGTAGTTTATAAAACAACATTTTAAGAATTACACAACTAAACATGAATTTGCTTTTCGTTAACAAAATTGCATTTGTCAATAATGTATAGAAGAGTTAAACTCGACAACAACTTCCTTATATACTCTTAAACTGTAATTCAGAGGTTATTGGGGGAAAAGTTAATGGCTTAGTGGTTGTAGAATATGGCCATGCAGAATAAGGCAAGTACCTTCCAATGGGTAACGCAGAGCCAATAAAGTGATACCATAGTCTTTTTGTACCTCAACCGCAGCGATGATGCATTATGAAAGATGATCGTTTGATTTGTCACAGGGACAAGAAGGAAACACGGTTTCCTGCCGCATCGGTACGGTGTGAAGTGATTTATATGACTGCTCTTGTTAGAGGACTTGCAGTACAGTTGAAGTCTCTTAAACACTGTCACTTTGACCCAGATAACCAGATAGGAATTTATGTTGGCGAACCCATCTTTTAAGACGGTATCTGCTCTTCCGCAGTCTTAACACCATATGGCTGCAGCGCTAAAAGCTTTGGGTTGTCTTGCTGCTAAAAAATCATCCGAAGGACGCACATCACATCACGCAGATACGAGATGCCACTGGGACTTGGAGAGAAATTCATCCCGGTTACTCTGGAAGTCATGAAATATTGAGCGTGATGGTATCAACCCCGCAAAGAAATACAGGTCTCAGGTCAGAACAGCAGAGGCAATCTATAAAGAGATGGCTTGATTCTGTTTTGATAATATCTTCAAGCAAGTGAGGAATAAGTAATAAAGTTGAAACCCTGTGACAGATAGTAATGATGCTGGAATCCCTCATCCTTTTGGCTGAAATCCCAAAGCTGCTGTATGTTTTTTTTTTTTTTCTTCCCTTATCTTATATTTAACAATTGGTTGGTTGAGGAATATACTCATTATTGTGAATACTAGCCAGGAGCCTTGTGAAATGAAGGTTCCACATTGTTGCTTAACCTGAGAGCTAGGTGGGATATTCACCCGAAGGATTGATGATTTCGGTGATGAGCTCCTATTGAGTGATTGCCCAACGTAGCCACTGCGGTTCAAAATTACTTAGAGGTATAGAAGGAATTCATTTTTCCTTCATTTTATTTTATTTTTTTCCCCCTTTCCGTTAATCTTTATCAATGCTGTTGGACTACTTGCTGCGACATCATTGATTTGAATCATAACCTTTTTCCACTTTAAATTCCCATTATAGTGATGGCTCATAATGCTAAGTTGCTGAGAAGATGCTAGACCCAGGTGAGAAAAATATCAATGTAACATCTGTAGGCTAAGTGATATTATTGTTCAAAGTGAGTATATCTGTAAAGAAGACATCCTTTTAATGATTCGAATTTCCCCTTAATTGGTTGATCATGTCACAACAGAACCAACAGACTCAAAAACATTTTCTATCCAACAGCAATAAGCACACTCAATGATGCTAAAAAATAAACTCTGGTCAATATTTCATGTGCAATTAGGGTCTGTGCAATGACATAATATATAGTTGTGTGTATTTGTTTGTGTGTTTGTGCTTTTTCATATTATTTATTTTAGCTATTTTATTTCATTTGTAGTTTTTTTTTTACATACAGAGCTAATTTTTGAATTTTTGTATACTGTAGGATGATGCACTGGCCGGCTGGCATTTTAATTTTGTTGTAATGACAATAAAGATGGATTCTATTCTATTCCGTTCAAGGAAGCTTTAAACAAGTTGATTTGTATATTATATTGCCCATTCAGTTTTAGTCCAACACACATTCAGAGGATTGAAAATACAATGAATCAGATTTTACCATGTTCAAATATCTCCCAAATCACACAATATCAGTAGTCACAGCTCGCATGGGGCGCATGGGAGCATAAAATATTCTGTTGCCACCGTGAAGCGTAAAGAATGATATGATTGTAGAATTACCTGAATAGCACCAGCATTACCGGACCCAGACACGCATTGACCCAAAACCCTTGACCCACCACTTATAACTGAGTCACAGTTGTTGAAAATAGCCAATTGAGAAGGTATGGATAACCTAAACGTAATCTTCGTGTACAGGCTTGAAAGTTAAGCACAGGGTTTTCTCTCTCTCCTTTTTTTTTCGTCCTGATGTTTACTTTTATTCATTTGCTCTTCTGATTTTGCGCTAGGATCAAATCGTGTGTGTATATGATGTTGCCGCTTGCCTGGATGTGGTCTGAAGATAAAAACGCAGGGCTGTGACCTGCATAACAGAAATTAATATATGTTTTAAATCCCACCCAGTTCAATACTACCGATGTCATATTGCAAAAAAACACAAAAAAACTAAAGCCAGAAATAAAGATATATATCAATCTATTTTCTTTTGAGGGGGCAGATCCCGTACCTTTGGAATCAGCCCCGCCGTGGGTTTGGAGCTGCCTGGGCTCTCTCAAACTTGATTTAAATGGTACTGACTACAGCCCTGTGCGGTACCTCTGCCCCTAACCTTCTAGTGGGGATGTGGTTTGACTTGTGTTTGGACAATGTGTGTGTGAGTGAATGAGTATGCGTGTGGTCAGCCACCATGCTTTATGCCTCTGTGTTTGTGCAGGGCCTCAACCCAGTGTTTGTTTTGTCCTTTGTGAGTATGAATGTACCACAAATCTGGGTGTGTACACATGTTGCAGACACCGTGCATTGGGTCTTTGTCAGTGGTCTGTAAGTGCCAGAAATGTAGCGAGCCTGACATTGATAAGTCCCTGTGATACCGAGAAGTGTTGCCCTGCCACAAGCCGCATTGTGCTCTCACTTACACTCTCACCAGGATGTCCAAATCACACAGATACCCTCGTACCGCGTCCTGTCCTTTCGCTGAACCTTATAATCCCGTGCCCCTGCTTCTGAGACAGAACACAAAAACACAAGCTCATACCCTCAGTTACTGGCCGAAGCCACGGGGAGCCCACTGACCTTATACCGGCTCGCTCCATCTCCTGACGTCTGAACTGCAGGAGTACACGGAGTCACTTGTTCCCCAGGGCGGCCACGCAAACACACAACTCTAAACTTGTCTTAACCTCGCACAATTTCTTCACCCTGAACTGTACGGAATTACACCATCTGGACCTGAGCAGCATGAGGAATACCTGCTGCTGCTCACACATTAGCTTGGGAGCAGATTACGTCTCATGGTGGCAGGGTAATGGCTCTGAATATTGCAGTATGCTAATAAATGGTGGTATAGCACTGCATTGCTTATTGGAAAAAACAACAACTATGTATGTATGTTCTTGAGTATACAGTTATGTTTTAACTATCATGACAAATGACTTTAAAGGAATAGTTCGGATTTTTTTTTACTTTTTTGAAGTTGTATGAGATCCTCATCATCAGTGTCTTTCAGCAGCAGTGACTTTCGGCCCAGTTTGGATGTTGCAGAAAGTAGTTCTGTGGAGTTGCTGGGGTCACATAAAAAAAAACAATGTTTTGCTTCAAAAAATAATAAAGAGTAATCCATTTGCATCACAAATTCCAATTGCAACCTCACGATCACCCAGCCCTATTTTCTCCTCCCTATGTACAATGGCGCACACCTTTCCATCAGCTGAAGGAGGAAGGAGGTGGAAGCAGACCGCTGCTCCTTCCTAGCATGAAAACGCTGTGAGACAGCTGATGATGAAGGGAGAGAAAATAGTGCTGAGTGATTGTGAGGTCTAACTTTTTCATCGCCATGGATGACTCTTTTGAACGCATATTGTTTTTGGGAGCAAAACACTTTATCCGTGTGACTCCAGCAATTTGGCGCTTTCTGGAACAAGTCACTGCTGATGAACGACACTGATGGCGAGGACGTCGTACAACTTCATGTCAAAAAAAACAACTTATCCCTTTAACAGATGTTAAGGTTGTAAATAAACATTTTACTTTAATCATATTAAAAGCACAACATTTCCATTGAATTTGAATGTTTGCTCAGTAATCACTTTTTAAACTTTTATTATAATTGTGTTGAGTTTGAATTGATTTTTTATTTTATTTTTTTTGGTTTTTGCCCAACATCTTTGATCAGTTGTAACCACACTGATTGTTTAATGAAATCACTTCTCATGATTAAAGGCAATTTCAGCGCCTACTGCGAAAGCAAACCTCAAAGAGAGAGAATTAATGGCTCAGCGTTCGAGGCTTGTTATTTTATTTTTTAACTTTGGGTCTTGTTTCATGCCAAAATGTGGACAGAAAAGAGTACGATACATGTAACTAACTTCATAACTTC
>CAESWR010000059.1:493258-503793 GCA_903171835.1 Mullus surmuletus | reverse complement strand
ATTTGGAAAAAAAAAAAGTGCCAAGTCTAGATTGTTTTACACCATACTGTATTTAAAGATGATGTCTGTAAAAGAAATAGTGTGATATTTTGGGATAAATGCATTTTCTTGCCGAGAATTAGATGAGAAGCTTAGCTCCTGTTCCAGCTTAGCATAGAGACGGGAAGCTGGCCGGGCTTTAGCCACAACAGACCATTTGTGTACAAAATCAGAAGTTGTTATATTTGGCAGCTGCCTTTGTTGAGTCACAACTCAGTTAAAGACAAAAAAAATAGCAGCGTTTCCTTCTTCCTACTTCCCACTCTGTGTCAGGTGCGCAATCCTGCAATTGTTTTTTTTTTCTTTTTTACATACTACACCAACAATTTGTATGTTTCTTGTCTTTACGGGAAGCACTGTCCGACTGGAAAGTGTTGGCTCTCAACTAATGTTGCAAGAATGGAGTGTATTTGCCACAGTGTCATCTATTCCTTTGAACTGTAAAAATACATAAAGAAAGAAATAGGATTAGAATCAGATTTAGCTGAGATTATATGAAACAGAGAATCTTAATAATCCATTGAGTTGTGAAGGAGATGCGGTGAAATAGCCAAACTGTGTCACTGAGAAGGTACTAAATCATGACCTGAGTGTTTCATGTTGATTGTGTTTTTGCCATGATAACGTCACGCAGCTTTGGTGCATTCCACAAAGCTATCAGATTTTTCACCAGCTGCCATTTTTTTCTTATTGTTCTGAAGAATGTGGAAATTAAATTCCCTCAGATTTCCTTTTTTTTTGAATGTGAACTTTTCCAATGTGTAAACTACGGTGCAAAGAGGTCCGATTGTAAGAAAAGAGTAAGATCAGAAAGAGAAAGGCCATCAACACGGTTGATACCATGACATTATTATCATCATTGTCATCAGGGGTATCCATGGTTACCATTGCAGCAATTCTGTATCATCTCACATCATCATGTAAAACCTCAAATCCCAGGCTTACATGATAGATCTGTCAAAATACTGAGAGATTCAGCAAACTGTAATATCTCTTATAATAGTAATTATTGTGTTTTGTTTTGTTATGTTGTTTTGTTTTTTTCAGTCTGGGTTGTTTTGTCTGGTACAAGGGTGTGATCACCACCAGAGGGTGATGTACACGTACGGGTCTGAGCTGTACATTTTTGTGACAGATTTCTGTATTTACATTGGCCTAACTTTGTAACTATAATATCAATCTATGAATTGAATGAGTGCCAAATATGCTCGAGCATGAGGAATTCAGGGAGCTGCGGGTTCCTCATCGAGTGAGAAAAGAGGGACTCACTGCTGTTGTAGACTCTTTCTTGATATACGAATGCACAGCTGAAAGGTTCAACCATGCTGATTTTTTTTTCTCTGCTGAAAGACGGGGAAAATGTTATGTTTTGTCTCGGTTTTGAAATTTGAAAACGGTTTCTTCGAATATTTGTTGTATGTTTCCGTGTCCATCCATGGCTTGAGTATGCAGTGATAGTTTTATCATGCTGCCATTAGAAGTGACTATAAAAAGCTGACTTGCTACATTTGTTGAATTGTCAAAAGAAACATTTGGATCATTTCCATTCTTATATCCATTCCACACAGAGATGAGTTGTATGTTATCTGCATCACACAATGTCCCTAAAACAAAGTGAGCCTCACATTTGGTGAATTTTATCAATCATAAGAGTGTGGATTTGTCCAAAATGTAAAAGTAAATGTAATTCAAATATTAAAAGGAAGTTATGAAAATATATAATTGTGCATTGAAAAGTGTCAATTTTGTTTTTCATACCTTTTAATGTCTCTCTAAAACATATTTGAGCAGCTCCTCTTCCAGGACCATGTACCTCCTTCGTCTATTAGTTGTTAACATTAAAGCATTTACAATATATATTTTGAGGTATTTCTAAAATATAATAAAAGAGACGCAGAGAAACTCCTGTCAGGACATGTTTATGTGAGTTGCTGTGGTGTTTTTTACAGACGCTTGTAAATACACACCCTAATTATTGGCTGTCTTGTGTTCATGTCTGACTTGTTTAATGGGAACTGAAATATTGTATCAAAAAGAGGAGCCTCATAAATAAAACAGCTTTTATTGTTTCATTTCTACTTGGTGTTAGTAATGTTAGGTGTGAGGGGCTTTGACTTAACTAAAGCTTTGAATATTTCATTTTGCTGTAACAGAACACAGGTAGACAGACAATACCTGAGAATGTCATCATGAAACTTGCTCTGCACCTTGTCATTTGAGTGTGGGATTTCTGTGTTCGCTAAATGTGCCTGAAATATGATCCTCTGAAATTTCCAGTTTGCTCATGGAGTTTTAACCACAAACAGACCAGCTGCCCCAAAACAAGTGGATGGGTTTTTACATGGTTGGCAGGGTTACACCTGAGAGGCTTCTTTCTTTTTTCTTTTAAAGAGGTTGATGGAATCAGGATTATGCCCAATAAGATCACGCATGATTGCAATTAATTTATGTTAAAATCACCATGTTTTATATGAGTCATTTGTAAACAGCCTTGTTTCACCAGTAGTGTGACTTGGTGTGCAAAGAGGATCCCGGAATCCCAAACAAGAAGTATTTAAAGCTGGATAACTTACTCGTGTATCTGTCTTCATCTGGACAGAAACTGCTGATGGCAATCAACCTTACAAATCAGTTCTAAAACTGGTGTGCCTTATCAGCTCTTGAAGTCACCAGGAGGTAGAGCCACTGAGTGGAGTGGAGACACTGGTTCCGGTGATAGGGGTTTTGAGAATTAGACGTGTAAAAGTGTGATAAGAACATGGGAATGAGAGATACATCCATTTCCTCACTGAGGTCAACGAGGTCTAGGCACTCACTCAGTCTCTCATGACAAGCTAACAGATATAATGATAATGCACATTGTTTGGGGGGCGGGGGAGTTAGCATAGACTGAGCAAATCAACCTCAGAAAGTTACAAAATGTGAGGCAAATATATAAACTTATGGGTTTTGAAATGCACAAGCGCCGGTCTCAGCATGCTGTGCAGGGAAAGTGTTTAGCTGTTGCTCCATTCTGACTCCAACAAGGACACTGATACAACTTGTACTCATCGGAGGAGGTTGTTCCAACTTTGCTTTTTGAGGTAAGCTGCTGTTGAATTTAACAAATGCATCATTATCCAGGTAATAGCATCTCTTCGTAACTGGACCGGTCTGTCTTGAGTTTATGGGTTTTTTTTTTAATGATAGAACACTGACTGTTGTATGAGAAGGGTCAGGAGATTATGATTGTTACTAAAGGACTAACCAACCACATTCAACTCAAAGCTCTTAAAAACTGGATTAATGGCAATGATTCTTTAAATAGGAGAATAATTACACTGATAAGAAGACATTGAAAGGCAAGCCAACATCACATTTGCTGGGCTGTATCCAAAGATGAGAACTGAGGGGAGCAATGACTGAATTCATTTCCACAAAATAGAAGTAACTGAAGTAGTCCTGAACTGACAAATATAAACATGTTTTGACAGTCCTGATATTCCAAAGAACAGCCCTTTATGAATATTACTGGCAATTGAGATGGCTCCTCCCTCTGACTAACTGTCATTAGCTGAAACGCAAGCAGTGGAGTATTAGACACACCGGTTGGACAGAGCTATCACTTAGTTTTTCAGTGATATCACCACCTGGAACTGCTATTCTAGAATTTCCAGAAACCGTTGTAATATGCAACACTTATCAAGCCATGTTCCAAGAATATCATACATATGATATCTGTGCTGTTAATTTTGATAATGCTACTTAGGCACTTCAGGGGGCCACAGTAGGCGTCAAAGGCTGCTGCTGCTATCCAGGCAGATTTACCATCATATTGGGTGAGTAACAACCACGGGATTGAGAGAACGAAATACGAGAAGGGATATTGCGATAAAACACCTAACAGCCAATTCAAACGGGATATTAAAAGTGATGGAAAAATGCAAGAAGTAGAAAAGTTGGCATTTAGTACTTTATTCTTTTGTGAAATCCATCCTATGATTCTGCCATAGCATCAATGAAGTGGTGTGTGAGGTGTGTAGTAGCACATTCCAGTCTACATATCTGAAGCTATCTGATATGGAAAGCAAAGATAAGATAAAAAATCATTGATCCAGTGTTAAAGCGTCTGGACACCAGCATAACAGGTTTGTGAAAAAAAGAAGGAAGTTAATAATATAAAAAGTATTTATGAGCTGTTGTAGATGAATAAACTGAGAAATGTGCAATAAAGTCCTATTATAAAGATGCAAGTAGAAATAGGTGCCTCCTGCATGAATGACTGGCAAACAAACTAGAGCAGTAAAATCAGTCACACCGTCCACAAAGTGCACATGCTCACACAGGAGGAGTGTTTGCATACAGAAATGGGTATTGTATTGTTTCGTGCATGATTTATGACCCAAAGCTAAATTCCCAATTGGCAGATAGATGAAGCCTGTTTACAGCCACTGACATAGCAGAGACTGCTCAGCTGATTTGGTTTAGTTGTTAGCAACTGTGCTAATCTCAATGACTCAAGCAGCTCCAGTCCCAGTGGAAAAATACTGCACGGAAGTGGTATACCTTGAACCTTTGTCAAAGCCAAAGACCATTTCCAAGTGAGACTCCATGGCGGGCAGATCGGTCTGACAATAATTAGGTCATAGAGGAGCCAAAGGAAACCATAGTTACTTTCTTTTTTGTTTCTCTCTCTCTGGCTCTGCTCATGACATGTTGTTTGTGTAGAGATCCTGCGGTGCACCCAGCTGAGAGGAATACTGATCAGTTTGTTGTTGCTGGAAGCAACTCTTGGGGGAGGGGGCTCTGTGATGGAGGGGTAAGTATTCACTGTGTTTTTGTTTTACACTGGACCGCTGAATGCATCGCTTTATTTCTGTAACATGCTCTAATGAGCGCAGCTTTCTGATAAACACTTGCTGGTGAAAACTTTCCATTGCTGATAATCCTGTGAGATTACCCTCAACAAATAAATTAACAAAGCTTATGTGCAGTGCCAAATTATAGTCAGCTGAGGAGTTTTTGTCTCATAGGCCAGATTATCAAATATCTTGCAGTCCTTGTTCTATACATGTGTGGAGGAGTAAGGTGGACATTTGAGGTCATATTTTTCTTTTCATTTATCTGCGGCTGCCTCTGACCATGTCAAGGGAATGCCTCAAAGGAAACAGCCTTGAGGTGCCTGCTCAAGATAACAGTGCGGTGAAGAAGACCCAGCTGTTGGACCGCGGCCAATGGGCGAACAAGTTGGAGTTCTTGCTGGCTGTGGCAGGAACCCTGGTTGGTTTAGGAAACCTCTGGAGGTTCCCCTATTTGTGCTACAAAAATGGTGGAGGTAAGCAGAAGCCCCTCGGTCCAGACATAGCCGATATTTTGTTCTGCCGCCCAAAGTCAAACAGCTAAATTTTGGTAAAATATTATCTTTGAAATGTTATCTTTGACTAACAGTTGCATTTCAACGAAAAAGAAAATTTTTAGTAACCAGAGCGACAGAGGAGGGTATGTTTATCACCAAATTTCAACATTAGTGTCTAATGAGAGCTCTTATAATGTGGAAAGTTTTGAGCTTAGAAGAAATTGTACCAGCAGCCTCCTTAGGTTACACAGTTATTTTAGTGTGTATCATCAACCTGCTCATGTTTCTCCCAGGTGCTTTCCTGATCCCATATGTCCTGTTTCTTCTCGCCTGTGGTATCCCGATGTTCCTTCTTGAAACGGCGATGGGACAGTTCACATCTCAAGGATGCATTACCTGCTGGAGGCACTTCTGCCCCTTGGCTGAAGGTCAGTGTGTGACGGGGGGGGGGGGGGGGGGGGNCGACTGTGACAATAAGTTTGCCTTTCCCCCTGAATTAGACCCCACGGTTTTCTGCACTGAATTACTACATATCAAGCACTCAGTCCTCTTAATTAATGGATACTTGATGTGATTTTCAAATTGATATATCGCTAAACATTAACAAGTGATATACAGATTTCGATACGTATAATAATTAGTTAAATACGAATCAGAGAAGTGTTGAAATTAAAAGATTCTTTCACTCCCTTCACTATTACAAGAGTGGCTCTCACATTAACCTGTCAAATTTTGTAACCAATTGATTTAGGGACCCGTCCCTAACCAGGGTCACGGCAGTTAACGCCGTGATCTTTCAAGCAGTGTGACAGGAACTACATCTCCATCCATACTGTCACGGTCATATGAGAAAGACAGAGCTCTATAAATGGCCGAGCCGCTGGGGGCAGTATTGACACTGACGGTGGATGACAGTGAACATGGTCAACTGTGCGGCTATTTCAGTTGTCAGAGCGGAAACGGCACATGTGATGTTTGGGAGGACCTTGTGGTTTCGCAACAACAAAGACTTTATTAAGCCTTGAGACATGATGTTTTTTTTTGTTTTTTTTGGGATTTCCTGAAAATTCTCTTCATGTGACCATTTATCCACCTACAGTGATTTACTGGCATATGCATAATAATCCCGCACTTTATAACAGACTGTGACAATGACAGTTGTGATTTAAAAACTACAAGACAGATAATATCATTGATTTTGTAGATTAGAGGGAACATTTGAATCCAAATGTGTGAATAGCTGCAATGGGGCGACTGTTACGTAACAGATCGTGTATTTTATAAACAGTGGCTGTGTGTGTTTCCTGAAGTATGTCGATGTTATCTGTATTTACAGCACTTAGTGAACTTGGAGGAGTCGACACCAGCCTATTTTTTATGTTAATTTTTAGTAAAAACTCAGATGACATGAACATTTTGTGTCATTATGCAACCAGAACAAAGGAGGAACCAAAACATTGGACATATAGTTGTCAAGTTCAACACTGAACGTCACTCACAAAAATAAGAAAAAGGACAAGAAGGCCCATTGATAAGATTTTGGACAATAAAGGCTCTGTTTTAGCTTCTGTTTACACAAGAAACACCTTAGACAACCTCTCTCTAATCTAAGATGAGAAACCTGAAAGGCCAAATTCCCACCCCCAAACATGCACACACATGCGCGCACACACACACACACAAATTCACACGCAATGTGTCTGCCTGTCTCCCTACACGCTCTTACTTCCCTTCCTATATGCGCCGCTCAAGGACATTAGTTCCACATAGATGTTTAAAAACAGTTCGTACCTAGTTGTCAGCCAAAACTGCTTAACACTTTTTTAGAAAATACAAAGAGGAAGCTCTGGTCAGATTTTTCAAGGGCTCTTTTCAGCCGTGAATACAAGCCCCACCCAAGAAATGGATGGATGACCCCAGAAAACACTACAGTCACCATATTGCTGCAGCTCAGGCATTTCACAACATTGTCCCAGTGAGGGAACTTTAATGGCTGTTACTGCAAATGGTGATGGAGCTGCATCATCCATATGAGTCATTCTCTAACTTTACCATTCTGGTTGGATCACATTCATATATCAGCGTGAGTCTGAACTTTGACCTGTTGGTGGGAAGTTATGTCGGGTTATAACCAACATAAATTACGCCGCGGTTATGTCAGCTATGCCAGTTGGCGCTACAGGAGGGAACTGGGAACCTGCAGATCAATACGAGAATGTCTTTCACTTGCTTGCCTTGATTCGAGGTTCGAGCTACAACGAAGACACCAGTGTTAAAACTACTGACTTTATGAGCTTCAGCATTGTTTGGCTAACCATCCTCCCCCTCTCTATCTCCTCAGGGATTGGTTACGCGACCCAAATAGTCATCGCCTATGCTGCAGTGTCATACATTGTCATCCAGGCCTGGGCCTTCTTCTACCTCTTCTCGTCCTTCAGTAGCGAGGTCCCATGGGCCAGCTGCAGGAACGCCTGGAACACAGGTAACCACGCAGGCAGACCGCTACTGCTAGAAGAAGTAAAGAAGAACTGGGGTTTTATCGGATCATTTATCTCCATTTATTGCTTCTCTTTCGCATGTCCGCACCCTTTTGACATCTCAATGAAGCAGGTTTCATGTATTTAAGATAAAGCAATCAGAGATGGGGACAGAGATGAGTCATTGGAACTTGGACTTGAGTTGGCTTTTGACTTGACTTGACAAAAAATGATGGACTTGAGACTCGGCTTGGACCTTTGGATTTAAAGACTCGGGACTTGACTCGAGACATGATGACTTGAATGACTTGAGTCTTATTAATTTCGTGTTTTAAGTTTTAAATATAATATTAACATAGAGTTTTTGGTTTCATTTTTAGTCTATCAGGCTTCTAGTACGGACTGTGAGAGGGTGGTGATGTTTGAGGGGGTTTGCCCGGCCCATTATTCAAGCTACAACCACCCTCTCCTAAAATAATCTGCCAAACCAAACTTGGTTTGGTTTTCATTCCATCACCCTCCCACTCTCTCTCCGTTCTTTTCCTTACCCACTCTCTGGTCCAGAGTATGGTAAAAAATTAAAAAAAGAAAAGAAGTAACATTCCAGTCTCTGTGTATTTCAAGCCTCAGAGCAGATGAGGGCTGCTTTCATGCACTTCTGTTCAGAACTTATCTCACTAGTTTTGTAGTTTTCAGATGTTTATCAGATCATGATGCAAGACTAAACTCTGTGTCATCATCTGAAGCTGCCCGTTCATTCATTTAGCTTACAAAATGTGTTTGTCTGATCCCTCCCAATGTAAACACTTAGTCAGATTGAGGTTGGTGGCACTGTGGGTAATGGGCTGTTGTCGTGTCACCACAAATCAGCGCAGTCTTCCCTGGATTGTGAAACGATTGCCGAGTTTACCCATAGTAACAGGCCATCACCTCTCCACACTTACATGTTTGCGTGGTAGATATCCCACATTCTCATCCTTGGACCTTCCAGTTTCGCTCCAGCAACTCCACCCACTCGCCCACTGTGGATTCTCACACATCTGTTGTGTCCTTTGCTGACTGTGTGTTGGTGTGTAGTACAGAGAGCAGGATGTGATTGCTGGAGTTCTGGAGTTCTGGTGAAGTGGAAAACTACATTTAATACTCCCTCGACATATTTGGGGATATTTGGGCGGGCTCTTTGGGTTGGTCAGCGGTCCAGCCATTTTTCCATTCTGGTTTCTCAGACAAATTCACCTCCCATATGTACGGTGGCCGAGGGCTGCAAACGCGCTGCGAACACAAAAACGCTGCAAGAGAGAAATGCTGCAAATTCACGAAGCAAAACGGAAGTGTACTTGGACACAAGGGGGCACCAAACTGAGGGATGGACCAATCCTGTGGGATCGGTCTGTCTTTAAACACACAAGCAGGATGCATTTTCTAGATATTGATTAAGACTCAAGGCCTAGAAGAAGTGGAATAAAAATGTACATTTTCCCTTATGTCATTTTGAAACACTTGGGCGTAATCTTTAACAGCATTATAGGAAAACAGCCTAGGTCTTTTTTTTTATTCAAAAAGACTTTATTAACCAAAACAAGTACCTCTTGTGAGAGGTCTACAATCATTAGTTTTTTCACTCAGACTGTATTAAGTGATACAAAACAGTTCAATATCAACCGTCACAGGGTATCAACTGTTTCCGATCCATGTCTTTATTGATATAGACAAAATACATCCTGCTTGTGTGTTTGAAGAGGGACCGATCCCACAGGATCTCTTTTTGGAGCGTTTCTGTGTTTGCAGCGCGTTTTCAGCCCTTGGCCACCATGCAAATGAGGTTGACGCTGGAATAGCTCAAGATGTTTGTAGATGTGAAAGTCATGCTAACTTCATGAGGAGTTTTTTCTCAGATTAGGGACTGAGAGAAGATGGTGAAAAGGTCCACATGGTGGCTGAGGGACCTATACCCCCCCCACCCCACCCCACCCCTCGCCCTCTACCAGGAGAACAAATGATGTTTTTCAGATTTGTGACCCTTTATGAGTTGGATGGTATTGTATTCATGCTGGCGGTCCCACACCACTTCGACCCTCCATGGAGCTCCACATTGTGTTTGCTCATTTGGAAAGAATTTCACTAATCATTGAGCAAGCTTTGGTTTGCCCCCTCCGGGAAATTTTACATGGCCTGTTTTCCACGATTTAATCCTCCTGTGGGTTAACGGCCACCATGACCGCCATTCCAAGAGAGAAAACACGTCTGGCTTTTTTTGGCTGATCACTTTGATGTCTGTCTATCCCACCATCCGTATCTCACAAACCTGTTGCTCGTGGTCCTCATGGGCCTGGGACGGTTGGCCCTGAGTTTGTTCCTATAGGCTCTCTGGTCCCTCATCCTGGACCCATCAATGGTTGAGAAATAGTGTTGCAAAGGGGTGGAACATTTTGGGAAAGTTGCCTGAAATTTTCCATGGGAATTTTTAGCTCAGGAATATTGGAGGCGTATTTGCATGTATTGTTTACCTATGACTAATATTTTGCCTATTTTATGACAGACACAGTTAGGGAAAATCCCCCAAATTCCCTGAAAATTCATTTTTACTGTCATTTAAAATGGAAAGTTTCTATCCAAAACAGGAATTTTGCAACTTTATTGAGAGGTTTCATCAAGTCTACAAGGCAAGCCCTCCCCTCCCCCTC
>CAESWR010000059.1:392638-402929 GCA_903171835.1 Mullus surmuletus | reverse complement strand
TTTTCTGAAATCTGCAACGATAGTACCCCCAAAACGAACACAACCTCTATTTCCAAAGCCTTGCCAGGGATTTTACCCTCAGGCAGTAGATGTTCTGCATTCTGCCTCATCGCTCCTTTGGAAGGCTTGCACATTTGGCACAAAATCGGCAGTAACTTTAGAGGTGTTTATCTGAATCTATTAGAATAACTCACAAAGACTTAAACTGATTTAACCAGGCAGTGTTTGAATGTCTCACATGGCTCTTAGAGACCATTATATTGTTGTTTGATTGAATAATTGACTGGATAATTTCTATGTTAATCTTTGCTCCAACTCTAATGTATACATTTATTCTTAAATACCTTGCACTGGATACACATACATTATAGTGAGTGTCCTCACAGATAATTACCAATTATCTAATCTTGATTCTGCTTGAAATAGACCAAAATTATATTATATTTCTCAAAATATAAACTAGTATGGCCAATATCCTAAAATGTCTTACATTTACAAATATATACTTTAATGAATTCATTGTGTTGCCAGTTCACATTTAACAAAGCAGTGCCATATTTTGTAGTGTGTCTGAGTGTGAGTGACAGAGAAGGAAGGCGGCAGAACACAAGCAGGCTTGTTGCACTCACATTTCTGTTAAGTGGCTAAAGATACTGCTAATCCCAGTCACTCGCAATTGACAGGCGTCACCAGCTCTTGCACTACAAAGCTAAATATATATGAAGGGAAGTGAAATGCCTCTAGGCTCTAAATTACATTCTGATATGAAACACAATTTCATGCAACTTATTTAGAAGACATATCAACTTTAAGTGCTCTCTACAGTCCTATAATCAGAAGGAGGCCATTGTTTCGTCTCGCATAAATCTCAAAAAGAGATTAAGCAGAATATAAAGTCATTCTTATATTACTTGAAATCCAACATACATCTACACATTGACAATAGTAGGAACATTTCACAAGTGAGAGCAAAAACTATGCCATTACTTCACGCTTTTCAAATTCATTATCTTACCTGAACCCGCAGCTTTCACCATAATTCATGTGTTAATTCCAGGAAAGACGAGCATCATTCACTGCTCTTTTACCAGCTCCATTTCTGTCCTCACCAGTTTGAATTTCTCTCACACACAAGAGGAAATCAAAACGCACACACACACACACACACACACACAGACTCGCATACAATTCTCAGTGTGCTGCATAACACATAAGCACAGCGATGACTTATTTATCACACACAAGGGAATATTAGTCGCCTCCAACCTCACAAATGTTCTGACCACCCTGGAAACGTCATACTGTGAACCAGCAGATGGCCAATCTATTACATGAGAAAATTCTTAACTTCTAGACAAATATTTACAGAAGATTATTGGTCCAGATCATGGAAATCACACAGATGGATGCGGCTGAGGCCCCGTAAACAAACCAGCATAAAGATAACAAAACAGAGAATCTTTCAATGATAATTGGAACAGCAAAGAAATCATAAAAGGCTTAACTTTAACCTATTGAACCTGTTTTTCTTCTGTACACTGTGTCTTTCCCACTTAAAAGAATGTCTTGACCAATGAGAAAAATCCCCCGATTGGTTTAAGTATTGGATGGATTTCTTTGTATTTTACCACCATGCTAAATGTTCACAAAAGATTAACACTTGGGATAATTGAAAAGCTATGAAATAATTTTTCACCATGTGCATCTGAATATAATCAAGCGAAATAAATAACTTCCTATTATGTGTCGTTACCAACCGCTCTCGTTACTTTTGGTGGAACATTTTTCCAAAGAGAACACACATGTTTGCAGTACCAGACGCTGAAAAAAATAAATCACATTATCAGCATTATTAGTATCGTGCACCCATTGCAGATTGATTGATTGATTCATTCTTAGCATTACTCACCCAAAATCTAAATGTATTGTATCAAACTACATAAGCCTGGCACAAAATTGACTTCTGGTGATTGTCTGACCAAGAATAGGAAACCCCATAAGCCTGCGGATTTTACTGAGATGCCTTGTAACCGGATGCTGAAATATATCCGACATGTAATTAACAGAAGCGCTCAATGCATTTGTAAACAATTACAAAAAAGGTCTGAGACATTTATGAGTCGGAGACTATATTTGCTTTAGGTCCTAATAAGACTGTATAGAAAGGCCAGACATATTGAATATCGCCTTTTATTGCAACCTAATCACACCACAAGAGAATACTTTCACAGTATTTTAGGCATCATCTTTCTTTTGGAGAGAAAGCACAACAGCATAATGGACCATAATGGGATCTTAAAATAGCTTCAAGTAAACACTTGGCACTGTGTGGCAGAAATGTCTGAAACATTGTCACTCCAAATGGTCTATAGGGACAGGCTTTGATATTTGCACCCAGATGGACTCGCAGAAAGACTTCCAGGCACACATGCATTTAGATTTCAACTTTAAGTCTGTTTTCATTTTTGTCCCATACAATTCAAATACAACATATTGTGTGTTTATTCTAAAAACAAGACCAGGGTGCACAAGAATCACATCTTGTGTTAACAAGTGTTAATTTGCATAACCAGCACACACATATTGTTTAGGTTTTGGACACAAATCTATTATTTTGGTTTGGAACACCAGTAGTTCTCGTTTGATTTTTTTCTGTTGAATATACAATAAATTCATACATATTTATTGTACCTCAAAGGGCACCCAGAGAAAAGGGATAAAGTGACGGCAGTTGTGATGATGGGATGGGGAGGCCCCCAGATACCCCTCTCCTAAGTCAAGCTCTTTGACCTAAACAGGAGTGCTGCTGCGGCGTGGTGGCTGCATATCTCAGTATAAAAGAGGCTCTCTCAGGCTTCTCCGGAGCTTTGGACTGACAGGCTGCCAACCAAGGTGAGTCCTCTATTGTCCGCTCATATGTCTGGCTAGGACATTTTTCAAAAGCAGCTGGTGTATAACATTTGTTGGACATACAAATTTTAGCCTGACTTTGATTTTGTATTTTTTCTAGTATCAACTGCACGACTTGGCGACTGAAAGGTACATTGATATTTATGCAAGGATGAACTGCTGTGTAAAGAGTTGCTGAAAATCAACAATGCATGTGTATTGTCAGCAATATATTTGTTTGAACAACCACATTTTCACAACTTTGTATTTCTTAGAGAGGAACCATGAGTGGGGACGCGGAAATGGAGTGTTTTGGCCCGGCAGCCGTTTATCTCAGGAAGCCAGAAAGGGAAAGAATAGAGGCTCAGAACACTCCATTCGATGCTAAAACAGCATACTTTGTGACTGAACCCAAAGAGATGTACCTCAAAGGAAAACTGGTAAAAAAGGAGGGAGCCAAAGTCACCGTGGAAACTCTCTGTGGAAAGGTTAGTATGAAAATAGACAATAATGAGACTAAGGGAGATAGAGATTTAAGATAGAGCCTGGATTGCAACGGCACTATCATAACTGTATAGTTTGAAATAATAAATCAAAGATCAATTCAAATTCGTTCAAAAAATACATCTTTTCTTTCTCTGGTGCAGTCTATCACCGTCAAAGATGATGAGATCTTTGCCAGGAACCCTCCAAAGTTCGATAAGATTGAGGACATGGCCATGATGACCCACCTCAGTGAGCCCACTGTGCTGTATAACCTCAAAGAGCGCTATGCAGCATGGATGATCTACGTGAGTATGGTTGAGAGATTTGTTGAATCATAGCATTTTGCATTTTATTTATCTACATTAATTCATCACTCTAATTCATCACTCACAAATGTCCCACTGTTACAAATTGTGACCTAAAGCTGGGTGAAATTAAATATTTATGCATCTTCTCATCAAAAAAGACCTACTCTGGGCTCTTCTGCGTCACTGTGAACCCCTACAAGTGGCTCCCAGTGTACGACGCTGTCGTCGTATCAGGATACAGGGGCAAGAAGAGGATTGAGGCTCCTCCCCACATCTTCTCCATCTCTGACAACGCCTATCAGTTCATGCTCCAAGGTAGGGATCCCTTTGCCTGTCTCGCCTTCCCTGAAAGACCATACTCAGTAAAAACCATTTGTTCTCACACGCAAATGTTAATGTAGATGATGACTCACTAACCCTAATAAAGTTAAAATTGAAAACAATAATAATGTCACAAAGTCACTTCAATAACTTATGTTTTCACATTGCATTTTCTTCACAGACCGAGAGAATCAGTCAATCCTGATTACGTAAGTCAGTTCAAAACGTGTCTGACTTTCATATCATCTGACTTGACACCAAATCTCATCTTAAAAATTGTCTTCATTGTAGTGGAGAATCCGGTGCAGGAAAGACTGTTAACACCAAACGTGTCATCCAGTACTTTGCAACAATTGCAGTGGCTGGAGGCAAGAAAGCTGAGCAGGCTCCCGGCAAAATGCAGGTCAGTTGTCCCTTGCTGTCTATAGTAAGTTATATTTGGGGAAATAAAAAACAAACTGCAGAATACAAACGTATGTGATTAACTTTTAGGGGTCGCTGGAGGATCAAATCATTGCAGCAAACCCCCTGCTAGAGGCTTATGGTAATGCCAAGACTGTGAGGAATGACAACTCATCCCGCTTTGTAAGTTCAACTTCTCAAAAGACTGCAGCTTTTAAGTTTATGTTTTTAGGTGGTCTGGTTGGCCTTTACCCATGTTTATGATAACAGATGGTCACTGATGGTCACTAACTCTTGGCTTGTTTTGAACTAGGGTAAATTCATCAGAATTCATTTTGGATCGACTGGAAAGCTAGCTTCAGCTGACATTGAAACATGTAAGTATTCAGCCAATAGTCATCACTCAGAATGTCTAATGAATGGACAGACTTGTAAGATCGCCTTGTTCTGTAGACCTGCTGGAGAAGTCAAGAGTGACCTTCCAGTTGTCTGCTGAGAGAAGTTATCACATCTTCTATCAGCTCACGACAGGCCACAAACCGGAGTTGATAGGTGAGCAGTTTGATGATACATCCTTTTCACTAGAAATTGTGCTTCTCTTGTGTCTGAGCGCTGATTGATTAAAAATACTTTTTTCAGAGGCTTTACTCATCACCACCAACCCATTCGACTATCCCATGATCAGTCAGGGTGAAATCACTGTCAAGAGTATCAATGATATAGAGGAGTTCATTGCCACGGATGTGAGTAAAATCCAAAACATTTGTGATCGTGTTTCAGTTCTAAATCTGAATAGTGTAGTTAATATCTTTTTTTTATTTCTTTTTTTATCATGTAGACAGCCATTGATATCCTGGGCTTCAGTGCTGAGGAGAAGATGGGTATTTACAAACTGACTGGAGCTGTGATGCATCATGGAAATATGAAGTTTAAGCAGAAGCAGAGAGAAGAGCAGGCTGAGCCTGATGGCACAGAGGGTAAAATTCAACCATTCAACAAGTCTCTTTTTGCTGGTTAACATGGTGCAACTACAAGGGAATGCAGAATATCACATGTCAGCCCTTGTTCATAATTGATGATATTGCGGTTCTATAGTGTGGACCCAAATGCAAATCTTTCAATGTTTCTGCTTTCATCAGTGGCCGATAAAATTGCCTACCTCATGGGCCTCAACTCTGCTGACATGCTCAAAGCTTTATGCTACCCAAGAGTCAAGGTTGGCAATGAAATGGTGGTTAAAGGTCAGACCGTGCCACAGGTAATTCAAATAAAGATATTCTAACTTTAGATTAAACTCTACACCTGCAGACAAAAAACACTGTTCTTGCTCTGTCGTCTCTGTTGAAATGTAGGTCAACAACTCTGTCATGGCACTCTCCAAGTCTGTCTATGAGAAAATGTTCTTGTGGATGGTCATCAGGATCAATGAGATGCTGGACACCAAACAGCCCAGGAACTTCTTCATTGGTGTCCTGGATATTGCTGGCTTTGAAATATTTGATGTAAGTACAGCTGTTGATAGCACTTAATCATGCAGTGTGAAGTATCAAATATCTGTGTTGCATTGCTCTCATCCAGTACAACAGCTTGGAGCAGCTGTGCATCAACTTCACCAATGAGAAACTGCAACAGTTCTTCAACCACCACATGTTCGTCTTGGAGCAAGAAGAGTACAAGAAAGAAGGAATTGAGTGGGAGTTCATCGACTTTGGCATGGACTTGGCTGCCTGCATTGAGCTGATTGAGAAGGTACTCTGGTTTCTCTAGTGGTGTTGCATTCACATTTACAAACAAAAGCTTAAGGTATATGTTTTTTCTATGACAGCCAATGGGCATCTTCTCCATCCTTGAAGAGGAGTGCATGTTCCCCAAGGCTTCCGACACAACCTTCAAGAATAAACTCTATGACCAACATCTTGGTAAAAGTGCACCCTTCCAGAAGCCAAAAGCTGCCAAAGGCAAAGCCGAGGCACACTTTTCTTTGGTTCACTACGCCGGCACTGTAGACTACAATGTCACGGGCTGGCTGGACAAGAACAAGGACCCGCTGAACGACTCAGTTGTGCAGCTCTACCAGAAGTCCTCTGTCAAACTGCTGGCCTTCCTGTATGCCTCCCACTCATCAGACGGTACATTCTGTTTGATACCTTTATTGTCATCATCACAGGATTTAATGCTGGAAACATCTAATTCCTATTGAAATAAGTCACTACACATATAGACACTGTAATGGACTTGCAAGTATGATAATGATATGAGGAAAAAAGGCAGCATGTATAAACTATTTGATATCATTGCAATGTAAAGACTATTATACTTGGAAATGATGTAAATACACATTCATGTGTCTGTTAAATATGAATGAAAATGTAATATATTTGCAGATGGTAAAGGAGCAAAGAAAGCTGGCAAGAAGAAGGGTGGTTCTTTCCAGACAGTATCAGCTCTCTTCAGGGTAAGATCACATACTCACTTTTGATAATACAAATTACTGGGGATAACTTCTTACTTTTCTCTAGCAAGCAAATAAGCAAACATTTTATTTCACATCCATCATGGATATGAGTTATCTAAATGTTTTGCCACTAGGAAAACTTGGGCAAGTTGATGACAAACTTGAGGAGCACTCACCCGCATTTTGTGCGCTGCTTGATTCCAAATGAATCCAAAACTCCAGGTTGGTTCCCCCCCAAAACTGCTCTTTCTCCTTATCGTGCAGTAACACTGTGCTGTGCAGGAACGTCTGTATGTTTAACACTGATTGCCATTTTTTTCACCATTTAAGGTCTGATGGAGAACTTCCTGGTCATCCACCAGCTGAGGTGTAACGGTGTGCTGGAAGGCATCAGGATCTGCCGGAAAGGTTTCCCCAGCAGGATCCAATATGGGGACTTCAAGCAGAGGTAGAAATCCTGTTACCTTTGAGGTCATTAGATATAATTTCCCCGTCGCCTGACCCAAGTTGATTTTTTTCAGATACAAAGTATTGAATGCCAGCGTCATCCCAGAAGGACAGTTCATCGACAACAAGAAAGCCTCAGAGAAACTCCTGGAATCTATCGATGTGGACAAATCACAGTATAGATTTGGGCACACCAAGGTAAACCGCAAACTTCAGAGTAATCATGTAATGTCACCATTTATGTCTTAAAACAATCAATACTCTCACGTCTGCTGCAGGTGTTCTTCAAAGCTGGACTACTAGGGACACTCGAGGAGATGAGAGACGAGAAACTTGTGGAACTGGTCACAATGACCCAGGCTCTCTGCAGAGCATATGTCATGAGAAGAGAATTTGTCAAGATGATGGCGAGAAGGTAGCCTTACTAGTTACTTCACTAGATACCACTGACAGTGTTGGGATTTATGTTATAAGGTTGCTTTCAACTAAACTCTTCTTCCAACAAGACACTATACTTAGTTTATATTTAATTGGCTTTCTATCATCTCATTCTTTCATGTTTGCACAGCATTGTCAGAGTCTAATTAATTTTGTAATGATATTGTTGCAAGCTTTGTCTTCTAAAAGAAATAGGATTTGGGAATTTTTGTTTTTCTGGATTGATGGTTGAGTCATGACTGCGGGGTCTTAACTTACATGTGGGGAAAATGCAAGGCTGCTTCAAAGTGATGGCTCCTGGCTAATGTTTAATACAGTTCAGTAGAGTTTGTAGTGGACCGCTGGTGAAAAACGTACGTCTCTGACAGTCTTAATGAAACCCAGCGAGATCCTGGACATCACAGAGCACCTGCTTTGATCATATTTACTAGCTGGTCAATAGGTCCCTGTGCTTACACATTTCAGTTTATGATGTTGAACAACAAAATAATTACTATTCTGTTATACTTTTGCTTCTGTGTGTATATGACATTCCATGGTATCTGACAACAGCAATAACTAATCGCTCTATACTGGAGGGTAAATACTGTGTTTGCTTCATTCTTCCTGACCTACTTTGAGCTTTTAAATATAAGAACATGAAAGGGGAATTCACCATTGTCTACTCAGCCTCCCAGAGGAGGTAACAGCTGATGGACCTCAAATAGTAGTACACCAATGTATATTAGGAGGCTTAGTGTTCTTCATGCCTGGTCTTTCCTTTTAAACCACTCAAACACGTGATCCAACCAGTTGGTCAAAGGTTCTATAGCACAAAGTATGACAGCCACAAGAGAGTTTTTGGCCCCTTTACATAAATAAACCTGTGTGATGAAGTGGATTATTTTTCTGTATCCTGTGTCACCAGGGAGTCCATTTACTCCATCCAATACAACATTCGCTCATTCATGAATGTCAAAACATGGCCATGGATGAAGCTTTACTTCAGAATCAAGCCTCTGCTCAAGAGTGCAGAGACGGAAAAGGAAATGGCACAAATGAAAGAGGACTTTGAAAAAACCAAAGAGGAGCTGGCAAAAGCTCTGGCTAAGAAGAAAGAACTGGAGGAGAAGATGGTCTCTTTGCTGCAGGAGAAGAACGACTTGCAGCTACAAATTCAATCTGTGAGTTAACTAGAAGGATTTTCTTCTTCTGAGTGATCCTAATTTCTTCAGTTTGAATTAACTTGTTGGTCATTGCAATTTTAGGAAGGCGAAAACCTGTCTGATGCGGAGGAAAGGTGTGAGGGACTCATCAAAGCCAAAATCCAGCTTGAGGCCAAAGCCAAAGAGACGGCTGAGAGGCTGGAGGATGAAGAGGAAATGAATGCTGAGCTGACCGCGAAGAAGAGGAAGCTGGAAGATGAGTGTTCTGAGTTGAAGAAAGACATTGATGACCTGGAGCTCACCCTGGCCAAAGTAGAGAAGGAGAAACATGCCACTGAGAACAAGGTTAGTAAATTATTCCTTTGCCATAAGGGTTCATTCTTGGCAAAAACACCTAAACATATCACCATATATATATTGGTGACATTTTTAACCTATAGGTTAAAAACCTGGTTGAGGAAATGGCTTCTCAAGATGAGACCATTGCCAAGTTGACCAAGGAGAAGAAAGCCCTCCAAGAGGCCCATCAGCAGACCCTGGATGACCTTCAGGCAGAGGAGGACAAAGTCAACACTCTGACCAAGGCCAAGGTTAAGCTTGAGCAGCAGGTGGACGATGTAAGTAACAACAATGGACTGCTTATGTGATGGACACTCAAACAGCCGACAAAAAAGTTATAATTACTGTCGATCAAACAGCTTGAAGGTTCCCTGGAGCAAGAGAAGAAGCTTCGTATGGACCTTGAACGAGCTAAAAGAAAGCTGGAGGGAGATCTGAAACTGGCCCATGAATCCATCATGGATCTGGAGAATGACAAGCAGCAGGCGGATGAGAAAATAAAGAAGTATGTAGAAGTTCCTTCATTTACACCTTCCATGCTTCCCACAAAGGCAAAGTATATCAGACTTATTTTGTCTTGTTGATCAAAGGAGGGACTTTGAGATGAGCCAGCTTCTGGGCAAGATTGAAGATGAACAAGCAATTGGAATTCAGCTTCATAAGAAAATTAAAGAACTGCAGGTAAATGGTTGTCTGGGTTTCCTTCTGATTCCTCAAAAAATGTATATTTTAGTTCAGTTTAGTGCAAACCCTTTTATGTTTTATCTTGAATTGCATTGTTCTGTGTTGATATATACCATCATTTGAAACCTACTGTAATCAAAGAAGTATAAACTAAGGCAGGAGTTCTACAAATGACCTTTGATTTTTTTCCCACCATAGGCTCGTATTGAGGAGCTGGAGGAGGAAATCGAGGCTGAGCGGGCTGCTAGGGCCAAGGTGGAGAAGCAGAGGTCAGACCTCTCCAGGGAACTTGAGGAGATCAGCGAGAGACTGGAGGAAGCTGGTGGAGCCACTTCTGTCCAGATTGAGATGAACAAGAAGCGCGAGGCAGAGTTCCA
>CAESWR010000059.1:368340-391417 GCA_903171835.1 Mullus surmuletus | reverse complement strand
CTCTGGACCACCTGGAGACTCTGAAGAGGGAGAACAAGAACCTGCAACGTAAGATGGTCAATTTGTGCAAAAGATATCACTTTTTAGATAATAAGCTGATTCTCCCCCAAACATATTGTACTATTGTGGTGGAAAACAAAACCATACATTGTATGAGGAATTAATGAAATGTCATCAGTAAAGTTCCTTTAGAAGAGACCAGAGAACGTGTTGATGTTGAACAATAATAAAGAACTAAAGTACAAATGATCCTTTTCAACAGAGGAAATCACTGATTTGACTGAACATATTGGGGAGTCAGGAAAGACAATTCATGAGCTGGAGAAGGGCAAAAAGATTGCTGAGAATGAGAAAGCAGACATCCAAACAGCCCTTGAGGAGGCAGAGGTACTGAAACTCCAGTATAGCCTGCATTCATCACAGTGACATGAATATAATATTTGCATTTCATTTTGAAGGCCACACTGGAGCACGAAGAGTCAAAGATCATCCGTGTCCAGCTGGAGCTCACCCAAGTTAAAAATGAGGTGGACAGGAAGGTGGCGGAGAAGGACGAGGAGATTGAGACAATCAAGAGGAACAGCCAGAGAGTGATTGAAACCATGCAGAGCACTTTGGATGCTGAGGTCAGGAGCAGGAACGACGCCCTGAGAATCAAGAAGAAGATGGAGGGAGACCTTAATGAGATGGAGATTCAGCTGAGCCATGCCAACCGCCAGTCCTCTGAAGCCCAGAAGCAGCTGAGGAACGTCCAGGGCCAGCTCAAGGTAGAGATGTGGGAGAAAAACACACACCTGCATATTAAAAAAAGAAATAAACTGCTAAATAAAAACCTTCATGTTTAATTCAGGATGCACAGCTGCACCTTGATGAAGCAATTCGCAGTGAAACAGACATGAAGGAGCAGGTCGCCATGGTGGAGCGCAGGAACAACCTGATGCTGGCTGAGATCGAGGAGCTGAGAGCCGCTCTGGAGCAGACGGAGAGAAGCCGCAAAATGGCCGAGCAGGAGCTGGTCGATGCCAGCGAGCGTGTGGGGCTGCTGCACTCTCAGGTACTTTACATTGTAGAGAGTTGTTGAAATGAATACTTGTATCGTATTTAAAAAACAATGTCCATATGAATGTGAATAAGACTGATTTTCTTTTCTTGTAGAACACAAATCTCCTAAATACCAAAAGGAAACTGGAAGCTGACTTTGTACAAGTCCAGGGGGAAATAGAAGATGCCATCCAGGAAGCAAGAAATGCTGAAGAGAAGGCCAAGAAAGCCATCACTGATGTAATTTCCTCTCCTCCCTGGATTAATTATTTCTGTAGATGAGCATTTCTTTATAAACCCCACATGCTCACCGGATGAAGCTGAAGCTCAGATTTGGGAAAGTGTAGAAAGTGAGAGACTAAGGCAGAAGGCCATCCTCTGTTGATATGACTGTACAGCACATAGTTTATTTGGAAGTGGCTTGGTCATACACCAGCAGCTAGGAGGAGCTCTAAGTCTACATTAGCAGAGCCTTCTATTATGAGTTTCTCACAAGATCGTTAATTTTTTTTTTCTGAAACTTGAGATTAATTTTAGTCTGTCAGTATACTTTTGCAAAACTTAACAGTGATCGGGGATAAATAGGGTATGGTATGGTAGCCTATGGTGTGGTATGGTAGCCTATGGTATGATATGGGGGCCTATGGTGTGGTATGGTAGCCTATGGTATGATATGGTAGCCTAAGGTTTAAGACTATCTAGGTCTCATTACGTGTCACTCAGGCTCATCTAACAATGTCGAAACATGCAGGCTGCTATGATGGCAGAGGAGCTGAAGAAGGAGCAAGACACCAGCGCTCACCTGGAGAGGATGAAGAAGAACCTGGAGGTGACGGTCAAGGACCTGCAGCACCGCCTGGACGAGGCCGAGAACCTGGCCATGAAAGGAGGCAAGAAGCAGCTCCAGAAACTGGAGGCTCGGGTACGTTCACCAATTCTTTTCCAGGCAAATGAACAAATCACTGCCGTGTCAATTTCTGTCCATTAAATCTGTATTTTATCTTATGAAGGTTCGAGACCTGGAGGGAGAGGTCGACGCAGAGCAGAAACGTGGAGCCGAAGCTATTAAAGGCGTCCGCAAATACGAACGCAGGGTGAAGGAACTGACTTATCAGGTAAAGAATTGTGTGATCTTATCGTTTTCTGGTCCGCTTCTGTAATTTGAGTGGCTGCAGAATGTGTTTCAGACCCCTAGAGGGCATAAACCTCCACCTCACTTCGTGTCCAAAGCACCAGCAGTGCCAGACATTCTTAGGTGCAACCGTAGACTGATGCTAAGAATAAACATTCTACCCCTCCCGCTATAAATATACACAGTTGTATGCTTGTTATTAGAATGCAACATGTGTGAAATTTATAGCGATATTAAACACATTTTCACTGTGAAAAATTAGAAAGCGGAGGAACTTTCACATGTACGCTCCTCATTTGTCACTTCAGCACTGCAGGATCCATTTCTGCAGGCAGCTGAAGATGTGGGTGTTTACATGCGTGATATACACTAAATGAAAGGTTTTCAAGTTTAAAAAAAAATAGACTGGATGGGTATGTTTATGCATAGCTCATTTTCTCCATTGGTGATTCAACAGCTGTGAACCAATACCAACCAACAGCAAACTCTCCCCAGTGACTCCTCCATCACTCCTCCCTGTTTACTGCGGTGGGACTTCTTTATGAACATCATGAGCTCATCAGCAGCTTTAGTTAATTAATAAATGGAACACTCACAAATCCTTGAGGATGCATTTATGTCTTTAATTATCAACAAAATATGACATTATGGCTAATTATGGCTATTCACATAAATACCAAAGACTTTCATTGACTCATGCGTCCTGTAATTGTGTGAGATAATGTTCGTCACTATTAACAAACCTCTACCTCTTTGAATCCCACGTGCCCAAATAAATGGATCTTATCACCGTCAATGAACACACGCTAAAATTACACTACAATGGCATGTCCAGGTATAGATGTCCAAAAAATACTGTCCTTACAACCGATTTAGTGCAACAAAAACTAATCAGAAGTGCTACATAAACAGAATATCAGAGGAGTGAGGAGAGGAAGTGAGGATTTTCAGACTTTCCGAGGAGGAATTCTGACTTTGGGGCCCCTGCCTGTTAAGAAATCTGACTCAGGACTCAGGAATTCTGACTTTCGAGTACAAATGCACGGCCCACTAGTGTACCAACTATGCCGAAAGAGTAGGGCTGAATTTGGATTACAGACAAACACAAGCACCAACAAGGAAGCCGATCAATGCATTGACAAGGCCATTGTTAGATGTACATTCCACACATTTGTCACTTTCTTTTCAGTGTTTTGAAAGTGCCTGTTGGTGTCAAATAGGAGTTCTGTCAGCTGCTGTAGGGCAGGTCACAGTGCCGCATTTCTGTGCAGCACATGCTGCAGCTGAGGGGCGGGGCTGGCCTGCCAAAACAAAAGCTCTCAATCAGCTGTCTGACCAGATGTCAAGTGGGTTTATCTTTTCTGGTTGTGTGATCATTGTGTCTGTAAAATGACCACGTAGGGCCTCTGCCAGCATCACTTGCAATAGTTGCTCTTCACCTGATGTAAAAGCTGCACACCAGCACAAGCCGTACCCGTTAGTAACCTACACAAGTGCAAGTGTTTGATCTCAACCAGTCTATATCATTTACCATCTCCAGACTGAGGAGGACAAGAAGAATATTGCAAGACTTCAGGATCTGGTGGACAAGTTGCAGCTGAAAGTGAAGTCCTACAAGAGGCAGTCGGAGGAAGCAGTGAGTGCCTGCTCTGAAATATTGCTACAGGCCTTGCAGCAGTAACACTTTGGATTAATTATCGCAGTCATCGTGCATCAGAGTTTGCATGTCATTGTGTTTTAAACCCTGTGCTTTCCAGGAGGAGCAGGCCAATACTCACCTGTCCCGGTTTAGGAAGGTTCAGCACGAGCTGGAGGAGGCTCAGGAGCGCGCCGACATCGCCGAGTCCCAGGTCAACAAGCTGAGGGCCAAGAGCCGGGAGATTGGCAGGGTAATATACATTCCTAATTCAGCAGCAATGGGCTTTATGCACGGCTCCACTACTTCCTGAATTCAAGCCTGCTCCTTTTTTCCCTGTCTGCCATGATTAGACACACTGATTATTCCAGGTGTGTATGCTAATTGGATCTTCAGACACACCTGGATTAACGGCACTGTGTCCAATCATGACAGACAGGAAATGAAAGAGCAGGGCTTAAATTCAGGAAGCAGTGGAGCTGTTCATAAAACCCATTAGTCTCTCGGTTATAGTTTTAACAAACTCACTGTCTCTTCAAAGGGAAAGGATGCAGAAGAATGAACATCATCTTCAATGAGACACAATACAAGAAATCATACAATATGATGTTTTTGTTTGATGTGCCGAGTATGTGATATCAAATAAATCTGCAAGCAGCCAGATTACTTTTCTTTTTTCCTCCTTTCCTTTGTTGCGCTTTCCACAAACGTCATGTTATTTGTGTAAGTGTGGTGTCAAAGGTAGATGCACAGAATTCCAGTTTACGGACAGTGTGCAGCCGTCCTGTCCTCTCTCACATGCATGGGCACTTTCTTATACTCATCGTGATTTTCACACATGATAGTTCATATTGAAGCCAAATTACGTGCTGTGCCGTGTACATTTAACTAGGACATCTTTCAAAAGAGCCCATCTATTCGCCATCATCAGCACAGCAGATAAAGGGCGCTTTTATTTTCTAGGCAACAGTCCACCGTGCAGCTCGACCCTTCGGAATAACCTGGTTGTCCTATGCCTGTAATCACGTAAAAGTCCTCTAGGTTAAGACAACTGCAAATCTTTCACATGTGGTGATAATGTTACTGACAGTCGTGTGACCTTACAGTTTTTCTATGCGCTTCAAAACATATGCTGCGCTATGTCAAGTTGGGGGTCCGGTGATGAAAATAGCCCTATTAGTGAACCACAACACATAGTGACATGAGTCTTGCTACTTATATAACTGTAGGTTTTATGTTTACTGTAAACAGATGGGTCCAGATCCTTACTCATCTTTTATAAATAACCAATATTTCCTAAATTTAGCAGACAAACGAAAGACCTGAACAGTACTTAAACTTCAAGTGAAAAAACTGGAATGGTATTCTTGGAAAGTGGAAAATTTCATTAGAGAAGTCCATAATATTTAAATAATTCACTTTTGATAATGTCAAGCGAGTCAACGCGCAGTGATTTTGTATCCACATAGAGCAATCAGCTGTTCTCAGAAAAAAGAAAATGGAAATGGAAAGAGAAAATCTTTATTAACCAACATACAGTTCTCACAAATAACTCCCTTTGGGTCATATAAAATTATTAGATTAATTCAATACAAGATGCCTTTTATGCTTATATTTCAGTGACAGGCTGGTTGTACAGAATACAGCCCTTTTGTTACATGAGATGGAGACCATTGAGTGTCTTCTGAGGTTGTTCCACAATAAGACTTGAGGCAGTCACAAATGGCAGAGCTCTGAGAGCATTGCTAAGGAGGGAGCTATATTTATATTTCCTCCAAATAAGCACCCGCCAGAAGCATAAAAGATCAAGTATCACATTTTATTGAATATATTAGCTTATTCTGTAGGGTGTGAAGTCTTCAGTATTTAGCTGCTAATGCCCTCTACCCATCTTTGTAAATTTGGTGTCATCTTACAACAAGGAAAGAATGCAAACTACAACACATCATATAACATGATCCCCTCTTTGCCGCCAATGGGGAACAAACGCTTGACTTAAGGAAAGGTCAAGCTACGAGCATGGCCTTGTCTTCAGTTCATCTGTCAGTGCACACACCACAACAAGACCATTTAAAGAAAGGGTTTAAAAATATATCTGTGCCCTCGAGACAACACAAGTGTCTGACTTGGAAAAACCTTGAGACACACATCTAATCACCTGCTCCTCTCAGATTCCATGGGAGACAGTATAACTGTAAAAAGACAGTTATAGTGTTAACTGTCCTGCAAGACTAATAAACCAGCACGAATGAGGACGTTGGGAGGGTGTCACCAAAGACAAGGACCATCACAAATGCTCCTCCTGTCAGACCTTTGACTTGTTAACAACGCGGGTTTAACCTGAAGATGAGGCTGTCTCTTTTCTTTTAACCTTTGACCGCCTGCAGCAGAAATGGGGGGGTGCATGGGTCACGGCCCGACCGACTTGTTACATTGTCAGAAATGCCGAGACACAACCTGATATGCCAGAAAGTCTGAGGGGTGAACATGTTAATAAACATGTCTTACAGCCGCCATACTGGAGTATAGTATCAATACAATAATAGACTTATTTGTTACGTTATCTGACATGTTTCTTACGTTGTGTAATCTAATATCTGTGTACATTATTGACTGAAAATACTTTGTTTACTTTTTGTTTACTTGTTGTGTTGGCAGCATCCACTGTGCCCAATTGTGTGTCTTAAAAAAACAATGCGGGTTGGTCACTAAAGAAATCTGAATCTGAATCTGGGGATCTGGGATAACATCACAAAATCATCACGAAACCAATGTGAAACAAAAAACGCGCTAGCTGCAGGGGTCGCCACACAACCAAGCTGACATACGGATGCTGCAGACATTTGCTTACACATTGCTGGATACGTGTAGATTTAAATGTTCCTGTGCTACTACTCTCAGTACTCCTTTGTACTCTTCACACAGCATACCTACAATATTAGAAATGGTCCTTTTTAAATATTCACATTATTTAGGTTTGTGGCCTGGGTATGATGACGTTCATCATTAGTTTCTACTGTGGTGGCATCTCCACTTTACTATATTAAGTGAAATATAGTATTGAATATCAAAGACAGATTGTGTAGAGTGTGTATATTTGTGTTTTACAAAAGGAGACGGATTCCTTTTTGGATTTTTTCCACTCGTCCTGAATTAGAATCACATATAGTGGGGTCAATCCTTGTTAATGTATTTTGTGCATTCTGTGTGTATGTGTGAATGTGTTTGTTGTATGTATGTCTGGCTGTATGTATGGCTGCTGTACACAATTGCAATTTCCCCACTGAGGGATAAATAAAAAGACTATCTATCTATCTATCTATCTATCTATCTATCTATCTATCTATCTATGTAATGTAGAATCCTTTTAAAAAGGCAACAAGCTAGTCCAATTCAAGTAATGTAGGTGTGGGAAAGGGTGGTAGGTGTGTTTGCATTGTCAGGGGTGAGGCCCATACACTCAGGCCTGGTTGTACATAATATCGAATTTCTGAGACCGTCCCTAGAAAGCCGATGACCTCTGACGCCTGCTAGACCCAGCTTGAGGGCTGCTTAAAGATGGAAATGTCTGCCAACAGTCTGAGCTCTGGGATTAACATGCCCTCATTAAGCATGCTCCCAACTTGTGAGACAGCATCTCTACCAACGTAATTGTCTTCATTTTTGGTGTGTGTGATCAGCTTATCAGAGGCCATCGTTGGTGAGAATCTGTTCAGTCGCAGCGTGTTTGCGCCATGTCTGAGTGCCGTCACTGGGTCACTCGGTGGAAGTCAGTGGAAACCCGATGCTGCTTTCCTTCCAGACGGCTTGCAAGGAGTCATGTCCTCTGACATTGGAGGTCAGACAGGATAAACATGGCAACATGCAAGCAGTTTAAGTTCAACTTTATTTGGATATCACCATTCCATACAAGTGCCACTCAAACGGGTTGAGAGACTGTTACAAAATGCTAAGACAGCACAGATACGAATAAACCAGATATAAAGTGAGGGCGAGAGTTGCAAATAATTTGAATAAAAATGAATTTGAATTTAATTTTGATTACTGTTAAATAATTGATACAATTCTTTCACACAGCAGCTTTTATTAGACAAATTTAAAGTCAGTTTCACCGCCAAAGGAAAGAAAAAACAAAAAGATTTCAAACACAACTGAAATGAAGCACATGTGGTAGCATCTCTGATCAAGACTGCCTCATGGTGTTCTTCCAAGTGTCTTCCAAAATGACAGTTCTTTTCCAATGTTTCCATCCTTAGTTGCTTTATAAGATTTCGATTTACCAAGGTGTCCTTGTAGCCCAGCAACAGGCTGGGGGACTGTCACAACTGACGATGTAATATTGAAAATATTCTGAAAATTTGATGCAGAACAAAACCGTGTGATGGAGTTTTAGTTTGACAGCTCGGTTTTGAGAGGATACAGTTGCCACCTTTTAACAGGCTGCGCAAACATACGAGCAGAGGAAATCAAAGCGCTATAAATATGAATACTGTTCCGCTTTCTATTGTCCTTCCACTCCGCAGAACAAATCTAATTAACTTTGGGGATTTCACAGAAATCGCACCATGGCCTGTGTCCCTGCTATCATAAGGTATCATCATTTCCACAGGTTCCTAGATTAGCAACTGTAACGCCCAATTCTGCTCCTTTGTCACAGCAAAGACTTGCAAGGCTTCTGTAACAGAATACCAGTGACATATGAGAGCTTCTCCACGGCTAAAGTCGGATCCTCTTCAGTGCCAAGGTGCATTAAGGAGATTATTCTAAAGACCAAAACAATGTCTGAACTTCAGTAACTGATATGCCTGACAGAAAAATATTTACTCAAGGTTAAAAAATGCTGCATTATAACAATCTATTTATAACATTAATTTTCGATTCTGCCTCAAGTATACCTACTAAGTGGCTCCTTTACTCCAGGAATTAAATAGTTTATAGACCGCAGCTGTGTCATGCAGCTGTTAAAGACAATAGTTTCCATAGTCAACATATTTATAGTTAAAACAAATCTCTTGAATGTAAGGAAATGGAGAGTGCATTTTAATGAAGTCAATAGTCAAATCTTATGTATTTGATTTAAAGGAGCTCATTTAGTCTGATGCTGACAGATATATACAAATAAAATATGATCATTTCTGTCAGTGAAACAATACTCATTGCATTTTATTCCCCATACTGTCCCATTTCTACCATTAAACTGTTTCTAATTCCCACTGAAAGTGATGGAATCTCTATCTGTGATAAGCCACTATCAATCAGCAGTGATAGATGTACAAGATCAGATCAAGGGTAAAAAATAGCAAAGAGCTGAATATTACATGACCAAATAAAGCAAGTCATTCCTGCGGGGGGAATGCTGATCTCTCTATATAAGACGGAAGGCACAACGCCCCCAAGGACTGGCAGGCGACGAGTCAAGGTGAGTGAGTTGCAGTCTTATATTAGAATGAGGAAAGCCAACAGCTTATTGAACAATGCAGGGCATGACCAGTCATTGCCAGACGCCACGAAGTCCACACAGGACTTGTTATGTTCATGCCAGGACTTCAGAGTGTAGCAAGATCATTTTTTAAATTTGCACTCTTATTTTAATTGAATTAAACTGTTTTGTTCTTCAGAATCCTCATTAAGACCATCATTCTCTGGAGGGAGGGAACAAGGTAATTGTGTCTTTTGCAAGTTGTCAGACTGTGTGAAGACATTTTAATCAATAGCTCCAGGCATGTACTCACACGAGTCTAACATTTACCTGAATGTGAATTAATAAAACCCATTAACATGCTGAATTATATTAAACCTGCTCAGTGAAGTCTTAAAAAAAAGACAGTGAATTCTGTTTGTCACCACTATTTCTCCTGTAAAGACATTATATAGATGCATCAATAAGAAACAATAATACAGCCATTGTACAATTTATGTTGTTTAAACTGGGAATTAACTTTAATTGACATTTTTTAATCTCTGAATTCACTTTGAAATAAATGTAGTGCAAATAATGTGCATTCTAATAATCATGAGCAACCTTCATGACGGCATCAACAGATCTTCCCCTTTTTTCATTTGTGAGATCAAACCTGCCAAAGATGACAATGTGACAGCTGTCTTGTTGTCTTACTTGCAGTAACAAGCCATCATGAGTGGGGACGCGGAAATGGAGCGTTTTGGCCTGGCGGCCAATTAACAGCTGTTTTGTTTTAACTTGCAGTAGTCAGCCATCATGGGTGACGCGGAAATGGAGTGTTTTGGCCCGGCGGCCGTTTACCTCCGGAAGCCAGAAAGAGAAAGAATCGAAGCTCAAAATACTCCATTTGATGCTAAATCAGCATACTTTGTGACTGAACCTGCTGAGATGTATCTGAAGGGGAAACTGGTGAAGAGAGAGGGAGGCAAAGCCACTGTGGATACTCTCTGTGGAAAGGTGAGATCTGTTTCAGTGGGATTCAAAAAGTAATGTCGTCTGAATGGACTTAAAACCATTTTTTTACTTGGCAATAACCAACTGCTTAGGCTGCTGATATGATGTCCTTGAGTGATGAGCTGTTATAATAGTTCAAATTGAACAGCACAATTTCAGATGTATCTTTCATTTAGATGAATTGAAGTGCACCAGTGTTGTAATGTCCCATTGCCAGTATATATTATTATAGATTTTCTAATCTTCGATTGTTGCATGACCATCTTGACTTCTGTCCCTTGTGACATCATCCGCACCACTTTTCTCTCTCTGGTGCAGACTATCACTGTCAAAGAAGATGAAGTCTTCCCCATGAACCCTCCAAAGTTCGATAAGATTGAGGACATGGCAATGATGACCCATCTCAGTGAGCCGGCTGTGCTGTATAACCTCAAAGAGCGCTATGCAGCATGGATGATCTACGTGAGTTTGAGCTGACAAAATGCATCATCACCACCAGATACAAACACCAGGGAGGCACGAACAACCATCTTTGTCTCCACAGACCTACTCTGGGCTCTTCTGTGTCACCGTGAACCCCTACAAGTGGCTCCCGGTGTACGACTCCGGGGTCGTAGCAGGATACAGAGGCAAGAAGAGGATTGAGGCTCCTCCCCACATCTTCTCCATCTCCGACAACGCCTATCAGTTCATGCTCCAAGGTACAACAGAAGTCACTTTGAGATCTGTTGCGTGCCAAAATACACCCATTGCACTGCATTTACACCATTTAACTTGTTACAGATAGAGAAAACCAGTCCATCCTGATTACGTGAGTACCAAGCTTTGGATGAGAAATAGTGAAGATAATATAATAATATTGATGAATGTAAAAAATCTATGAATTTATTCTCCTACCCAGTGGAGAATCCGGTGCAGGAAAAACTGTCAACACCAAACGTGTCATCCAGTACTTTGCGACAATCGCAGTGGCTGGAGGCAAGAAAGTTGAAACTTCTGGCAAAATGCAGGCAAGAGAGCATTATTCTTTAAAACAACATCTAACATCTAGAATCAGAAGAAGTCTATTTTGAGCCTTAAAACCTGTATTTTGGATCTAGGGGTCACTGGAAGATCAAATCATTGCAGCCAACCCACTGCTGGAGGCTTATGGTAATGCCAAGACTGTGAGGAACGACAATTCTTCTCGCTTTGTAAGTTTTTTCCTTCCCTGTTTCTGGATTATCCATTTTGTGATTACACACATTCACTTAAATTAAGTCTCAATTGAGAAAACTGCTCTGCTTGTACATACTGTAGGGTAAATTCATCAGGATTCATTTTGGCACAACTGGAAAGCTGGCCTCAGCTGATATTGAAACATGTAAGACTTTTTCTCTTTCTTTTCAAAGTTAATTATGCATGACCTGACTGACAATAACATGTATCCAGATGTGCTTTGGGGGGTATCAAACTTGATGCTTTACAACTTTAACCCATAAAGATCTCCTGGAGAAGTCCAGAGTGACCTTCCAGCTGTCTGCTGAGAGGAGCTACCACATCTTCTATCAGCTGATGACAGGCCACAAGCCTGAGCTGATTGGTGAGGATTGGTGGAAAATATTTCAACAACAAAATGTTCTCTATTTTCTATATTGTATAATTACATAGAGAATTTGTTTCTTCAGAGGCTCTCCTGATCACTACAAATCCATATGACTATCCAATGATCAGTCAGGGTGAAATCACTGTCAAGAGCATCAATGACATTGAAGAATTCATTGCCACTGATGTAAGGAGAACTTCAGTTGTAACATGCATGTGCTTTATTGATACCTCGACATTCGGGCTGTAACAAATGTCTGCTTCACATTTCAGACGGCCATTGACATTCTGGGCTTCAATGCAGAAGAAAAACACAGCATGTACAAGCTGACAGGAGCTGTCATGCACCATGGAGGCATGAAGTTCAAGCAGAAGCAAAGGGAAGAGCAGGCTGAGCCTGATGGCACTGAGGGTAGGCAACCAACAAACAAGTTCCAAAATAGAAATCTAATGTCTGTAGCAATGTTACTGCAATGTAACTATTATCAATAATCTTTCTTCTTTTTTTAATTACAGTGGCAGATAAAATTGCCTACCTCATGGGGCTGAACTCTGCAGATTTGCTAAAAGCACTTTGCTATCCCAGAGTGAAGGTCGGGAATGAGTTTGTGACAAAAGGTCAAACTGTGCCTCAGGTATGCGGCATCAACCATGGATCAAATTGCCACACTAAAGATTAGTTCCTATGTTCACATCTTCTCTTATGTTAACTTTTCAAGGTTCACAACTCTGTCATGGCCCTCTGCAAGTCCGTGTATGAGAAAATGTTCTTGTGGATGGTTGTCAGAATCAATGAGATGTTGGATACAAAACAGCCCAGAAGCTACTTCATTGGTGTCCTGGATATCGCCGGGTTTGAAATTTTTGATGTAAGTATCCTTGTGTCAAACAAAATATCATCCCATGTTCCCAAGTTCTTGAAATCATAAAGTCCATATTAGGCATTGCTGACATGTTGTTAACCTTTCATATCATAATTTCTCATTTCTCTAGTTCAACAGCTTGGAGCAGCTGTGCATCAACTTCACCAATGAGAAACTGCAACAGTTCTTCAACCACCACATGTTCGTCCTGGAGCAAGAAGAGTACAAGAAAGAAGGAATTGAGTGGGAGTTCATTGACTTTGGCATGGACTTGGCTGCCTGCATTGAGCTGATTGAGAAGGTATTCTTGGAAAGATATCCTGTACTGATGAAGGTGTCCATCACAGAGGCTGAATTTTGTATTAAAATATTTGAGTGGATTATGCTTTTTTCTCTGACAGCCAATGGGCATCTTCTCCATCCTTGAAGAGGAGTGCATGTTCCCAAAGGCCTCAGACACAACCTTCAAGAACAAACTTTATGACCAGCATCTTGGTAAAAGCAAGTCATTTGAGAAGCCAAAGCCAGCCAAAGGCAAAGCCGAGGCCCACTTCTCTCTGGTGCACTACGCCGGCACTGTGGACTATAACATTATGGGTTGGCTGGACAAGAACAAGGACCCACTGAACGATTCAGTTGTTCAGCTCTACCAGAAGTCCTCTGTCAAACTGCTGGCCTTCCTGTATGCCTCCCACGCTTCTGCAGAAGGTACCTTCTCTTCTCCATCTTATCAAATGCATGCGTTCGTACGTGAAATATTTTGATTAAGTAATTCCCCTTCCACTTGCAGCTGAGGGCGGTGGTAGCAAGAAGGCTGGCAAAAAGAAGGGTGGTTCCTTCCAAACTGTGTCTGCATTGTTCAGAGTAAGATCCAACTTTGCTGCTGTAGGAACATTAATTAATTGATGCTTAATTGACAAGCATCCTTTAAATTCACCAGGAGAATTTGGGCAAGCTGATGACCAACCTGAGGAGCACCCATCCTCACTTTGTGCGTTGCTTGATTCCCAATGAATCAAAGACTCCAGGTAAGTCCCGCATGGATATGAGTAATACGTTTTGACATTTAACATTGATTTCAAAAAATAAATTGCAGGTCTGATGGAGAACTTCCTGGTCATCCACCAGCTGAGGTGTAACGGTGTGCTGGAAGGTATCAGGATCTGCAGGAAAGGTTTCCCCAGCAGGATCCAATATGGGGACTTCAAGCAGAGGTATTTGCTTAGAATGTTTTGAGAATCATATTGTATACTCAATTACTCATCAAACACCAACTTCAAACAGATACAAAGTCCTGAATGCCAGTGTCATCCCAGAGGGACAGTTCATTGACAACAAGAAGGCCTCTGAGAAACTCTTGGGCTCTATTGATGTTGATCATACTCAGTACAGATTTGGACACACAAAGGTAGAGCATGAAATACTGCCACTTTCAGATCTTTCACACTAGAAGGGGGAGAGATTAACTCATTGCTTTTTCATCACTTGGTCTAAGGTGTTCTTCAAAGCTGGTCTTCTGGGAACTCTGGAGGAGATGAGAGATGAGAAATTGGCTGAACTGGTCACAATGACCCAGGCTCTCTGCAGAGGTTACCTCATGAGACGCGAGTTTGTCAAGATGATGGCGAGGAGGTAAAATCTTAATGTCTTAATCTTAATGTCTGAGTCTTGTCCATTAGAGATTTCCCTTTCTAACTAAAGATGGTTTGTTTTGCAAGGGAGGCCGTTTACTCCATCCAATACAACATCCGTTCATTCATGAATGTCAAAACATGGCCATGGATGAAGCTTTACTTCAAGATCAAACCTCTGCTGAAGAGCGCAGAGACTGAAAAAGAAATGGCCCAAATGAAAGAGGACTTTGGAAAAACTAAGGATGACCTTGCAAAGGCTCTAGCCAAGAAGAAGGAACTGGAGGAGAAGATGGTCTCTCTGCTGCAGGAGAAGAACGACCTCTTGCTGCAAGTGCAGTCTGTAAGTTCTATCTCCACATTGTGTCTTCATGTCAACTCGGCTTTCTGAACTATGCTGACACAAGCCTGTTTGCATTGGTTTGTTTGTCCAGGAAGGTGAAAACCTGACTGATGCAGAAGAAAGGTGTGAGGGACTCATCAAAGCAAAAATCCAGCTTGAGGCCAAAGCCAAAGAGACGGCTGAGAGGCTGGAGGATGAAGAGGAAATCAACGCTGAGCTGACCGCGAAGAAGAGGAAGTTGGAAGATGAGTGTTCTGAGTTGAAGAAAGACATTGACGACCTGGAGCTCACCCTGGCCAAAGTAGAGAAGGAGAAACATGCCACTGAGAACAAGGTTGGTATAACATCTGTCATTTACATTTTTATTTCATATGATTTGATTAAAAACTTTGTGTTCATCCAAATTCTATCACAGGTCAAAAACCTCACAGAGGAAATGGCTTCTCAAGATGAGACCATTGCCAAGTTGACCAAGGAGAAGAAAGCCCTCCAAGAGGCCCATCAGCAGACCCTGGATGACCTTCAGGCAGAGGAGGACAAAGTCAATACTCTGACCAAGGCCAAGACCAAGCTGGAGCAGCAGGTCGACGATGTAAGTAGCAACAATGGACTGTTTATGTGATGGACACTCCAACTGCCAACAAAAGAATCACGACTCCTCTCAATCAAAACAGCTTGAAGGTTCCCTGGAGCAAGAGAAGAAGCTTCGTATGGACCTTGAACGAGCTAAAAGAAAGCTGGAGGGAGATCTGAAGCTGGCTCAGGAGTCCATCATGGATCTGGAGAATGATAAGCAGCAGGCGGATGAGAAAATAAAGAAGTTAGTGATGAACTTCCTGAAATAGCTCTATCACACAGCCCTCTAATTAGAAATAATTTAAGAAAAAAAAGACTAAGAAATCACAATCAAGGTGTCAAAGATGTCATACTTTTGTTTGATTCAACATCAGCTTTATCAATTCCTGTGCAGGAAGGACTTTGAGATGAGCCAGCTCCTTGGCAAGATTGAAGATGAGCAAACTCTTTCTGCTCAGCTTCAGAAAAAAATCAAAGAGCTCCAGGTTGGTTCAATGGCATCTCAAATGGCAATTGAGAATAGTAAATCTGGTGTATCTATATATCCGTACCGCCACCATAATTCTGAACTTGCACATATCAGGCTCGTATTGAGGAGCTGGAGGAGGAAATCGAGGCTGAGCGGGCTGCTCGGGCCAAGGTGGAGAAGCAGAGGTCCGATCTCTCCAGGGAACTTGAGGAGATCAGCGAGAGACTAGAGGAAGCTGGTGGAGCGACCGCTGCTCAGATTGAGATGAACAAGAAGCGTGAGGCCGAGTTCCAGAAGCTGCGTCGCGATCTTGAAGAGTCGACCCTGCAGCATGAGGCCACCGCCGCTGCCCTGCGCAAGAAGCAGGCCGACAGCGTGGCAGAGCTGGGGGAGCAGATCGACAACCTTCAGCGCGTCAAACAGAAACTGGAGAAAGAGAAAAGTGAATACAAGATGGAGATCGACGACCTCAGCAGCAACATGGAGTCCATCGCTAAAGCGAAGGTGATAATACCCCGTGTTCATACAGAGAGTGCAAAAAATAAGGGAGGCTTTGTTGCTTATACATGTGTTCTTTCATCAGGCAAATCTTGAAAAGATGTGCAGGACATTAGAGGATCAACTGAGTGAGATCAAATCCAAGAATGATGAGAATGTTCGTCAGCTCAATGACATGAGTGCACAAAAAGCAAGACTGCAGACTGAAAATGGTAATTTTCTAACTTCTTGGGCTGTTGTCCTACAGCAACTCAAGTGACACATGTCTCAAATTTAACCACTTAGTCCTGGTATTTGCTAAATTTGCTTTTTTTCGACCTTCACTTTGAGCTCTTTCTGTAAATACCTTTGATTAGGTGAATATACACGTCAAATGGAGGAGAAAGAAGCTCTTGTTTCTCAGCTCACAAGAGGAAAGCAGGGTTACACCCAGCAGATTGAGGAGCTGAAGAGGCACATCGAGGAGGAAGTTAAGGTAACAGTCCATAAAATCAGCAGGATGACCATGAGCAAAAGATGATTGGGATCAAATATGAATCAGGTTCTTCTTTGGGTGGCAGGCCAAGAACGCCCTGGCTCATGCTGTCCAGTCCTCCCGCCATGACTGCGACCTGCTCAGAGAGCAGTACGAGGAGGAGCTGGAGGCCAAGGCTGAGCTTCAGCGAGGGATGTCCAAGGCCAACAGCGAGGTGGCTCAGTGGAGAACCAAATACGAGACTGATGCCATCCAGCGCACTGAGGAGCTGGAGGAGGCAAAGTAATGACCACCCTCACGTCACACTGTGTCCTCCTGCATTGATTCTGTAAAACATCATTAAACCAGCTGATGGGTCTTTGCAGGAAAAAGCTTGCCCAGCGCTTGCAGGATGCTGAGGAATCCATCGAGGCTGTGAATGCAAAATGTGCCTCTCTGGAGAAGACAAAGCAGAGACTTCAGGGTGAAGTTGAAGATCTGATGATTGATGTGGAGAGAGCTAACGCTCTGGCTGCTAACCTCGACAAGAAGCAAAGGAACTTTGACAAGGTTAGACTTCAAAATCATCACTTTTGCATTTATATTAAGTCTAAAGAATCCTGAGTTATTGAAGCTGATGAAATCACCTTTATGTTGTCAGGTTCTTTCTGAGTGGAAGCAGAAGTATGAGGAGAGCCAGGCAGAGCTGGAAGGAGCTCAGAAAGAGGCCCGTTCTCTCAGCACTGAGATCTTCAAGATGAAAAACTCCTACGAGGAGGCTCTGGACCACCTGGAGACTCTGAAGAGGGAGAACAAGAACCTGCAACGTGAGACTGTTAAATTGTAGTCTACCGTCCTGTTTTTTTTACGACATTGATCATACCATGTCTACATTGATAAATACCGTGGTAAACTGTTCCAACAGAGGAGATCTCAGATCTGACTGAGCAGCTTGGAGAGACCGGTAAGACTATTCACGAGCTTGAGAAGGGCAAGAAGACAGTGGAGGGTGAGAAGAGTGAGATCCAGACAGCTCTGGAGGAGGCAGAGGTAAGAGTCAGCCATTGCATTAACATCATTGCTCATGAGAAGAACAATAAAAAGATGCAGTGTCTTACTCTCAAGAACTTGCCACACTTGTCCACAGGCCACCCTGGAGCACGAGGAATCCAAAATTCTCCGTGTTCAACTTGAACTTACCCAAGTCAAGAGTGAAATTGACAGAAAGCTGGCAGAGAAGGATGAGGAGATTGAGCAGATCAAGAGAAACAGCCAGAGAGTGATTGAAACCATGCAGAGCAATTTGGATTCGGAGGTCAGGAGCAGGAACGATGCCCTGAGAATCAAGAAGAAGATGGAGGGAGATCTTAATGAGATGGAGATTCAGCTGAGCCACGCCAACCGCCAGGCCTCTGAAGCCCAGAAGCAGCTGAGGAACGTCCAGGGCCAGCTGAAGGTGGACCTGCTGGAATACATCTGATCAGGTTCAAAAGGCAATTAGAAGCAGTTGCTGATACACATCTGTCAATATTTCACCATTCAGGATGCCCAGCTTCATCTTGATGAAGCCATCAGGAGCCAGGATGACATGAAGGAGCAGGTCGCAATGGTGGAGCGCAGGAACAACCTGATGCTGACTGAGATCGAGGAGCTGAGAGTCGCTCTGGAGCAAACTGAGAGGGGCCGCAAGATAGCAGAGCAGGAGCTGGTCGATGCCAGCGAGCGTGTGGGGCTGCTGCACTCTCAGGTGCTACCAACAGCTGACCAACAGGAATGTAAATACGCACCTTTAGTTTGGCAAGGTTAACATTCTTTTTTTTGTTATAGAACACCAGCCTCATCAACACCAAGAAGAAGTTGGAAGCTGACTTTGTTCAAGTCCAGGGTGAAGTGGAGGATGCTGTGCAGGAATCAAGAAATGCTGAAGACAAAGCCAAGAAGGCCATCACTGATGTGAGTCACAGTTTAATGAATTGTAGAATCTACTACGGGTGTCCTGATCCGATATTGATATCTGATATCCGTCCGATATCGGAGGAAAAATAATTATATCGGCCTGCATCAGCACAGCACTTCTAGTGGTTATTTTGCAGTTTTTCTCATACTGTTGCTCACTATTGTTCTCTAATATCACTTGATCAAGCCTTTTCTAACATTCCATACTACAAAATAAGTAATAAAAGTATGTATGTTTGGTGCTAATATTGGATCGATATCGGTAAATCGGCCAATTCTCAAGGCTGCAGTACCTGTAACGTATAAGAAGTGAAAAAGTTGTGTCGGGACGCCCCTAGAATCTACATATATGTGGCGTCAAAGCCAGAGCTACATTTGTGATCGTTCTATTTCTAGGCTGCCATGATGGCAGAGGAGCTGAAGAAGGAGCAGGACACCAGCGCTCACCTGGAGAGGATGAAGAAGAACCTGGAGGTGACGGTCAAGGACCTGCAGCACCGCCTGGACGAGGCCGAGAATCTGGCCATGAAGGGAGGCAAGAAGCAGCTCCAGAAACTGGAGGCTCGGGTAAAGGATCCTCGCCACAAAGCGATCTCGGCAGTGTTAAAATGGCGAGTCAGTAACATCACCGTCTGCGCTTCAGGTGCGGGAGCTCGAGGGCGAAGTCGAAGGCGAGCAGAGACGAGGAGCCGAAGCCATCAAAGGTGTTCGTAAATACGAGAGGAGAGTGAAGGAGCTCACCTATCAAGTAAGCGGCTCCATTTGCTGACCTGTTGATCTGCAGTCGAGCTTGTGCAGACATTCCTAATGTTGTGTTCGCCGCAGACCGAGGAGGACAAGAAGAATGTTACCAGACTCCAGGATCTGGTGGACAAGCTGCAGCTGAAAGTGAAGGCCTACAAGAGGCAGTCCGAGGAAGCTGTGAGTCCCACACGCGTTTTTCGTTCCCTGAAATTGGAGAAACAACATTATTTTATTAAACATCCTAAGCAAGGAGTGAAATCGTTACTTCTCACCAGAAAACGGTGGATTGTCTCATCTTCAGGATTGATTCAGGCTGTGTTTGTGTATTCTGTCACAGGAGGAGCAGGCCAACACTCACATGTCCAGGCTCAGGAAGGTCCAGCACGAGCTGGAGGAGGCTCAGGAGCGCGCCGACATCGCTGAGTCGCAGGTCAACAAGCTGAGGACCAAGAGCCGGGAGATTGGAAAAGTGAGTAACACCTCCTCGCAAAAACCATTAAAATCTTACATGAGATCACACTGATTCATCATCTCTATTGTGTTCATCTTAGGGAAAGGAGGCAGAGGAGTGAGCTGCAACTCACACGAGAGACACAGATGACAGTCATAAAATATGATGCTTCATTGAAATGCTCTCTCTAAAATATTGTAGATCTACAGTGAATAAAGCTTTGAATCTTTCTTTGACCCCCGTGTCTCTGTGAGTGTTTTGTGTCATGGATTAGTGGTGTCTGGGTTTAGGGGTCCAGTTCAAACGAAGGCAGGGGTCACCAATACAGGGTCCGCTGACACCAGGGAGCCCCCCAAGGACCACATGATTAGCACATGGGCCTGTTCTAAAAATAGCACAACTCACCTGTGAGCTGCGTTTAAGATTGCCTTTAATTCTGCCGCTATTCTTTTTAATCACACTTGCATTTATATAGATCTGAAAATGACAATGGCTATGTCCGAATTAGCCCCCTAACCCTAGTCCTATATAGAACCCTTATTGGGATTATGCCATTTTTTGGTGTCCGAAACCGTAGTGATCAAATTCAATGCACTATATAGGCGGCTCAAAATTTCCCATAAAGCATCACAAAAAGTAGTGAGCATCTGACAATCGCTCACGAGGGGTGGATGTCCCTTCATGCATTGCGTCTTCAGTGAAGAAGAAAAGTGATGGAGGGACAGGGCCATACGCATGAGGCTGGACATTTCATGAACATCACACATATTTGTTTATAAAATCATCCCGTTTTCGTAATGTGGAAATTATAATGGGATGACCAGGGGAGCAGTGACATCATTAACAGCGTGTCAGTTGATGACATGGAGTGAAAGCGGTTGTGAATGAGCTCACTATATAGTCTTTATAGTGAAACCCTATGAGTGAGTGAGTGAGTGAGTGAGTGAATGATTTCGGACACAGCCAATATCTTAAAAAAGCCTTGTTTATTGTAGATTCAGTTTAGGGATCTGGTAAAAAAAATAAATGTATCATGACAATCCAGATCTTACCTTCTCAAACCTGAACCTATGAATCAGCACCTTTGAGATGACTTCTTACTTTTTATCTTTGTAAAGAAACCTTGTTGCCTTTTCATGTGACAAACCTTGGACCTGGAACACATGATGAATGATGACATTTCAGTCTCAGCGTTCAGTCTTGTTGCCTAGGTGAAAACATTACCATATCTTTTTAAACATGAAGGCACGGTGCAACGTGTTACTTAGGTTATTAGAATAGAATAGAATGAAATAGAATAGAATAGACTTTATTGTCATTACACAAGGTGCAACGAAATTCCTCATTGCCATGCCAGAATTAAAAAAGAGCAAACACACAGGGACACATTCATCCATAGATAAAAGATAAGTCCATAATCAAAAGAAATGATTAGTATTTTTTTCATGGAGAAACCATGGGTGAAATATTGGTCGGACATATTGATATCGGATATCGGTCCGATAACAGCAACAACAAAAAAAACTAGTATCGCATTATATCGGCCAGCATCTAAAATCTCCGATATAAGCACTCCGATACGAGCAGTCCATTCAAGACTCTGCTCCAGCACTTCTAATTCTTATGTTTAAGCTTAAAATGTATGTAAGCCATTGGTTAATAATAAATGGGTCAGTTTTTCTCATACCCACTGTTACTATTTTTCTCTGTGTGATTAATAACACTTGATCAAGCCCTTTCTAAAATTCCATATTACAAAATAAGTAATAAGATATGTAGTATTCATGCTAATATTGTATCAGACCGATTGGTATTCGGCCAATACTCAAGGCTGCAATATCGGCATTGTATCGGAAGTGAAAAAGTTGGTAATCATCAGCTAATCATCAGAAAGAGATGAAAAAACAAACAAGAAGGAATGCTGAGGAATGATTTTCTAGGTAAATATTTTGTTCTTTTTTAATCATCAGGTAGCTACAGAGTGCATTGCAAGTGTTTTCTTCTGCCTGTGTTAAGAGTTCAATTCTGCTCAGAGCTCCTCCCCAACTGTCTACATCTGAAGTATTCAATTCGCAAACGGGCGACAACTGTGATCTCCGTATAGTCTTTCAGTCTCCCTAACAGTGGTCAGCCAGGTTTACATCTCAGCGTCTCAAGTGTTCTACATCTATAAATGCATCACAAAGAAGCATCAGCATTACATAACCAACATTAAAACACAGAAAATCATAATAAACAGCAACAGCGGCGAAACCTTTCCCACTTATCTGATGCTGAACGCTTTTCTTCGGAGATGAACTAAAAATCTCCCCTGAAAACTGCGTGTGTTCACCGTCTCTGCTGTCTGACTTGTGCGAGGTGAGCCTCTGAGGTCTGCCGCCTGATGTACCTCAGGCGATGCGTTTGAAAAAGATAAACAACATTCAAATCACTTTGCCAAGCACTCATAGTCTGATATCATCGCTAAATCAGACATGTGTATTCGACTTTAAGCCGCAGAACAAGGCGCTCTGCATCCAAACTATGCGGAGCAGGTGGTCTGCACCGCTGTTTGTTAAATCAAAGGAGCCAAAAAATCCCATAACTCTCCCCGGAGCTTCGGGAAACAGCCAGTGACCTATCGCCTTTCTTTCAACACCCTTGGGCCCCTGATTCATATCCTCACTGACTGACGGAACAAATGTAAGGCGATGACTGCACGCTGCAGGACTCTTGGGCGGCTTCTACTTTGGATCGCGTCGCCAGGCCGTCTAAAACTCTGGTTTTACTCAACAGCTGACACAAGAGGGTCTCTGCATTAGATCATTTATGGGAAGGAGGCCTTTGTATCTCAAGAGCCAGTGTGCTGAACAGTTGGCCCATTTGATTTGCTTTGATTTAATAGAGAACAAAAATAATTAGGTTCTGCTAATTATGTAAGATGCACAACAGAATTTTGGACTGGGGGCATCATTAAAAGGCACGTTCCATGGCTTTTTATGCAGTTTTTAAAAGATTGTTGCTCCATTTAGCATGCATGGACAATGACGGAGGAACAATAACGAATCAGCACTGAAGTGAAAAATATCAATAGCATTTAATCACCAAAGATATAAACATTTAAATATCCATTTGTAATGTGACTGACAAAATCTTTACAAAGTTGGCCTTCAATCCTCTGCTGACTGCTTCACGTCGTCTGTACAAAAATGAGGTGGCGTTGAGAGACTGGCACGAAGAGAGAAAACTGTCCCGAGTAAACAACGACGTCGGCAAATCAAAAGTTAATTTACGGGGAGGGGGGG